>VZTX01027365.1:0-109512 GCA_013400915.1 Pardalotus punctatus
TCGGGCCGGGCGCGGGGGAGGAGAGCGGGGCCGGGCAGGGCGCGCTGTCCTCCGGAGGGGCCCCTGGAGCGGATCCCGTCCCGTGCCCGCCATCGGAGCCGCCTTCCCACCGGCCGTGCTGGGGGGCGGTTGGTGGCGGTGCGACGGGACGGGGAGGGCGGTGTGAAATCGCACGGCTCTTGGTAGGGAGCAGCTGGGGGACCGAGGGAGGGTGACCTGCCCGACTTTCCCTCCGCTTATTCTGCTGAGTTTGGAAGAAGGTCTGAGAAGGGGCTCAGAAAGGTAACTTTATGTAGAAAGCGAGAAACTCACAGTAGAAAAACAAGCAACCCCCAATGTCCTTTCAGCTTTCCTTCATCCCCAACTTTTAAAATAAAAGTTAAAAGCAAATCCCGTATGCCAAAAGGAGAGCTACTGAGCTTCAGCTTTGTTTAGTAAGTAAGGAAATTTCTGCCTTCACGGCCTCGATCTTGGCTTTTCTTCAGTTTCTCCTAATTGTAATGCTGGCCACGAGGATTATCTGTGTGAGGTTTAGCTCTGGGATGCTTTTTGCGGTCTCCTCAGTTTTTCTGATACTCTAATGTGGGGTTTTTGTCTATCAGCTAAAATACATAATATACGTTGGATTATGTACTGGCTAAAGAGGTGACCTTTCTATTCTGAGTCATTAAGTTATATCAGTTAGGGTATTCGTATCTCCATAGCGTTTATGCATCCAGTTCAATATTAGTCGCTTGCCGTCTTCCCTCTCCCCCTATCCCCTCATTTATAAGTTCACTTATACGAGCCACAGTTTGAAAAAGTTGGTATTCTTGTGAGAGCCTCTATAATACGCCTTAGCGTGAAAACCTCAGTTTTTAACTGTGCAGAACATGCAGTTGCATGCATGACAAAAGTGCTGTGCAGATATATAAAGAGTACTGTAGCTTAATAAGACTTCTCACAGCCTATAAAACCTGTTATGGAGTGTCCTGTATTTTCTAACTTAGATTATGAACTTCCATTAACTCGCTACTGTGTGTGAGAATTATGTCTGCTGTGGAGCATTGTGCTCATACTTCTTTATGAAAAAGATGAAAACTAGGATACGGCCTTCTTACGCAAACTGAAACTGTAAATCAAATAGAAAAAAAGTTTAAAATGTTCATTAATACACCAAAAACTTGATAAAATGTGAGCAATAAAAGGGGTAGTTATTTATAACCAACATAGTATCACTGTAAATGGAAAGGACATTGGTGAGGATATGTCAGATTTGAAGCACACATGTAAGCTTGGGTGTAGATCTGGGATACAAGTAGTGTAACATTTTCATTTCTTGTTTTTAAGGCATTCTATAAAACTACTTAGAAGAGCACTTGGAATACACTATTGAAAGAAGCGGTAGGGCAGCTTGACCTATTACAGAACCATGGTTCGACTAACAATGGCCCTAATTGCTAAAAATGCCAGTCACAAGTATCATAGTGAAGGGGACTTTGGACAATACCTGCAAAAAATAACTCATCTGAATTTGTCACTTAAAAAGATAGACACAATTGTAAGATTTATTTTTCATTATTTCTTTTAAACTGGCTACTCTAATGTTTTGTAGTTACTGTTATGATGAGGTGTTCATAGTTAGAGAGGTAAACAACGAAAGCCAAGTTTTACAGAGTTGTTAACTCACAGTACAATCTCTTCAATCTATCTGTTATTTATTCCTTAAATTTCAGAGGAAGTCTGAGAAAGGAAAGGAGAGTTCAGGAACAGGAAATAACCCGAGTGAGGTTAACAAATTTGGACTGGTGTAGTGGCTTTTTCAAATTAGTTAGGTTAAAAATATACTTTCTTTTTTTTTAAATTGCTCCCTGGGGCTTACTCATTTAAAAAATAATCCATGAGCTTTTCATTTTCAAAGACTAAACCTGCAGACTTCACCCAGTCTTCCTTCTTCTGAGTTTAATAGTAGGAAATGTATACAGGTTTCAATAAGTTCAGGGTTAATTCAGATCCCTTCAAGATACTGAGTAAATTTTGAAACTGCTGAGCTCTGAACAGCTGCATTGTTGAATGTGGTGGATTTCTGCTTTAAAAGCTTGGTTTCAGTCAAGAAGAAATCGCTTGTTCTGTGTGAACAGATCCCTGCAAGCAAATGGGTTTATTCAGCCCCTTCCTAGGAATGTGGCTATGCAGCCATAGCAAGTTACTAACTGGATCAGTCCATTTGATGAGATCTGGTTCATCAGCTGCCACAGCGAAGTTTTGCAGAAACCTTCATAAAGAGTGACCTTTTAGTTCTTTAATAGGAATGTGTTCAAAGAAACTCAACATTTGAGTGCAAACTTGAGTTCAGAAGCGTATTAAAATAGACTGAAGTGCAAGGGTTTATATAAATCAGTAATTCTTTGCCAAGAACTGGTTTCCAGTTATATCAGTGCAGTTTAATGGAGACAACTACACTAAAAATTGTGCTTTTCTGAAATCCATCTGATGAAGACATGGAAGGGAATAAAGTCAACACTGGATGTGGTGTATCTGCTGGTTATGCCTGTAGTCCTCAGCTTCTGTATGGCAAAATAGTAAAGACAGATTTCAGTCTTCAATCTGGTGATAACTAAAAATATATAATAACTAAATTTTTCTAGGAAAAATAGTTTTAAAAATGTTTACTAAATGTGAAAATTTATAAATAATGCAGCAGAACTTAAATATAAGATCAATAGCTTCCAGAAGCAGGCAGTGAGTGAACATTAAGTAGCATGTAATTTTTTATTTCAGGGTGACCTCTCTTTCTGTAAAAATCTGAGAGTTCTATATTTATATGATAACCAAATCAGCCAAATCCAGAACTTGGACTTTGCTTCAAATATAATGCACCTTTACCTTCAGAACCATCGTATCTCAAGTATAGAAAATCTCTCATCACTGAAAAAACTTGAAAAACTGTAAGTTTAAAATAATGTGTTTATTTTACTAGTAAAAAGAATAGTTATGACATTTAAGAAGTTTTTTAAATTGTGTAGCCATTGAAGTCCTTTCAGCTCTTAAATTTTGCTTTTTAAATAGAAGTAATTGCTTATTATTTTTTGATGAGATGTTCTGTGATAAAAGTAATGACATTATCTTGACATACATATTTGCATTTAAATGATTTTATTTTCTCAGTTAATAATGTTAATAATAATAATAATAATAATAGCAGTAGATAAAATGGAAAAAAACCCCTTGAATCAGTTAAGTGTATGTTCTATTTGTATGCTAGGTTATTTACTTTTTCTATCATAATTTCCAAGTATTATTCAATAATATTTGAAAAATATTTTTCTTTATATATTGAAACCTTGTGTCTGCTCTTAGTTTCGAAGGATATTAAATCTATTTTTTCTTCTATTCTGTAGGTATTTGGGAGGCAACTATATCACTGTAGTAGAGGGTTTGGATAAAGTAGGAGAAATAAGGGAGCTACATATTGAAAGTTAACATCTCCCTCTTGGTGAAAAGCTTCTGTTTGATCCAGTATCACTTAGCTCCCTGGTAGTAAGTACATTTTGAGAATTTCAATGAGCCAATTATCAGGAGATCAGCATCTTTAGGAGAAATTACTGGGACTTGATCAGTCTGTATTTTCCTTCTTTGCCAATTGGTGGCTTTCTTTCAAATTCTACGGAGGGACTCCCACCCTAATTCTCATATAAGCTAGGAGTCCAGCAAATTCTACTTCATCTTTTTTTTTTATTATGAAGGGTGAAAATGAGAATAAAGAGAGAAGAATTAACGAAGTGTGTGGGTGCCCTATACCAACCGAATGTGAATAAATTAAAAAAGGGGTGGGAATTTATCACTCCTAGTTTTATTAGTCTGTTTTGTTTTTAGTGAATTAGTTTGTTGATATTTCTCTGATTTGATTGTTATAGTTGTTTATTTATTGCCTTTTGTATTTCTGTAGAAAATGGAAGGGAAAAAAAAAGGCACAAACAGCTTTTTTTTCTGGATATTATGAACAACAATCAAAAGCATTCAGTTTTAGTTCTGCAGTTATTCTATGTTTTGTTATGTCAAAATTTCAGGAAATCTTTTTGAAGTTGCTTTTCAACATGTTAATTGCTCAGAAAACATAAAACGTGTAGTTGAAGAGGTTAAAAGTAGTCTTTATCTGCTAATGGATGTAGTTCTATACTAAAACAATTCCTATTGCTGTATCTCACATAGTGTAGTCAGGGCTTGATAAACCTTTTTTTGTGAAGATGAAGAACTCACTAAGAAGTGAGTTTTTTGTTCACATGTATATCATAAATATTTGACCTAGCTCTATTTCTTCCTGTTTTGAGATTAAGTAATCCCAGACATGTATTGCTGCTTTTCATTAATAGAAATGAGTCATTACTGTGAGAGCATTTGTACTTTGTTCCTTCTATATTGGAGAAATTATCAAAGTCAATGGAAGTTTTATAGCTATAATCTTCCCAGTATAATAATTTATAATAAACTCTTCCATGCTTTTCAGCATTCTGGCCTAGATTTTGTTCTTTGTGGCTTTTATTAAAGGCCTTTCAATATGGGGTTTGTTTTGTTTTGTAAGAAGCACTTTGCATTCTTGACAATGTAACATCGTTGTTGAGGCTAAATGGAAAAACATTCTGTTTTATCCTCCAAGTGCTAAGGGTTTGGAGCCTTTTTAAGACATCACTTTTTACTTCTTCATCTGTTTCTAGCTCTTTTAATGGTGTCAGAGATGAAAGAGATAAAAGCATGAGGCCATATAGCTGTGTACCACAGGCAAATGTTGTAATGATGACGATGTCATGAATCTGACTGAGAAGATTAAGTTTATGAACTGTGTTTATCAGGATGATACTAGTAATTATTGTCTGCAATGTCAATCTTGGTCGAATTTTTGAAGTGGGTTAGTTTTCCTGGATAAACTGCTGAAATAGAGATTTTCCAACTAATTGGAAGTCCCATACCTTGTATAATTCTAAACTTGCTAGATTAGGTGTCCCTTTTAATTTTCTAGAGATATAAACTTCTTCCTTTTATGTGAAGCTACATTAGTATTTCCCAAGATAAACACCTGAAACGCATTTAGTTTTTTATCTAAAATGTAAAGATCTCTTTAACTATTGTCTGTTACAAGTGGCAAAGTGTAGTATGTGACTCGGTACTGTCCCAGAGAAGGGGTAAGAATCAGAGGTATGGATACCAAGAGGTTTGTAGGATTAAGCCTGAAAGAAAAACAGTGTAGTCCATCTGTTAAATGAGACTACATGGGTATCACATATGGGCTTCAGCTCTGCAGTTCAGGTGCAATCTGCAATCTTGCGGCCCCCAGTATAAGAAGAATGTGGACCTGCTGCAGCAAGTCCAGAGAGGGCCACAAAGAGCATCGGCGGGCTGGAGCACCTCTCCTATGAAGACAGGCTGAGAGACTTGGAGTTGTTCAGCCTGGAGCAGAGAAGGCTCCAGGGACAGCTTATACCGGCGTTCCAGTATTTAAAGGGGGCTTATAAGAAAGCTGGAGAGGCACTTTTTACAAGGGTGCGTTGTGATAGGGCACGGAGTAATGGCCTGAAACTGATTGAGGGCAGGTTTATATCAGATGTTAGGAAGAAGGTCTTTGCTTGTGAGGATGGCGAGACACCGGAACAGATTGCATGGAGAAGCTGTGGGTTGCCCCATCCCTGGAAATGTTCAAGGCCAGGTTGGATGGGGCCTTGGGCAACCCGGTCTACTGGAAGGTGTCCCTGCTTAAGGCAGGGGGATTGGACTAGATGATCTTTATGATCCCTTTCAGCCCAAACCATTCTATGATTCCATAAAAAGACAATCAATTTCAATGTCTGTTTCATACTTCACAAGTAGAGTTAGTAGCACTTGCAGAACTCTGTAAAGCATTTGAACCTGATTAAAGAAAAACAAAAATTCTGTATTTACTAAGAATTCCTGAAATAATTGAGAAACAATCTTACTTTGGTTTCACTTCAAAACCAGAATAAATTAAATTTTAGGACAAGATGGAAAGCCAACATAAAACAATCAGTATGGTATGTGAATGTTGTATTTGCATGTTTCTTCTTCATATATTTGTTCATATTTTAAGATAATTTTCTGTAATAATTTATAACTTGACTCCTACATGACATGAAAAAAATACTTATTTTTCTGCTTTTCTTCCTTCAGAAGTCTTTGTGTGTATTGAATATCAGCAATAACAACATTGATGAATTAGAAGAACTGGCAGTTTTGGAAAATCTTTCTTATCTTAAAGCAGTTGACAATCAACTTAAACATATGAAGGTGTTAAAATAAATGTTTGTTATATGAGGTATAGATGATAAGAAATCAGTCACATTCATCTTTATCACTAAATGTATGAGTAAAAAGCAATTTTACTTCTGCAGTTACTAAATCTCTGGCTTGTCAAGCATGCTGTCTTTTCTCATATAGAAATCTTATTGAGATTAAAAATGGAGAAGCATTTATCTAGGATGTCAAAATTTATATTTTTATTAATTAATACCAAAATGAATCGGCTTATATATTAACCAAAATCACCAAGACAAAACCTTGATTAAAATAAACTCTTTCATTTCTGGTTCGCATATACATTTTATTTCCTTAGTAAACTTAACTTTCATTGGTTAGTAATTATTAAAATAACTATTCTTATTACTTCTTAGATCACAACATATTTTTAACAGATCGTTGAGAGAATTTGGCAATTCTCTTTACTAATGAGGCAATTGCAGTATTTTGTGTGCATAACCAATCAAATGGATCAATATATTTTATTTGGGCTCTTCACTTTTTACAGTTTAAAATTAAAAAATGTTGAATGATGCCCTTCTTTTTTATTGCAGAACTACTAATACTTTGTGTTTCAAGTCCTGGCTGTGATTGTGATTGAATTTACATCAAAATACAATTTATGTAGGCTTTTGCTGAATAATTAAAATCACATTGAAAATGTTTGTTACATCAAAATAGCAGAAAGCTTTTTCAAATAGGCAATCTCCCCAAAGCTTCCCTTTTTAAAAGGAATCCTTTTCTAAATGAAACATATCGCAGAGATTTTTATATTGGCTCTTTCTTGTAAATAAAATATACTTCTGTTGTGATTGATCTTAAAAGAAAATGTCATAGGCAAAGAACCAATTAATTTTAAGAATGAGAATGGCAGTTTAGAGACAGCATTTCCAGTGTCTCAGAGGAAAAAACAGTATCCTCTAAAACCGAATAAGGAGAGGACAAAAAGACTGCATTATTCAGTAACTGTGTATATATTATTTATTCATTATTAAATTTCATTGTTTAATCATCAGGAAAACCAGAATTATATTTACCCAAATCAATTAGACGTGTAGATTTCTGTGTTACATGGTCAAAAATTATATGATTAGCATTTGAGTTTGCTACTGCTGCTGTTATCTGTTGCATTCGGATTAAGCTCCGTGTATTTTGAACGTGTTCTGTGTGTTTTCTAAACAATCTCCAGGTTTTGAAATATATGGAACATGGAAGATGTTTCTATTGATATCTTTGGAGACATGTAAAATTAATGAACGTATCAAATGTGTTTAATATACAGTGCAATGCAGGTGGATATCCAACTTTCCAGCTACAATTACTGAGTTTTAAGGGATTCCATTCTGTTAGGCCCTACCTATTAGTAATATTAATTCCTAAATAAATAAAAACCCAACTGTTGGAAAAAGCAGTAAGCCATGAAAAGTATTTTTAAAAGGTCAGTTTTATCTCTGTGTAAGAGGCTTTAGTTCACACTGGACATCTAGCAGGAGAACAATCTTATACAGCCACTGTTCAAAAAAAATGAGGGAAGTTTTCAGTATGTTTCAATTTTTTTGCATCCCTGAATTTCATGATTGCATGACATACATTATTCTACAACTGTGAAAGCTGCAAAGATTTTAGGGGTATACAGTTCTATATGCTTAATTGGTTCTGCCGGCTGAACTTGTTACACACAGCACAGGCTCTTTCATTCCCACACAAGCTGCCTCCATTCCCCCCGCTCTTGTCCCTCTGTTATCAAAGCTCTGATGTATACCTCTTTTTCATGCCAAAAGTGCTGTGTCCCCTGTTTTCCCATTCTTGCTTTCCCATCACTGCCATCAAGACCATCCCCAGGAATGTCTGGCATTGATCAGAGATCGTGGCAGTGCTGCATGACAGGGAAGTGTAGGAGAGCTCTGTACCTAGCTGTGCTTCACCTGGTGGGAAGAGAAACTGAGGAGGAGCTATCTGTGTCTGAGCAGCTCTGGTGAACTGCAGGAATAACATGGAATCTTTGTTAAAGGGGAAAATATCAAAGGCATATGAAATGCATGAAATACAATCTTCTTATGTAGGCTTTTCTCACTTTTGTGTGTTTAGTATAATTATTTTATATTTAAACATTTCTCTCAGTTTTTTTCTCTTTATTATGAAAGCCCATATTCCTTGACTTTTCAACTGTGCCACCTTGATTTCAGCATAGTTGAAAATTAGGACTAGTAAATCAAATACTTAAGGTTGTGGCTAATTCAAGGCTTAGTTAGCATAATTAAAGACATCTAGGCATATGACCTTGTTTCACTTGACTGAAATTTATATAATGCAGTCTGAATAGCAGACAGAAGAAAATTAAGTAATTTTTCTGAATTCATGCAAAATAACTATGACTAGCTACCACATGCAAAAAGTATGTCTTAGGTCAGTTCTCAGAAATATAATTGATTTTAATAGAATTGACTTTTCTTTGTTTTCTGTTGCTTGCTACTTCATTTATTCATCCTACTGAGGTTCTCTTTGCTGTAGTCAGGATCACAAGGTCTTCTAGACTGCCGTGTATTTGGGTTGGAATTAAGGAATTTTTTTTAAAACGCTATGTCTATTAAAAAAACCCCCACAACTATTCCTTTTTACAAAAAGCCAGAATATAATTTATTTATTAAGTTCACTAGTTTTGGGAAGATTATAATTTATGTGAGTATTTGGATAGATAGAAGAAATATATCTAGAAATACCTATAAAAATCTCTATTTCTCAAGTCTTTAATTTATTCAACCTCTGTCTAGTATTGATTATGACAAGAGGATATCACAAAAGATGAATTCATTTGCTTCAGAACTGAGTCAGGAACAAGAGAAAAATTATAGATTTTCTCAAATAGATTATGACAGGTAATCAAACTGGTGACAAATTGCTGTCTGTAGATGTAGCTGGGGCAGTTGGATTAGATGTTTCCAATAAAAACTGGAGGATACTGGTCAAATACCAATTCTTAAATGGCCACCATTAATTGGTAAGAAAGTTATTTCCAGCACTACAGCTGCCTACTCAGGCACTTTCCCTTCCCCCTCCCCACCTTCCCTGATGGAATATAATTTGCTCGTCAGTATTTTGTAGCAGACCTCAAAGTGATAGCATGACATGATCATTTATCAAACGGAGCCTGCCCAGAAGAGTGTCTGGTCCCTTTAGTACAGCTTATTGAAAGGCTGGGAAGTGAAAGCACTTTATTAGAGACAGGAAGGCAATGAACAACTAGAGCGTATCGAAAGGGTAATCATATTTCAGCACAGGATTAGTGTGCTCTTAGATAAACATACACTGGAGTAAGCATGTTCTGGGTCATTTATCAAGTAAGTAACAGCTAACAAAAATCTACAGGACTCTATACATTCATCAAAGTTAAACTGTATACATTTTATTTCAGTAATAGACAACTTTGTTGCAAAACTATTACTTGGAAAAATTCATTCTAATTAAATCTAGAACACATTACAGATTTCAGTGATAGTGTCTGAATGCTTTGGTAAGAATAAATAAATATACTTGCTAAATGATTTTTCTTTTTTAATAAGTCTAGCCTAAAATATTTTGTCCCTAAATTCTGTTTGTGCTTAAGTTTTAGCATCTGAACTAGGGGGATTATCACATTGCTATCCTTATACATGCTGATTGAGCTTTACTGTGTAACATTACAAAAATTACTAACATTTCTTCATGTGGACATTCCTCAGAGTTTCTTGCATTGTTTTATCAGTCTTGATCCTCACAGAACCACACTGTTGCTCTCTATTTTTCTAAAAAGACATTTTTATCACTGAATAACACTTGATGACTTCACCATCATCATAGACCAAAAATTATATGGTCTGGAGGTATGAGGCTGTGCTGCCACTTTCTCTTCCACATGATTTTTCTAAACATATATTATATAACCCATAGAATACCCATAGAATATTTGCAAGAGGATTTTCTACAAAGGGAGATGAGCCAGCAAAAGCAGAATTCTCCCTTCTTGTGTTATGCAAGCAGTTTTCTAAATTTGAAGGAGCTAAAAGATATCTACACTGCTAGAGACTTCATTGTTGGCATCACGCTACAAAATTTTACACACTTTGTGGTTTAGAATCTGTCACAGCATGATTAGTAGATTTTTCCAAATTATTACAACAGTAGAATATAAATTCTCTATTCTATTTATACAGATTATCTTGAATCCCTCCTTAAGCTTTTCACACATACAAGGAAAGCCTGTCAAGAATGGGAGTTAAATGAAATTTTGGAAAGAAAGTGTTTCAGAAAGTAGGGTATCTGAGTAGAAAGGACCAATCTGCTAAACTTTGCATGTTTCTGACTTGAATTTATTATATTTAAAAGACAGAGTAGTTTCACCTAGGTCATACTGCCCCTGGGTAACCAGACAGAAACACAGATGGAGAAAGGTATATTTCATAATTTCACTGTTTAGGCCAATGCTATAACTGACCACCCACAGTTAGGCGGGGGGGATTACTGTTTCTCCTGTAAAATACAGTTCTACACATAGATAAAAAGAGAGGCAGTCCACTGTGGATTACATGATTTTTAGCTTTCTTTTCAGTCTGTCTTTTATCTGTATAAAGTATTCATTGTTCCGCACACTGATACTCTAAGGGCTCTGTAAGATGATGGGGATGCATTAACAGACATTACATATCATACTTTTTTTTTGTTAATAATTCCTGTGCTTTAGGTGCTTGTAAGTGGAATTGAAGTGGTAATTTTCCATTGCTGGCATTACTGTATCCTTAAAAATGCAGCATCTTCTGACATCACCGTTTCTTCTGTGCAATTATGATATATTCAGGGGATGCTGTGAACCACTCTATTTGAAAATGTACGTTCTTAATGTGCATATTAATACATGTGAATAGTCTCATTTAAGTTATTTCTGTGTGCAGGATTTGGGCCTGGCTGAACAAATCATATTGCTGTTGAATTATGCTCAGGAGAGGGAAACATAATCACTATGCTCTGTTGTTGTTTCAATTACAGGATTTGGAGGTTGTATTAAACAAATGGAAAAAGCTATGCAGAATAGATCTTACAGGAAACCCTGTCTGCCAAAAGCCAAAGTACAGGGACAGGATTATAGTACAGTCACCGACTTTAGGTAAAAAATTGAATCAATAGCCCACCCATAGCCCCCACTCTTTTAGGAAACAACTGAAAAATTAATTGTTTTTGAGTAGCACTATGTATGTAAACACAGTTAGTGCTATAGATATTTATGTCAAATCATAAATTTTTAATTTATGTAGAAAGCTAAAACTGCTTATGTAATCAGCTTCACAAGCCATCTTGTTTGGCTTTTGGTAGTAGTAGTAGTAGTAGTAGTAGTAGTAGTAATAATTTGTTTTATGATAAAAGATTGGTGACATTTTTACAAGACAATTTTTTATGTTCATATTCCAGATGTTGTGAAACTGATTTTCAAAGATCAGTTTAATATATTCCCCTATCAATCTATAGTAGTTGCTCAAGTGTTTTTGTTGTATACTGTCAATTGTGCAGATCCCACCTTACTGTGTTTGAATTTGTCATATAACATTCATCCTTAAACTTACAAGCAGTTCAGACTTACCTTATGGGGGTATTTGTTAATTTTAACACTTACAGTGCAGTTTATATTATTATTTTGAGATAATTTTATCATAAAAGGAAGAAAGTTATTCTCCTAAATCTAAACAGTTTATACAGTAGAAATAAGTTTTTTAAAAAACTACTGATTTTTCACTTTTTTTGGATAAAGGTGGCAATTATCTTTAAAGTTATAATAACGGAACTTGGGTTTTCTCAGAGTACAGAATATTGGCCATTAAGAAAAAGAAACAACCTATCTGCACAGTGAAAATAACAGTGCCTTAGAACAGTTCTAATGCAACCTAAAGTTGTGGTCACAGGAGGTATTTCATTTGGGCTGACTCAAAAATGCAGATGCAACCAATGAATCATAGAGCATAAGATTTACGGCACCTAAGTGAGTAAAGTTAACCTTAGTGAGGCAAATCTGTGTGACTGTCTTCATGATCAGTAGAATTCCTTGATTGCTAAGATGTGCAGTTTCCCTCTCAACCTGTATTTTTGCATCTATCTATACCCTGTGTAAGAGCATAACTTTTCTTCAGAACGTTATAGAAAGTGTTGCATGTTAACCAGATGTGAAATATACATATTTCCCTTGAAAATTATAAAAATTTTAGATTTTTTTTTTTTGTAATTAAGACATGTTAACTCACTTTTGCAGCTTGAATATGAATATCAATTGTTATTGGGTATTTTTTCTTTACCAAAATACTAGAAAAAAAAAAAAAATTAAAGAGAATGAATATAGAGCCAATACACATTGAATACAACTTTGTATAGCCCACATGTTAGTTCACATTGTATCACAGAAAATGTTCTCTTTTGCAGAATCCCTCGATGGGAAAGAAATTAAAGAAATGGAAAAACATTTCTTAATTAATTGGAAGTCCTCCAAAGCTGCCAGGAAAAAAAAGCAATGAAAGAGTGACAGATGAACACAGAGCCTATGTACCATTTTGTAAGCAAACTAATCAATTACTTCATGCTTATTTAAAATTCATGGAAATCATAAAATAGCAGCTAAAAGTAACTATCCTAAGAATTGTATATAAGAGACTTGTACCAGTGATGAGTCCAAAAGACACAAGTGGAAATTGAGCTTTTCTGACACAAAATTTAATTGTAGTGCTAGTTCATGTCGTGGTTTTTTCCTTACATCCAAATCTCCCAGAATTATGGAAAGGGGTAGCTAGTACATTTTGGGTGTGTAAATACTCACATTTACTTTCCATATTTAAAAAATATTGGGCATTCTAGAATAAATATGTATAAAATACATCAGACTTTTAAAATCTATTTCTTGATACTTATTTGATCTGCGTATCTTGCCAGTCCTTTTAAAGGCCTTCACAAAGACACATATCTAGCAGAAGCCCAAGTTTTAAACTTGGAAAGAAAAAAAAATGTCTGGGAAATAAAAAAGCCTTAAACCCTTTTTGGGGTTTAAAGGCAACGTCTTCAAGTCGGAAAACGAATTAGTTTTGAAACGCAAGCAAAACCTGAACTAAACATTGATTTTTTTATTTTTTTTTTAATGGTGGGGAGGTGGTGGTTGGTACGGGGTTGACTGCAGGTTAAAATATAAATGACTTAATAACATGTCTTGTCATCTTGCAGGATTTGGATACAGATTTGAAATTACTCAAGATGGTTTGAATGAACATAGTTATTTTATAAAATTGGTGGCCATTACACTAGCGCTATCAGAAGATAAATTAATGTTATTTTTGAAGACATGAAGGCTGATGTTCTGCCTGCCAACACCAGCCCTAAAATAGTTTGAGTCTCAGTGTTTGGAAGCCATATGTAAATGGCAATGGTTCTGAAATGGTCTTCTGAATAACTACTGATATAAAGAGGTGCTATGTAATTGAATTTACTCCCTTTCAAATCACTCTACCTGAATGGTAATACCTGTTTTAATATTCACCTTCATCAGTGTTTGCAGCACCTTCCATAATCCATTCAAAGTTTTCCATTCCTAATTATCAAATTGGAGGTATTTTACGTTAAGGTTTATTGTGCTGTTTTCTATAACAAGATATATTTGAACCTGTCATCAATCATACAATATTAAATAGATATGGTTTGACTTGGGATATTGAATTAATCCTTTTTTCTTTCTGTTTTCTGCAGCTGACTCTGAAACACCCCCTCCCACTCTTCCCTTTCACTCTGTGAAAGAACAAGCAAGTTTTTTAGATGTGTCTCACAAGCAGAAATTTGGAAGAAAACCTCGGCCAAGAATCCATGAAAGAAGAAGTCAGATGGAAAGACAGGTGTGTTCCTCAAACATCTCCTTTTAGTTATGTTGGTTATTGCTTGTACAGCTCTTGCTGAATCACTTGGAAAATGAGTACAGGAAGGTAGAATTTAATCTGAAATAAAATTTTTAACCATGTTATATTTATTGTCTTTATTTTATATTATATAGTATAGTTTAGTATTTGGGATCTAATATCATCCCTTCCAGATTTTTAATGCTATTTTTAACCTAATGGTTTTATTATTTATCAGCTGAACTATCCAACAAAAAAAATCATCATTTGTACAATGCTGTAGATAAAAAAAATACATGCAACTGACAGGTATTCTTTTCTAACTAAATTACTAAAGGTAGTGTTCTATTTTACGTTTAAGTTAGAATTTATTAGTATGTTTGACAATTTAACTGAGCAACATTTAATGCTATTTTATTTTTGACAGCTTACCACTTTCCATTCCATCAGTTCTGTTCCTTCTTATTATTGGTTCTGATTAAAAATAGCTGCCTTTCCCTTGAGAAGGGAAGAAGAATTGCAAATCACAAAGCTGCTCGTTTTCAAGTAATTTTTGTTCATCACATGACAATGGATATATTCTAGCCTAAAAAGAAACTGAACTTGTCATATATGTGTTCTTGATTTTTTTTGTTGCTGCAGAAAACACAGAGCAGTGGAGCAGTTAAAAACAAGAACTGCAGGAACAATGCACTAGTTATTATAAAAAGTAATACTGTTAGTAATACTACAGTAGTACACTTATTTTCCAGTGAATAGTCTATCCGGGCTTCTGAAATTTAGAGGGATACAGACTAATACTCATGTCATATAAATATGATTGGGTCTTTTTCAGTTCTGTTGTGAGATGGGTTTGTCCACATACTCAGTGTTCTGTCAGTTTGCATGTCATCTTTATTAGCATCCTGTCTTTTGGGCCGGGCTGAGTAAAACTGTGCTTTCCATTTACCATTCCCCTTAGTCCTAAAAAAGGATGGAACGTGCATGTACAACAACTTTTCTCCTGTAAGACCTTCTGCTATTCCCTTTGAGACAAATCATTCTGATTCTGCTTTACAATGTTAAAAGGCTGTCCAACTGTTAAGCTGCTTTGCTTGACAAAAATTTCATCAGTATTAAAAAGCTGGAATACAGTCCTGGCTCTGTTGAAATCCCTTTTGACCCTAGAAAGGCAAAGAGTGCATCTTCCATAATTGATTGAAATAAAATGTCTACATTTTTATTAATTTACATTTATAAATTAAACAATTTGAGTGTTTTGGTTTGGTTTTTTTTACTGTTAGTCTAGAAGATTTTAGTCTGATTTCACAGAAAGGTTAGAAGAAACTGCAGTCAGATTACGCGAATTTAATATTTTCTAAAAACTTGTAAGTGAGACTTTTAGATGCTGAAGGTTGCTGTACCTTACAATTTCATGCATAATCACTGATTCTGAGATGCATTCTAATCTTGTTACTAGAGGAATTCCATAGAAACTAGAGAGTCTTGGGAGTTAAAGGTCTGTGAATTCTTTAGAATGTTTATTGGGAAAAAACTCCAAAACCTCAGAAAATATAAATATTCATTCTCAGAGTTTATGCAGATATGAAAAAATGACAAATCATAGTATTCCCTTGCCAGATCCAGTAATTAGGGATATGCATGAATGTGCCCACAAGTAAAGGAAGGAAATTTTGTCAAACTGAACAAATACCTATATTGTTTAATTGAAATTCAGTATTAGACCAAAGAAATTAGTGAATTTTAATCCTACCCTCTGTGTTAGTCAAATAAATTATTCCAACAGATGTTTCCTCTTTCCCTATGAATGCTAGGTGATGTTTGACCTTGGCAACTGAAAAACAGGCATTAAATACCTTTTTAACCTACATCTAAGATCCACTGAGGATTGCATACAGCTTGAACAATGAAAAAAGCCATTTATTACTAGATTACCAAAATATGTCATTAATCTTTCTTTTTTTATAATATAAAAACAATAGCAATTTTATATTGGATTTTAAGTTAGTTTTGGACATTCAGAGAAAATTATGGATATTGGCAGGAAGTAATTAAAAGAAACCAAATCACTTAACTATTTTAAAGATACTTAATACTTTCCAGTGGGATACACCGCTATTATTTTTCCCTGAGTAGAGAAGTTGTTGAAATTCTGATTTGTAAACTAAATTGGTAACCAGCAGTTTCTTCCCACATTGCCTTACTGATGGAATTAAATATTGTGGTAGGTATTTGTAGCAATTCAGAATGTGGTGGGAAAGTCACCTTTTGTCTCTACAGCATATATTATGGGATTAGCAATATGGAAATATCATTAAATTATAAAGACAGCATATAATAAATACTCTGGATTGTGCCAACTAATCATAAGCCACTCTGCTGCCACCATGCACATCCTGTATAATTCAAGTTCTAGTCCAAATGGAAGGAACTTGCAGTGAACAATGCTAGGTCTCCCTCTTCTTAGGCAGGTGCTTGTATCAATATTGTATTTATTAGTTAAATATTTATAAATACCTTGAGTTGTGTTGATTTGCGTGGTCTGAAATCTACACAGGATCATGTATATTTGGTAAAAGGCAAGAATGTACGCGTTCTGCATGTATGCTGATTTTTTTTATATTAATCCAACTAGCATTATAATAAATAGAATTATTAAGGCCTGTCATGTGACAGTTTTTTGGGGAGAGATGATACTGAGACTATAATGATATATACCCAAAACATAAGCTTTGCAATCATTTACATATTTCACATTACAGAATCTAGTTCTCTTATTTGAGAGGCAGGTGAGGAAATACATTACCTCTGGGTAACCTAAATCTTGTTCTCTTACTGAATGCCAATTTCAGCAAACATCTGAAAATTCAAAAATAAAAATTATCCTCAGCCTTGGCTCCAGGAAAAGGAGAAATACAGATTTAAGATAAAAACCACTGCAGTTTTAGCTGCACATCCTCAAGATGGTTTTGGAAGCTGAAGAGCTTACAAGCACTCCAAATGTATTCAGAATTAGGTGCATTAAATACTTTGAGATACCAACTGGAGCACTTTGCCAGAGCTGAGAGTATGTTTGGAACAGACATGGAGTGCCTTTCCAGCAGTCCATCTCCCCTGCCTTTCCTTGGCGATGGTGTTGAAGGAAAAATGTAAACATCTCCTTAGTGAGGTCTAGAAAGTATCAATCAGCATTTAGTGTTGGAGCCTGAGGAAGAGAAATGTAAGGAATTTACTGGCCGTTGAATTATTCAGCCATGACATAGGATATGAAAGAAGTCACCACAATGCTAGATAAAGTGTAAGGATAAAGAGATAAAGTGAAGGTCTGAAATTAAATAGTGTTGCTGAAGCAGAGCCATTGGAATGAAGGTCAGGTATTAGCAGTTTCTGGTTACTGTGGCCCATGTAAGGTCTCAGCAGGCAATTCAGCCAGTTTAGTGGCTTGTTCCTTTTTTTTTCTGGAGAATATGCACTACCTGTAAAGGTGAGTGTACGTGCTTTTGCAGGACCATAATTAACATTACAGTAATCTGTACCCTAGCAGTATTTTTGGTATCCATGTTTACAGCCTTGCTGGATATGGTGCTGGATGATTCTCCCCATGATCATTTATACTCTTCTCAGAAGGAAAAATATAACTATCATCATAAACATACAAGATGATATACAAATGTCATTGTCTTCTGTATAAACTTCTTTCAGTAGTGGTAATTAAAAAAAACCCAAACAAACAAGAAGAAGTAGGTCTAATCTTTGTCAAAACTGTAGTATTTAACACTGCCGCATCATCCAGTGTCCTAAAAGCAGTGATAAAAAGCATCCCGTTTTGCTCTTGTCCTGCCTCCCTACTCCAGTTCTCTGTGCTGCTGGCTATGCCCAAAGCTGAGGAGTAAAGATCTAAACCACACTAACAGAACATGTGCACTGACAGACCTCCCTGTGCCCTTGAAAAAAATACATTCTTATCAAAAAAATAGAATAAATTCTTTTCAAAGCATGGAGAGAGAGCATATCTGCTGGTGAGCAGATTGCTAGCTAGACCACGCATACTCCTACATGTCTGGCTGACCAGATAGAGGATAGACACATTCTTGACTGGCAATCTGGCAGGAACACATTTGCTTCCAATAGTCTACTCTTCTTCCAGGAGATATGGGCTATTTTCTAGACGTTTGGAAGACCAAATGGCACATGCGACTTGTCAGCCATTAGGTGGTCAACAACTTACCAGGACACATCTGGGGCTGCAGGCTGTCAGATGCTCTCAAGAATATTGAAACCCAGCCTGTTTGAAACCTTCCACAGAAAATACATGAATATTTAGAATCTCGTAGGTTGGAAGATCATCAAGTCCAACTGTATGGCAGTAATATTTTAAACAGAATGCAGAATGAGAGAGGACTACTTAGTGATTTTAGAGTGAGTTGCATCTTGTAACTGGCTCCATCAAAATTGTATTGGGGTGAAACACTATTTTAGGATGGTAAACAAAAAACAAACTCAGATCTTTGCATATCTATTTTTCAGGTGTTACGTGTTCACCCTAGTAGTTGCTAGACAAATGAAACATCAGCATGCAGTGTTTATTTTTTTCCTATCCTTAGATCTTTGTTGTCCGTACTTTTAGACTACTGTTGAGATAAAATCTCAAATCATAATATTAATAATAAATCTCATCATAATATTTCTGGTCTGCTGCATTAGCATTGCACATTTTTATTGTGTAACTAACGGACAAAATTATAATAATCCCTTTAATAACACAAATATGTATCTAATTAACAAAGAAGTAATTCTGTGTTTTCAGGTTTTTAAAATACCTTATGGGAGTTTTAAAAAGTATTTTGAGGTTAAAATAAAGACTGCTTCTTGAATAGGAATTTATAAAAAAATTATTTAATATCAGTATAACTCTGTTGAAGTCCATTCCAATAATCTAATTTACTGCAATGATATAAACACTGTTTCAATATTTGCCTTCCTGTATCTGGTCACACATTGTGTAGGCACACTCCCCTCTCTGAAAAGTTGAAAGCAGCCACTTTAACAAGCCTGAGGTGAAAACCTCAGTCACTGTGCCCTCATCTAGCAAGGTGAGCTACTGCATTTTGGAGGACAGCATTGCAACCACTAATTCCTTAGCAGCAGCTATACCTCCTTAAATACACTTCCAGCACCTTGGGATGTATCCAATCCAGTTGCAAAGACTTGGATATGTCAGATTTGCCTTAGTGGTTCCTAAATTAGTCATCATCTACTGTTGGTAAGTATTTCTCCCCACCAAAAACTGTTCCAAGGACCTAAGGGGTGTGAGACCAGGCCTTACCAGTAAAGACTCTGATGCTTTTAGAGCTTCCACAGTACTGTTGGTGTGTTAGAAGTACCAAAAGGGGAAAAAAAAAAAAAAAAGACATCACTGCCTGAATATTTCCCTCGGTACTGCTCTTACCATAATCAGAATATATGTAAACACACAGTGTTTGAGTTACTGATCTAAAGTTTATATTTGAAATTTAAATCCATAACTGATGAAAAAGTCCAATTTTTCTTAAATATCACCTTAAAAACAGAGCTAGGTGTAATTTAATTTAATGCTGTATTATTTCTTTTTACATGCAGATACAAAGCAGTACACAGCACTGCCTGTGATACAGCTAGAAAAGCCATACAATTCAAAAGTTCTGTGACAGGGGCAGAAAGGGGAAAAAATAGCCACAAATTGTCAATGCCCATCGATTTTTCAGAATAAGGATTCAGACATGGGATCTGTTAATATGGGATAGTATGTAATTGTATTCAGAGTGTAACTGGTAGAGGTAAGTGCATCTGAAAGGCTCTCTTCCCTGTTTTTCTTACAATTTTTCATCTTGGTGTGGTGTGCAAAGTAGCTATCCTGACTAACAGAGCTCTGAGGCAAAATGATTAATTATTTGAACTCGCTTATTTGCCGTCACAAAATGATAAATGTTATGTGTTGTAAATACATTGTAACTGAAAACAGTACTTTTTAGTCTGCTAGGAAAAAAAAAACCTGAAAATATATTTTAAGTCACTTGGCCTTGAAGAATTCTAGGAATTCACTGTTAAAAAAGTTGTATTTGAACCTTACCTCTTCAATCAAACAACACTGTAACCAGAACTACAGAAATGGCTGACTACATCTTTCTGTTCTCTTAATTCTGAGTAGAATTAATGGCATCAAAACTAAGATAAATCCAAGCCAGCTGTGAAATTATCCATGTAATTGACTAATACTTTAAATCAAAAAGAGTTTTGATTCAATTAGTTCTTCCTTTCTTGGAGAGCTAACATGTTAGACTGCCATAGTAATCACTGATTAAATGTCCAGTAAAGTCAGGTATAATCAGTTACACATAGTTAGTAGGAAAATGTTTTGGAAAAAAAGACTGAATCTTATCTGATTTCATTTATATAAGAAATTGCTTCACTCAATTATTACTAAAATTTTGTTCCTTATGGGACTTGAAAATTAAAAGTATTCGATACACATTTATGTGGAAAAAAAGTTAATACCATTTTTGTTCATGGAAAAAGTCAGTCAGTTTTGTAATAAAGGAATGTACAATACCCCAAATGGATAGATTCTCCCAGTTCAGAATAGTCTGGTTCCAGGTTTGGCACTGGGAATTAAAACAAAAGGGCTTTCACTGCAACAGCCACTAACCTTGCAATAGGTAAAGATCTTTTTTTCTCATCAGAGCATTTGATAACACTGTTTATAATTTTTGTAGAAATGTTGAGTGTTCATGGGAAGCGTTAATGACAACAGGAGCAATAGGTGTGATCTCACCTGTCTTCTCTGATCTCTCTGATGTAGGTTGAGGAGAAATCTGAAGTCAAGGCAAAAATAACTTGAATTCTAAAACCCAGAAGTTACAGGATGTGAAGATTTAACCATTATTGATTTTTTTTTTCCCCCTCAAAGCTTACAAACAAAGATACTGGTGTCTCCATAGATGTTATCTGTGTCTTTTTAATCTCAAAACCAGACAAAATAAAGTATGTTGAACTTAACACTGCTTTCTAAGAACATTCAGAAAAATAAGGGGACTCCCTATTTATTTAGAAGCAATGCTTTGTCTTAAAAGCATGTAAAAACATCAGCATGTGCTAGGCTAAATTGCTTGCCTGATTCTTAAACTTCTTCAAGAAATGAACAGTTTTTAGCCAGTGTCTTACCTAGTAGCTGCTTCTTTCCCTATATGATACTCAGCAATTGTGCAGAGGCATGTTCACTGTAGAGTCATGGAGTCATTAAGGTTGAAAAAGACCTCTAAGATCATTCAGTCCAGCTGTCAACCTAACATACCACATTCTCCACAAACCATGTCCCCAGGCATGACATCTACATGTTTTTTTAACACTTCCAGGGATGGTGATTCCACCGCTTCCCTGGGCAGTCTATTCCAATGCTTGACCACCCTTCCAGCAAATATTTTTGTTCTCAAAAACCATTCTAAATCTCCCCTGGTGCAACTTCAGGCCGTTTCCTCTTGTCCTGTCACTTGTTACTTTAGAGAAAAGACCAGCTCCCACCTGTCTACAACCTCCTTTCAGGTGGTAAGGTTCCTAAGGCTCCTTTTCTCCAGATTAAATGCCTCCAGTTCCTTAGATTCCTCATCAGAGTGGTGCTCCAGACCCTTCACCAGCTCTGTTGCTATCCTGTGGACATGCTCCAGCACCTCAATGTCTTTGTAAACTAAATACAAGGGCCCAAAACTGAACACAGGACTCAAGGTGCAGCCTCACCAGTGCTGAGTACAGGGGGACAATTACAGTCCTGGTCCTGCTGGCCACACTATTGCTGATACAAGTCATCAGGATGCCACTGGCCTTCTTGGCACATGGCTGGCTCATGTTAAGTCCACTGTTGACCAGCACCCCCATGTTCTTTTCCATTGGGCAGCTTTCCAGCCACTCTGTCCCCAGCCTGTAGCGCTGCCTGGGGTTGTTGGGGCCAAAGTAAAGGATCCAGCACTTGGCCTTGTTGAACCTCATACCACTGATTTCTCACTTCAAGCAGAAAGAAGCTATTAGCACATGATTTTTTGAGAAGATCTGCAGTCCTAAAAAATAATTTCCATAATTTGGATTTTTCCAAGCTCTGGTGAATAATATGGAACAGTTAGCAGAGAAGGCACAAGAAGGTTAATGATGTCTGTGCTGATTAATTTTTCAATTGGGCGTATTGTTCATTAATTTAAGTTCAAATTCTGTTTGTTTGGCTGCTTTGCACTAGTTTGAGTAATTAAGTAAATGCTTGAGACTTCTGATATAGGAAAATTCCAAACCTACAGATAAGGAAAGCCCAGATTACAAATTACCCCTGGAAAAAAAAAAACTTTCCTAATGCAGTTTCTCTGTGTGAATGGCAGCTCAGCATCTTGTTCTTACAGCCCTCTCTGAATTAAGAAAGGAATTTTTCCTGAATAAGGTTATCAGGATCTGTCTTCTTGCATGGAATGTTTTGTGTATTTTGTTATCAGTTATAAAGATAATTTGATACAGATGATTAATACATTTAACTCCTGCATGCATTCTCCCCTTGAATAACAAGATCTTCATCTTCAATTTAAAGAATGATATTTCCACTGCTAAGGTAGTAAATGAGTGGTACTGTAACCCTGAGGTGCCAATGCTTCTGTCATGGCTTAACTCCTGGCAGCAGCCAAGCCCCACACAGCTGCTTGCTCACTCCTCCCTTTGGGCGTGGGAAAAGAATCAGAAGGGTAAAAGCTAGAAAACTCATGAGTTGATATAGTTTAATAGGGAAAGCAAGAGCCACACATGCAAGCAAAGCAAACCAAGGAATTTAGTCACCACTTCCCATGGGCAAGCAGTTGCTCAGCCATTTCCGGGAAAGCAGGGGCTCATCACATGCTGTGGTTTCTTGGGAAGGCAAATGCCAAGCATCCAAACATCCCCCTGCTTCCTCCTCCTGCCCCCCACTTCAGATACTGAGAATGATGTCATATGGTATGGAATATCCCTTTGCTCAGCTGGGGTCACCTGTCCCAACTTCCCATGTTGTCAGTTCCCATGTTCCCAGTCTCCTCACCAGCATGGCAGCACAAAAAGCAGAAAAAACCTTGTCTCTGTGTTAGCTCTACTCAGCAATAACAAAAACATCTCTATATTATCAGCCCTGTGTTCAGCACTAATCCAAAATACAGCTCCACACCAGCCACTGCAAAGAAAATTAGCTATACCCCAGCTGAAACCAGCCTATAAAGCTGGTGAGTAATTTACCTTCAGAATCAGAACATTCCAAATACTAAATAAAGCTCAGATGTGTAGCTCTTGCTGTTAGTCCATTACTGAAATGAGTACTAATTGAGCATGATACTTCTTGTTCTAGCTGTAGTCATCAATGATATTCAGGTCAAGAAAGACAGGAAAGCACAAAAAAAACAAAAACAAAACCAACAAATAAAACAAACAAAGAACCCCAAACAAAAAAACCCAACCAAAAACAAATAAAAACCACGAAAAAACCCCGAAGCTGATTCTTATTTAAGTAATTTCCAAAGAAGGATGTCGATAGTCTTGGTGAGCATGTTCACAGTGCCAGCTGCTGATTGCTTACTCAATGCAACACATCAGGAAGTCACCTGATCTCTATGTCATGGTGTTATCTTTGCACCTTACACTTCCCCTTGCCTTACACACACCCATTTAAAACTGTTCAATGGATTGTTAGTATTTTTCCATGTGGGTTATGCTGTGTAAGCCATCTACAGCATAGCTTATTTTTAATAAATTCTTAGTATTTCTGGATTAAATATTTTACTTTCTTGTACCATAAATAAAATATTGAAGACCTGATTGAATTACTACTGATACAACATGTGCCAGGGGGTTTCACACAGAGAATCACGGACTCAAGCAACTCATGTCTAGCTAAAGCAAACCCCTAACAAAGTCTTCCCCTGGTGAAACAGCAAAATGGGTCTCGCTCTCTCTGGATCTACTGTCCTTCTCACTTTCTATATTCTGTAATAGCTTGGCTACATCCCAGCTGCATACATGTATCGTCAGGCCCATTCTCTGGCCTGGCCTAAAGTCTGAAGTCTGCAATTCCCCTTCAGTGCAATCATCCATGCTGTCATCTGATGCATAAATATTCACACTTCTCCAGCTCCACAGCAAGACCTGCTGTGCTCACACTGGCTACAACACAACACTTCTCACACGGCTGCTATCAGAAGGACAACTGGGAGCCAGACCTCCTGGTGTTCTCATCCTTCACCCTAGTTTTCCTTTCTTTTTTCTTACAGTGAGAACAACCAAATTAGCAAAGACCCTTCCAAATGGTACATCTTCCTACAATTGAGTAGTTTAGAAGTATTTTTTTAAATATGCATGGGTAATGAAATGGAATTATGATGGGATTTCAGTATCTCTAAGTCCCTCGATACTATGGTCTAACACTTATGTACACACACACACACATGCGTGCGTGCGCGCACACACATACCAGAATGGAGCCCTTCTGATACATATTTTAAATATATTTTTAAGTAAATATTACTGAGAAAATGCTATAGAAAATATATTGATACAATGTAATATGGCATATTTAACATAAATGTGAAATGTGCAATGTTTTTACACTACACTATCAACTATGGCATTTGAAACAAGGGGGGGAAAGTATTAAGTGGGAAATCTCAAAAATATTAATTTGGCTTTGGAATCCATTATGAAATGCTAAGATTTCCCCAAGAAGCAAAAGTTGTGAACTGCAACTTATTTTTGGTCTCCTGTGGCTGTGTCCTGTCTTTGATTTTCTCCCAGGCTACCACTGGAATCTGTGGGTCCTGACACAATCTGTGTGTGGCTTCTTGCTGGAATTGTTTTACTCAGACACACAGTATTTCTGCTGGTCTCTGTCAGAAGCACCAATAACTGCTGCACCATACCAGAAGGCAAGCACAGTTGAGAAATCCTTATACAGAAATGGAATGGGAGAAAATGAACAAATTGGAAAGAAATACCCTGAATGTTCATGCTGAATTGTAGCCATAAAACCAGAAAATAATTTGACATGAAGGGAGCAGAGTGTACCTGGAAAGACATCACTCTGTCCCTGGTAGAACTTCTTCTTACCTAAATCACACTGGAAATCTGGCTCTTCTGTGACTCTGACATTTCTTAGATTTAAGATATACCGTGGAAGGTAAGGCAGGAAAAGTAATTCTCAGTCATTTGTCTGGGAAAAAAGAAGAAACAGCTGCAGCAGCTTGTTACAGCTTTAGATTTAAATAGTGAGTTGATACAAGAAAATAATCACTGGATGTCTTTCTGGTTATAATGGAGGAGGCATCATCTGATGGGAGGAAGTCTTGATGGAGCAAAGAACAACTATTTCTAAATTTATATCTGTTTGGGGTTTAAAAAAAATATATCTAAAGTACCCCTTTTTTGGTAACAGGGCTAGCATCCAAAGTGGTCTCTCCAAACCCTGCTCACAAATCTCACTGTGCAATCTCCCTAATCACACTCTGCAGCAAGCTGGATTTGGTGTTGTCTAAAGATGGTAATGGGATTTCCATCACCACTTCTCTTCCAGCTCCTTTCATTGGATTGCCTGCGCTGAGGCAGCGCTCTGTGTACAGTGTGAAACTCTGAAAACATATTGTGTCATTAATGCCATCAGTGCAGAGAAGAGCACAGCACTCACACTCTGCTAATTTAGGGAGGCTGGGAAGTCTCAGGGCAGTTGGGACACCTGCTGTTAAGTTCTTTGTCAGCAACATAGTTGAATGTCCCATGGCCTAGTGAGGAGAAGTCCTCTTTGAGTAGGCATTTCTTAGGTGGGCAGACGTAGGAAACCTCCTTGGGATGTGAGAGAGCTGATCTCTTGTGTGCGGGTCCCAGTCTGTGCGTGTTTGGCACTTACAGCATGACAGAGGAGCCCCAGTGGAACTGAGGCTGGAAGGCAAGTCTCCCTGCCGCCCAGGGAGTCTGGGATCAGTTCTTCCAACATCACACCACAGTGTCAGAATGTTCTCAGTACCAGCTTAAGGATATGTTCAAGAACTGCTTGTTTGAGCCCCAGAGGCTGACTGAGCAGAGGGGTGTCTGTCAAGTGAATTTTCAAGATGTTTTGGCTGCAGGAAGGATTCAGCAATGCTCACTTGAGCTGAAGGCAGCCCTGAGAACCTCAGGGCCAAAATGTGGCTTAGCAGGGCTGCTGCCTCCACTGTCCTCCAGAGAACCAGTGTCTTCCTTCTTTTGCACCCTGGACACCAAAGGATGATCTTTGGTGCCGATAAAGTCCATCATCACGGCCATGTACATACTGACAAGAGTAGCTTTTGTCGGAGTAGCTCCTCATGGCTGAAGAGAAGCCCCCACCGAGGCTGCCAGCACCAGCCAAAGGTAAACGTTGAGGCACAGTTTCAGTACTGAAATTCACAGATTAATTTAAGTACTTAGAATGTAGTGCTTAAATTCCGTACTTAAATTCAGGACCTTTAGAGTCGCTCGACAGCAATCCTTGCCATCCAGCCCTCTCCGGCCCTGCGGAGGCGGCTCCTCGGGGCTACGGATGCCAGTGCGAGGGCGGAAAGGGCGGCGGGGCCGGGCGGGGCAGGGGTCCCGCCCGCGGGCAGCCCCCGCCCGTCCCCGTCCCCGTCCCTGTCCCCGTCAGCGCGGCGCTGGTGGAATTCTCAGGCCGGAGCGTTTGGCTGGGCCGGGCCGGCGGCTGCGGCGGGCGCTCTGCGGGAGCTGCCGGGCGGGGGCTGAAGGCAGGTGTCCGGCTCCCCCTGCGCCGGGCCCTCACCGGGCTCGTCCGTTCCCGGGACTTCCAATTATCGCTAAAATTTAAGTCCTTAATTTTCTTGGCTGCAAACCCGGTAACGAATCGTTCAGACTTTGTTTTTCCACTGCTCCCGAGGCTTGATTTATTGTGTCTCTGTTATCGCACAATCGGCTTCGTTCAAAATGTTATTCTGGGCTAATTCCATACCCCGGTATTTATTTTGACTGTCCCTTCTCATTAGCGTTACTGATTTTTAATCGCTCCCCCTTCCTTGTTAAATCCCCTCTCTGCCCGCCCGGGCTCGCCTCATCCCGTTCGCGTTTCCGTCCCGTGTGGGTCGGTGCCCCGAAGCGGTGCCCGGGCAGCCACGACCCGCTCCCCCCGCGGCTGCGGGACAGAGTCTCGCCCGGGGGAAGCCGCTCCGCCCCGGGAACCTCCGCGAGCCGGAGATGCGGCGGCGGAGCGGAGAGAAAGGGCTTGCTTTTAAAAGGGCATCGACCGAGCTCCCAGCCCAGCGATTAAATTTCTCTCCTCGAGCAAAACCGTTACTTTATCCTAAGAAAAACATCGCGAGCGGGGCGAGCGGCGGCGCGGGGCGGCGGGACCCGCACGGACCCAGGGCCGGGAGCGGGGGAGGGCGGGGGGCCAGAGGAGCGTGAGGCGATGCCGCCCCCGACAGCTCCGTGATTGATGACCCACCCGCCCGGGAAGGGGCGGTCGCTGTCGCCCGGGCTGGCGGGGGGAGCCCCGCGGCCAGGTGCAACACAGCCCCGCCGCACCCACCGGCCGCGACGGCTTAAAAACACCGGGGGCGGACGGGGCGCGACGCGACGCGACGGGACGGAGACGTCGGGAGGGGCTGCGCCGGTCTGCCCCCTCCGCACCGGGAGGGAAGGGTAAGTTCATCCCCGGCCGGGCACAGCGGGGTCCCGGCAAGTCCTGGGCAGCTGGGTTCTCCCACCGGGGTGCGGGACGGGGACGCAGCAGCCGCCGCGGCCCGGTGGGGCCGTGAGCGCCGGTGCTGACCTCGCACACCGACAGGCAAGTTCCTATTTCTCCGCTGCGGAGAAATTATTTTCGTTACCCGTTACCGGAGTTGCACAGAGGGCAAGGTCTTTTAAAAACCGAAGCAAAATAATTCAGATTCACTATATTCCCCCCTCCCCCCAAGAAGCAACGGAAAAGTTTATCTAAGGTTTCCACCTGTTTGTTTTCAGTTTGCGTGCTCTGCTCTGGCGTTTTCCATCTTTTCCTTGTCTGTGTGGGCAGGTTGCCTTCATTGCCGTTTCATTCACACAAAATGTAAGACTAAAATAAATATTGTGCTGGGTGTTTTTTTTGGTAAAAGATGTCAAACAATCATGTCTTTGTAGTGTCATGTAAAAACACAAATGCATCTGCACGCATTAGAAATACTGCACTAGCAGTGCTTTAGAAACAACATAAATACTTAAACTTACTTTCACAGCCCTGTTTCCAACTCTCTCAGCATACCGGGTGGCAAGTGGGTGTTTACAAAAAGTACTGCGATTATTTTAAAAACCAAACCTTTCTTGTAAAATTTTTAAAGGAAAATTACTTGCCCAGAGGCTTTTTATTTACTTTAGTTTTTAGCGGCATTTTTTGGACCAGGAGGTTTGGGCAACTCCTGGGTTTGCAGCACCTGAAATGTGTGTCCTGATTACTCCGGGGAGAGCAGGAATGCTGCCCAGTCTCCATGTGTAACAGAAGTGATTCTGGCCATGGATCCAGGAGCCACCATGGTTTGGCTACACCTATGTACATACCTGCAGCAGATCCTTTGTTTCTGTGTAGCAGATTTTCCCAGGCCATTTGCTGTTTTGGATGGGAAGTCTGACAGTGGAGAAATTTATTTGAGTGAAATCTCTCATTTCCACCACTGAAATTTTGTACATGTTTTCCATAGGCCTAGGATTTCATCTTATATAGATGTGAAGGTCCTAAACCAGAAACTCCTACTTCTAGGGGCATCCAAGGAGATGAGGTTTTTAGGTACGTGCATGACTGTGTACTATATGTCACTCGAAGTCATTCCTGTTCTAAATCTAGTTATATACCAGCACAGCAAAGTCAAAACTGTGTAAACCAGACCTAGTCCTTTATTTCAGTAGAGGAGTAGGTATTTTTACTAACCCAGAGTCTGTCCATATCTTTGGGTAATCCAGACTTTTCCATTAATTGGGGAAGACTTCCTCCCACCAGTGGAATTTTGATGGGATGGCGGATGAGAAATCCTGCTGCAAAACATAAACTGACAGATTCTTCTGCCAGTTTTCATGATGGTCTTAATGACTGTCTTGGTGTCATCTCTGCAGTGTTAATTTTTTTTAAACTAAAATGCATCCAGATCCGACTGTGCCTTAACACAATGAGAAAGCAGCAAGAGAAAAGCACATAGGAATGTTTTTTATTTTAAGTTAGAGGCAAAAGAGTTTTTAAGGACCATTTTTCAGCCCTCACTCAAGACTAGCTCATGAAGTCTTAATGTAAGTTTTATTTTATATTGATCATAAATACCCCAATAAAAATAATAGTGAGGTTTCTTCCTTTGGTTTAGAGCTATAATGCGCACAGAATATTTCACAAATAATTTCAGTCTAACCTGTACTGCTGCTGAAGAGAACATTACATGATAAAACTCTGCGAGCCAGAGTAATAGCAAATTAATCATAATCACCCAAAATAATAACAATAAAAATGTCTTCTAAATATCATCAAATTATAGCACTGCAAAAAGCATTATTTAGAAACCTTTCCTTGTCTTTGATAGAAATCTTTGACTTCAGCATATGCTTGAAATGCTTTGCAAAATCAAGAGCTAATTCTTGTAAATGTAGATACTCAGTCATTTATGTGCATCAATTTTATTTACATTTTTAATTATGCAGTGTTTGGATGAAATTAAAAGGTTTAATAACTTGTTCCTGCCCTTGTCTAGCCAGGCTTTCACAGAAACAGACACTCTTAACACGTGAAAGCCGGGATCTGGGACACCCAGGAGGGCTGCTTCGCTGAGGACAACAGGATCAGGTATTATTTCATCTAAGAAGTGCAGCACTTCGGGGAATATTGATTGAATTGCATTTTTCTGTGGAACTGAATGAATTAAAGAACTGTGAGTTGTATTACAGGCAGAGATGACTGACTGGCTTTTCCAAAAGCTGGGAAAAGACCTTGTAGCAACTGTTTTCAGCTTTTCTCAAAAGAACATCTTTGATACTGTTTTCAGAAGGTTCTTTTGCCCCGCAATGGCCAAATACATCTTACAAAATTGTTTTAAAGTTTGAAAATGTAGGTGATAAAGGATAAGTATGGCATTTTTTTAGTAGTGTTAGGGGTGGGAAGACAGGAGAAGGCAGTTCCTGATCCTTTAAAATTATGGACCAAGTTTTGTCCTTCAAAAACTGAGTCAGTACGCTGTGGCTCCACTTAGTGCTGCATCTGAAAAGGCTATTTTTCCTTCCATAATCCATGAAGGACTGATCACCTATAAGACTATTGATAAAATGACTGCAGCTAAATAGAAAATATACTAACAATTTCACATATTAAATCATACAGAAACCGTGTTTTAAAAATTGCATTTAGCCTAATTTTATTTGATTGTAAATGGAAACCACTGTGGCACTGCCTCTGGGCCGTGCCTGTTGGGTTTTCTCAGAAGGCATCTCTGGGCTATGAGTGACTCAGAAAATTTGCTCTGTGTAATACTGTCAAAAACATTAAATACCGATTGTTGCAAAGATTTTAATTTCTGTTCTGTACCAACGTGTGATGCTGAATTTGTAAGCAGTGAGCGGAAAAGTGGCTCACACAGCCACATCCTGGCTTTTCCCAGGACAGGCAGCACCTGTGTTTCTGACCACCCTTGTTTTCAGAACGCGCTGGCTCCAGCTCAGCGCAGCACCTCACTTTAGAGATGCTCTTGTTGCTTGCAGCACACTCCCTGCCGGGAAGTCACCGATGGACTGTGGACACTTAGCAGAGAGCAGCGAGATCTCCAGCCCGGGCGCAGAGCCCGATTCCCTGCTGCCTTCTGCCGGCAGCAATTCCTGCCTGCCCTTGGCGGCCGGGCCGCGGGCTGGGGCCCCTCCGGGCCGCCCCGCCGCCGCCAACGCCGCCCGGGAGCGCAGCCGGGTCCAGACCCTGCGCCATGCCTTCCTCGAGCTGCAGAAAACTCTGCCCTCGGTGCCGCCCGACACCAAGCTCTCCAAGCTGGACGTGCTCCTCCTGGCCACCACCTACATCGCGCACCTCACCCGCAGCCTGCAGGATGAGGAAGAGTCACCGCGAGAGGGCTTGGGCACCCTCCGTGGGGATGGATATCTGCATCCTGTCAAGGTAGGAGAGCTGAGGAGCAGCTACCACCTTCTGTTAGTGAGTGAGTGAGTACATTTGCCTTAGATACGTAGATGAAACTAAAGATTTCAAGTTCCTGTACCTTGCCTAGAGGTAGTACACGGAAATCCTGCCTGGACTAATCATTGTGTCTAGGTGTTAGGGGTCTGATGGAAATATCTTGGAGATTTGTTCCTCCAGCTTCAGGGACTTTGCACCAAAGTATCAAATCTAGTGTAGGTCCAAACCTGATGGCACTCAGTTTTTTGGAGGTGAAGGTGGAGGTCAGCACCAGAGGAGTACTTGCATCTTCTTGGTCCCTGTGTGGCAACCTTGGTGATCCGCCCAGACCCATCAGATCCTGCTGTGGGGGTGTGTGTGCTGAGGTGACACTGTCCAACAGCAGAGATCCAGCCACGGCTGGGCCTGCTTTCGTTCTGCTGCTGAGGCAGCCCAGTGCAGACAGTGGAGTTAATCACCAGCCATGTGTTAATTACTTCCATGAAAGTGCTTTCCTGAAGCATTTCTCTAGTTGGTATATGCTCTTCCCTTTGTCAAAAAAAATCACAGCAATGCAGAGGGGATGAGAAAGGGGAACTGCTCTTGGAGAGGACCTGGGCTGGAAAGTGTTTCCAAATGCACTGCTCACTGACTGAGGGGTCTCAGACACCGCCGGGTATTTTCTTTGGCTCAGCTCGCAGGGAGTGAGTTAGAGCACTGGGGTGTTTTCTTTTGCTTTTTTTTTTTTTTTTCTTTCTTTTAAGAGTCTGAATTCAGAATGATTTAATTAAGATTAATTTGTGAAGTAATCTCTAATTTCTATAAAGTGCCTAATTCACAGAGAGTTCCTTGTTCACAATGTTGGTTGCTGTATTTTACAGCATGATGTTAATGTAGGCTTCTGAGGCCATTTAAATGATTAGCAGACTCATAAAGAAAGCAAAACCTCTATATCAATTAGAAGATGGCTACAATTTAAGTAAAAAATACTGTGATGTATTTCAAAATAAGTCCAAAATAGCTTCTGTTAGTTCCCTCAGTCAGAGTGAAAGGACACAGGTTTCTTATGCTACTTTTTATCAGCTGCCAACTACTACTGGCAGATAAATACTCTTGAATAGTTATTACAGCAGTTAAATGATCCGGATGCACATTTCCCAGGCTACTGGAATACAGCAATACTGGATTCACTTAAGCAATTATTTTTTAATGAATATATTTGATGGAAGTGTCACAGACAAATTCTAGTATTTGCTTCAAAAACCCGAAAATGTGGGATATGAGACAAACTTTAGAGATAGACTTTAACTACACTGATAGATTAAGCATAGTGAATGCACACAGTGAGCAAAGTTAAGTATCCAAGTACAGTCATGTGTACACTGAATAAAAAAATATGGTTAATGACTTTAAACTCAGATAGTTTATTGGTGACAAACTCATAACATCACACTTGTAATGAAATTACTGAATGGGATCATACAGTCTTTCCAAGCAATAATATGATGCTGCTTTAGGTCTTTGAACAGAAGAGCTAAGATTTATCTGCAGTATTATTAAGTGCCCCTTACCCACAGGAAAGGTGCCAGTCTGTTCCCAAAAAACACTGTTCCCTTAAAAAATCTGCATTCATTTGGAACAACATGCTGGCTGCATTTTGGGTATTTTTGCATCCAATGTGTGTGAAGTTGTCTTTCCAAACATCCACCTCTCTAACAGTGAACTGGGCACAGCAAACGAGTTCCTCCCAATGCTTCCTCCCAAGAGCCAGGCACCCAGCTGCGGCCACCTGCACCAGGGCTGCCTGCAGTGAATAACCTGCTGGGGTTAAGTAATTCGAGCTGTCAGAATAAATATTTAGCACCACTGTAATTGATGATTCTAAAAATCAGTGAGTGGAAGGATGGATTGTTTAATCTGAAATAGCTGGAGCTAACAAGAAGCTTTGAGTGCTGAAGACTGCCAAGGTGCAAGTACATTAAATTCCCTTTAACCTACAGCTTGCAGCAGCAGCTTCTGTGCTGCAGGTTGGTATTGGCACAGCATCATGGATGGGTGTGCACATGGGGCTGCAATCCCTGCAGGTGCACGTGTATCCCTGTAGCATCCCTGGTGCCTTGAGAAGAAATGCTTTGTTTTATTCTACTAACAGAACATTTGTGACACAAATCGTTCTAGGATGACCAGCCACCATGGCCTGCTCCTGTCTGCAGGGCCACGGCAGGGTTGGGAGCTGTGCCTCACGATTAATTACCAAAGCAAACACCCACGCTGACGCTCCCTTACCAAGCTCCTAACATTTTCCAGCGAATGACAAAACAGGAACTGTTTGGTGATAGTAACAGTTTCCTATTTTCTGGTACCGTGATTCCATCAACACCTAAAACTTTGCTGAGAACTGCGGTTGGAGTGCAAAGATCCCAGGTGTCTTAGTGCTCTGCTTGTCTCCTCTCTTGCAGAAGTGGCCTATGCGTTCCAGGTTGTACATTGGAGCCACGGGACAGTTTCTGACTCACTCAGCACAAGGAGACAGCGGAAACCATGGGGAAACATCAACATCTTCACAGATCTAACCTTCCTTCTAGCTTTTAAAAAATGGTTATTTATTACACCTTATATATATATATATATTTAAGTTTAAAAATAGTATCTACAGACAAACTATAATTCCTGAAATGTTGTTTGTTGAGGAGAAGGAATTGATTCTTAAATGTAATGAATACCTCATTAAGTGAATGTGACGCATCATTGGTTTCTATCGTTGCTGGGAGCTGACTGGGGGCGAGTGGGTGGCTGCAGCCAGTACCAACATGAGCAGCAGCAGCAAAGAGCTGTCAGCAGACGAAGTATCCTTGCCCTCTCTGGGACAGATGCTGTGAGAGGAGGAGTGATGTGGTACTGGCCAAGTACAGGGCAAAACAGGCTTGGGTGAAAAGCAAAGGGCAAAGCTAAAAATAGCAACTGTAATCCCGCACAGACTTTCTCCACTGCTTAAAGCTGATGCAGAAATCCCCCTGACTGCAGCTGTCAGGTCAGGGCTTCACCCATCAGATAGTCCTACATGTTTGCAGCTATTGCTAGGAATGTGGATCCAAGTTCATGGAGTAAAAATGTGCTGAGAGCTGTCCCTCCTGCACAGAGCGCTGTGTGCTGGGCACTGCTTTTATCCACCTACAGGACTGGGCTGCATGTTATGGGGCTCAGCCTGTGTTTGTCACCCCAGCACAATCGTGTCTGCTCACCATACCACGGCTCATTTAATTTAAGGGGTTCACATGTTGGAGCAGATGAGCCCAAAGTGTTGGCTTTTTTGTAGCACACTTGTTCACTTAAACATCTATTTAGGCAAGAAAAGTTGAAACTAAATGCACAAATGTCATCTGTTGTGTCTGTTCTGTAAAACACTGTACTTCTTACATGGTTTGTTATTGCTGAGGTAAATGATCTATTAAATATTATTCAGTGAACATCATATACTTTGAGTTGCAAAATCTGTTACCAGTTTTTCATTGTACATGATCATATTCTGCATTTATAGATGCTGTCTTCTTTCTGAAGGCTTCATAGTTTAAATTTAAAAATTACATTTAGGAAAAAAGTATTACCCAGAACTGTCATTTAAAAAGTATGGTAACATCTGGAGCTCTCCATTGCCCCTGCAACGGTCTGAGCTTTTAGCAAGATAATATACCTGGAAGGGACAGAATTCAAGAAAGGCAAAAAAAAAAAAAAAAAGAAGATTCTTCAGTGTTTCTAAAGGCTCATTTCTTTAAATGGAATTGAAAGATTCTGACTGCTCATCCAGGAAGCAGTGGTTAAGTTGGACAGCAGGAAGAATTTCTTCACAGAAAGGGCTCTTAAGCATTAGAACGGGCTGCCCAAGGAAGTGGTGGAGTCACCATTCCTGGAGATGTTCAAGAAAACACAGGATCTGTCACTTAGTGCTGTGGTCTAATTGACAATGTGGTGATCAGTCAGGGATCAGTCTTTTCCAACCTAGTTGATTCTGTAAGCATGAAAAATGCTTTAGTAATAAGTGTTAAAAACATGGAAAGGTATGAATGGATGGCACAGAGAATACATCTCAGAGTCTTATCACTGAGCTGCAAGATCTGTATCAATTTCTCATTGTACATGATAATACTCTATTTATAGATGCTGTCTTTTTTCGGAAGACTTTAAATTTTCAAATGACATTGAAATGACATTTAGGGCAAAAGGAAAACAAGAATAACCAACAAAAAAGTAAAACCAACTTTCATTAAAACAGTATGGTGAAATCTGAAGCTCTCCGCCACTCCTGCAGTATCTACAACAGAGTATTACAATGCTCCGAAGGCAGCCAGACAATCGGAGCAGCTCACACTGTAGCTTCTTACTGTAGCCACGTCCCAGCATTTTATGGAATTATTAAAGGCCAGTAAGAATATGCAGAATTACAACAGCAGTTTTTCACTTGAGAAGAGCTCCCCATATTTATGAGTTGGGATCTTTTCTTCCTTGAGACAGACTACTCTGCATCAGAATTAAGCCTTTCCTTCCAGAACCAAGACACTAGGTTAGGGAACACATTCTCTTCGACCAGGGCAAAAGCTTTATCTTCTAGAGATTTGCACAGCAGGATAACAACAGATCCTCTGAAGCTGTTTGCTTCAAACCTGATACTCGGTTCCAGTGATACATTTGCTAGGAACAGTTCATATCCTCCCATAGTGGAGTACAAATTTGGCATTTAGCACCAGGAATATGCACGTGCTTAGGGATAAAGTTGTACAATGCTTATATCTTGCTATCAAAAGGTGGCAATTTTCAGGGAGGAACCTAAAAGATCTCGGCAAACCTCGCTCATTGTCATCACGGCTTTTCCCGGGGACGGATGGGACAGGTGAACTTCCCGCGACCACAGCAAACGCGCTGCCTGTGCAGAACCTGCGGCAGGGATCTGCTCTCCCTCCTGCTGGCAGCTGTAACTCCAACAGCGCCTGCGGCCACGCATCGCTTTCCCCGCACACTCCCCCCGCTCCGAGCACCTCTTCCCCTTTCCCTGTGCGCGCGCAGCCGGAAAGCGCCGTGCCCGCCCCGCCCCGGCGCGCCGCGTATTTAGCTGGATCCCGCGGGGGAATCGCCCTTTCCGAGGGGGACGGCGCTGCGGGAGTCGCGCCTGCCCGCCCAGGAGCCGGGGAGCTCGGTGGGTGTGTGGGTGGACGTGGCGGGAGCCGGCCCGCGTTTGTGGGTCTCCTTTCGGCGGCGGATCCAGGGAGGGTGTCTGGGAGGGGGGGAATGTCCGGGCGTGGGACGTGCCCGTGTTGCTCCGTGGCTCGGGAGCTTCCGCCGTGCCCCGGCCTCGGGCGTGGGAGCGGCAGCAGCGGCCGCCGAGTCTGATGGGTACAACTTCAAAGAGGGGAGATTTAGGTTAGGTATTGGAAGAAAGTTCTTTACTGAGAGGGTGGCGAGGCCCTTGGAACAGGGAGGATGTGAGTGCCCCAACCCGGGTGCTGTGTAAAGCCAGGCTGGATAAAGGCCTTGAGCAGCCGGATCTGGTGGGCGGTGTCCCTGCGCGTGGCAGGAAAGGGATTGCGACTAGATGTGATCTCTTAAGGCCCATTCCAGAGCCTTAACATTCTGTGATTCGGTGATCCCATCGTGTGGATCCGCAGTGATCCCTGTGATTCCGTCAGAGCCGCCCGACCTTCGCCGTGCTCCTTGGAGCAGGTCCTGGCTCGGCAGTCTAGGCACATACTCGTCTGAACAGTAGAGTGATTTCTGGTCTTCTCAGAGGCATTAGAAATGCCCCCAGCTGGTTAATGTGAGAAATCCCGACGTGGCAGGTCAAAGCAATGGCTGTAATCTGAGGAACTGCAGGGATGATTTGCTGGCGCTTTTCTAAACAGCCAGAGCTATCACTTGAAAGAGGAGTGATTGTCATGTGGTTCTGACTGTGCCTGTGTTTCCCGTGGTTGCTGGGCTGGCTCAGTTCAGGCTGACGCTCCAGCCGCACAGGCTTCCTAGGAGAGCATGTGCCATGGGAAACCGAGATGGACCTAATTAGTGTGTGCCACGTGATGTCTACTTTGAGCTGTCTCTTGGCTCATCAAGTCTTAAAAGGAATGACAGATTGGACATCCAAAGACACTTGGTTTTGCTGACAGATCGTTTTCATCAGCAAATGCCTGTCGTAATTCAAAAGATAAATTACCTTCTTTTTCCTTTAGGGAATTGGGTAAGGGCTGTGTGGTGACCCAGACCATGCCCTTTTTCGGGTTGTAGGCACAGATTCAAATGGTGGGTTCTGGCAGGGACCGGGCTCCAGGGGTATCAACAGCCTCCGGGGTAATGCTCTCCTGCCAGGACTGCAGTGTGAGTGCTGACCTCAGTTCAACTGGTGGTAGAACATCAGTGAGCTCCCCAGTGTTGCACATGAACTGGGGTTAAAGGCTGTACCTTGCCGGGGTGCTCTTCTCCTCAGCCTAGCTGGTCATTAGGAGCACTGTACTCGTCCTGCAGTCAGTCATTTCTCACACTGGAGTTTGTTTTTGGAAAATGGCCATGCCTCTGCTTAACCTTGAGCTTGGCTGATGCTCTCTGTAGCTTTCTCCCCAGGTATTATAAAGCAACCATACTGTTGGTGTTTCTTTGACTGGCTTACTGTCCCCAAATTAGTGTTAATGCTTCTACTGGCTCAGCAGTGGAGCTCTCAGAATCAAACATCTTCTTTTCATTGTTTTAGGTGCAAAGTGAAGCTAAAGATGAGTTTGTTACTGGCTTTGAGAATCCTCAGTCTGGACTCTGCCATGCCTTGCAAGCAGAAAGATGCCACGTGAATTCTGGAGCTACAGAAGTAAATATTTCTTACTGAACTTAAAGATGTTGAGGGAAGCCTCATGAAATCTAGATCAGGAGTTCTGAAGCTGTTTAATGGCTTGCAAATGCCCTCGCAGATGGAAAAAGGAGGAACATGGTTGTATGTAGGGTTAAGAGGTTGAAATTTTAACAAAAGGTATTATGGCAGCTAAAATCTCCTTTAAGACTTGCTCCCCATAGCAAAGCAGGTGCAGTCCAAGGGTCCCAAAGGAGTCAGAAGGGAGAGGTTTGTATCAGAGAATCCAGTTAACTGTGGAAGCAAGACTTCTGATTTAAAGAATTAATGGATGTTAGTTGAAAGTGAGAGAATTAAGTGAAGAACAGTATGTTCAGATCACAATCCATGTTGGCACTTAACTTTTGTCAGTCTTGGAATATATTCCAAAGGGGAAGGTGACAGTGGTAGTGAACTTTAGAAAGATACTTGGCATCTGGGGTTTGAATGTTAAGAGAGGGACCTGAGTTTTTGTGTCCAAAGAGAGCTTTTTTCTCCTGTCCGTGGCTGTACTGAATCCATTCTGTGCTTAACAGTTAAAACCAAGGTTCTGCCTCAGCTTACAGAAGTACAACTCTTGAGACAAACTTAACCCATTCTCTTGTATTTGGCACCTGGAAAAAGCAGTCTTACCCATGGGTAGGAAATTGCTGGCATAATGATGATGACCCTTTGCCGTTTACCCAACTGAATGTTGTGATGAGCAGTGTTGTATATCTGATGTGCCAGTTAATCAGTAGGGTTTTTCCAGTTTGATTTGCTTCGGTAATTTCTGATTTTATTTATTCATTTCAAGGTTCTGTGATATCAGATGACCACCTCTACTGTCTTCTGGCCTTCTGTGTGTACACAGAGCAAGCAGGAGAGTCCACCCACTTCTAGAAGTGCAGGTGTTTAAGGAGGTCAGTTGCTTTTTTACTGTCACAGTACTCCAGTACTCAGGCTCCTGGAGGCTGTACTGCCATCCAGGGAAAGCCTGTACAGGCTGTGCCGGCCACTGTCCATTCCTTGTGATACTGCTACAAGTCTTCCAATTTTCAAGAGATCATGGGAGAAACTGGGGAGAGGCAAGGATAAAATATTGTGCTCTTTTTGTAGAAAATCCCTTAACATTGCATCTCAAAAATGGTGTTTTATAAAGGGATTCTATTTCAGCCTACTCTTAAGAGTAATTTTGCTGGCATGATGATGAGACTTTTGCCGTTTACCCATCTGAATGGTTTTTGATGTGTATCTTTGAATCTGAAATGCCAGTGAGGGTGATACCTTTGTATAACATTGATTAAGGGTACAGGAAATGAACTTATTATTGTTACTGTTCTTAGCTTGAAAACAGAAGCCTGGAATGTGGAGTTCTAATGTGCTTGGAAATGCTTCCATTGCCCTTCCTGCTCTTCAGAAATACTGCTTGGTTCCATAATATGGCAGGGGAATAGCTGTTCACTGAAAATGTCTGAATAATCCTGGAATGAAGTTCAAGGTAGAGTGTCACTCTAGAAAGAGAAGTGCCTTATAGGCACTCTTAGAATTTAGTATGAATATTTGAGTGTATCAAATAAATGGATCAAACGGGAATAAAGCAAGGATTAAAACATGGGAAAACTTCTGTTGTCTGAATGAGTGTTTACAATGTTAGTAGTGGGTATGAATAAAATCTTTGATTTCTGTTTTCAGTGACTGTTTTGTTTTTTTTTTGTTGAGGGTATGGGAGCAGTAGTACTGATCCTGCTGGATAAAATCCTGAGTAGGAGTAATGCAAGCCTTAAGCATTCAGCTTGTCCAGATGTGACAGAAAGTCTGTACAATTTTACTGCTGCTTTTTTATTTAATGTGTATCTCTTGGATGTAAGACTTGCTGAGGATTATATCCTTACTAGGAAGGTGAAATACAGGAAAGTGCATAGCTGGGGAATCACACTGTGCTTCAAACACTTCATCTTCTACCACACCATTCTTCACACTTTACAGTGAGGTGGAGCTGAACTCATTGAGCTGCCTGCCTACCACGTTGTCTAATATCTTTTTACCTAACTGTAGCACTCTACTATCCCCTGTGGTCTATATAAAATAGTGTGTAAACACCAGGTTTTGCAGGTTGGGGAGTTTCGGTAGGTTTCTTTTGTGGTTTATTTGTTTTGCAGGCTTTCTTGTTTTGTTTAGGTTTGGGTTTTGGTTGCAGGAGCACCTGAGATGTTGCTGTAATGTGAAAAACGACACAGAACATGAAGCAGTATGATAATACTTTAATACATTTCAAAATCCATACAGCATGAGTAATTAAAGACTGTGCAGTTAAACTAGGAAGAGTTTTAGTGTATTTAATTACTTAACCCTTAGAGTGATACATGTAAAAAGCAACAAGAAAAACTGCAGAATTCAGATAGTTGAAACAGTAGATTCTGAACTGGTGGTTTAGTTTTTAGCTGTAGCCTTAAAAATCCTGAATCCTAAATTGGGATTAAATCCTCCTCATTTAGCTGTCAATGAAGAGTGGTAGCCAGGACGAGAAGTTCTGGTTAGGACTGTATTCTGAAGCCATGGCCTTTCAGGATGAAGACATCCCTCCTGCCTTCAAAGAACACTATCAGAAAACTTTTAATCCAAGTCCTGTTATTCCTTGGTAAAACAGCACTGAACTGTCTCTACAACTACTAAATTCTTAGTAATTTTGTATTTCTAACTAGTCTCAAAAAGCCAGAGCCTCAAGCTTTACTTAGAGTGGAGTTTTTATTCTTCATTAGTGTTAATGTGCATGCCTGGACTATAGGCAGCAATAAACTTCAGCAGTTGATGGTGACACTGCATGAGGTAAATATCTCTCTGTTGCAGGGAGTTTTCATCACTGAGGTCAAATGGAAATACAGGATTTGGTGCTACACATAATGCAGATGTACCTAAAGAAGAAATTTAATCTGAAATACTTGATATTTGCCAGTACTTTGAGGGAAAGCTGTGATGCAAATTACTTAGTAATGTAGTCCTAGATCATAATTCTTACCTTGCTTCCAAATCTTGTGTGTGAACAAATGTGACTGATGCTTGATAAACAAAAAACTTCCCTTATTTTTGGTTTCCCCAGGGTGGGAAATCTGTCTTTAGTTTAACCTGAGCCAGTGTTATAGGAGCAATGCCTTACCATAAAAGCCAATGTGAAGGACAGAATTGGTGCTGGCCTGTGGCCTCATAACATACAGCACTGAGACTTGACAGAGAAGTCAAACTGACAGACTTCTCCAATACCAGTTTTCAACAGTGGAAGTTCTGGATTTTGATTTGAAATTAACTCTTACTGCAATCAATGGATATAAATTTTTTTGAGACTGACAAAATATGAAGGTGGTGCACCCGAGACTTAAGGACTGAGTTGCATTATTTACCATGTTTCAGCATCAGCGATGACTCGAATAACAAAACAGCAATCACTGCATCTTCCTCAAGTACTGTCTGTCTTAAATTGAGCTTGGCATGGGCCTTAGACAGTGAAATCCTAAAAGATCAGTATAAGCATGTCAGAAACACATTGCATTCATGCCTGCAGTATTTATATTGCCCTGTTTCAAGCACTTCTGTAAATGAAAAGTTAACACAGGTGGTTTTTTTCATACTTGACCTGTGCAGTTACACTTACCACTGACAAAGTATGTACACATTAGCTTTTTGTGTTAAAAAGTGGAATTTGGCATATTGTCCATTAATACAGCTTTTGCTCCCATAATAAAGCTGTGCTTATTAAAATCCCATTTTGTTGTTCTAGATAGCTTAATGATATGTATTTTTTAAAGAGCTAGGGTTTCTTTTTTTTATGCCTTGCAAAATTGTTTAAAGTTGGGTTTCTTTTAGCAGCGTCAATATGTAAAATAAATTACATTTATGCTTGAACTTTTGAAAACATGAATCTTATCTAGATTTTTCTTAAACAAGCTATTGAGCAGATTAGCATAATTTCTCTTTGAAACTGAAAAGTAGGACATACAGAATTTTTAGTGCGGATGCTGATAATGTTGATCCATGAATGGAATCTCTTCTCACCCTGCGACTTGCAAGATAGTAGCTCTGGATGAGGTTTTCTGCTTCTGAACTGAGTTCAACATGAAGATTCCTAGCAAACAAAATAAACTAGAGAGAGGGCATATGTTTTAGATATTCAAGAGGAAAATAATTCGTATTTTTTCACACCTTTTAACATTCCAGTGACATACAGGCTGGACAATATATTCTACCAATAGTTTTAACAGGAAAGACAGTTGTCACAATTTGACTATGCTGAATAAGGAAAATATTAAGGATAATAATAAGGACAGCTCTTGGACAGTAAACAGAATCATAGAATGGTTTGGGTTGGAAGGCACCTTAAAGATTATCCAGTTCCAACTCTCCTGCTGTAGGCAGGGATGCTTTTCACTAACCAGGTTGCTCAGCCTCCCATCCAACCTGGCCTTGAACACTTCCAGGGAATCATCTGTTCATTATACTACAGATACTGACAGTTTATTTAGAATGGAATATTAACTACTAGTGATGGTAAACTTCTTGGTCAAAAATAGATATTGGAGATAGGTTTTCATATGAATGCTAACCTAGTACATTTCCCAGAAACATGATCAAAGTGAATTTTTTATGCTGACCCTTTCTAAGAACTGAAGATGCTTTTATTGATGATCCTGTTAGTGCTAGTGGGAATCTGGTTGGGGAAGGGGCAGAAACTATTAAAAATAAGAAGACTGTGCAGAGAGAACCTTCTGGTACCAAAACTGGTATGACATTCATAAATATAATGCGTTTTTAAATTATTGTGTATAATCTGTTACCTCCTCGTAATCCTGTGTTCTGAACTGCTGTGAGACTTTATACACCATGGCTTCAGGATTAATGGCTTTTTTCAAGATATGATGTACAAGAGGAGAAGACAGGCGACAGGAGGGAAACTCATTGTAGATCAAGAGCCCAAAACCGTCTACAAGGTTAGCTGGAATTAAACTCATGTCCTAAAGAGAAGACCCATAGAAAGAGAAGACCCATACTTTATTTTGGACTTTTGACTTGTAGGAGCATCACAGTGTTTTCCATCTGAAATATCCTGTATCCATTTATCCTGCAAGATTAGCTAATGAATTACCTGTAATACTTCTAAAATTTTGTTTCAATGACACCTGCTTTTGGAAAAGCTATTTCATTTTGTAAGATACTTGATTTAAAGTTGCTTAAGTTGTGACTTTCTGGGAAATACTAACAAGTTTTATTGTTTTCATTACTTTATAGGTGGAAATAACTATAAACACAAAAGACAGTTATAGTACAGTTCCTCTCATAACAAGGCCATGTGCTTTACCATCTGTCCAATTAGAAAGTTCTCCTTTTGTGTATGTTTCTTTGAGGAGGAATCCACATCTACAAAGGACCAAAAGTTGGTCTGAATTGAAATATTAACTTGTTGGTCAGCCTCTTCTCCATACTTCTTCCCAGGAATAAATACTGTTGTTGTTCTGCTCTCTAGCACTAGGATAAGACAAAATTAATCAGTTACATGATTGATTTAGCTTAGCTATAAATTCTAGTCCCACACACACCTGAAATCAGTCATGATTATGATTTTGCTGAATTGTTATAATTAATAGACGTCTGTAGTGTAGCAGATTTAAGTTTACAGGACCTTGGCTTTTTTTGTCCTTGTGTTTTCCACAGACTCATTAAAAACAGCTTACAAGTTTTTGCAGCATTTGAGGGCTATAAGCTGGGGAACAAACCTAGCCATGAATTTGCATATTTGTTGAGTTCTGTCCCCTTATTTGTTAGGATGTAGGAGATTACCAGACTGTAGAAGTTCAAGTTTATCCTTTTTATATGAACATAAGTCTCCTATGTAACAGATGCCACCCTTGGCCAGCACAGCACTGCAGGCTTGAATACTGGCACTTCCAGTTCCATGTTTATCTTTGGACACAGAAGGAAAAATTTCACTAGAAGGTGGGTGTCGTATGCCACGAGGCAGAAGACATAAACTGTAATTCAGAAGCCTGGAGGATTAAATAATTCTGTCAGTCATAAATTGTTAAATTATTCACTTCTAAAAAAGCTTAAATCAGTAAGTATTGACTCACTTAGAAACAACAATAAAAAACCCTTAACATGAAACAAAATGTTTAACTTTCAATACAAAAGTAGAGGTTCAAGCCTACTCTCCAACAGCTGACATCAAGACTGTATTTCTTATGGATTAAACATTAGGCAAATCATGGTTTGCAGAAGTAATTTCTAGGAAATCAGAGATGTCTCGTAATTTAACCCCATATTGTTTTAACTCCTCTTTCTATCCTAGAGAAACTTTTCCAGTGATTTAAAAGTTTAGAAGATTAGTAATTCTGGCCATCTGGGAAAAATGAAAAGGCTGGAACTTGTAAGCTCTGCCTTCCTGAGTTACACACCCCCCTCCAATTCTTTTGGAGAAAGAAGGTATAGAATGTCTTTTTCATCCCCTGTACTATGTTCCTTGGCACAGAGCGGTTGCAAATTGTCTGTCTGGTTCAGCAGTCAAAAGCTCTTAATGATTTTAAGATGTCAGAGCATGGTTTGTCCTACTGTTATGACCTGGGAGAAAATTACTAAGTAAAATTAGTAAGAATTAGTAAATAGGATATTGCACCAATGGAAATATGTAGGAAATGCCTACTTTGATGGGCTGCTGATAGTAAAATACTGTGCACATGCAAGACAGTACAAATAACAATACTGATCATGATTTACAGTGTGCAACTATTTTAATATTAACCAGATGTTTTGATTCATAAAACACTAAACTCCTGTTTCTCTTAAATCTTAATCTTAACCTGGGAGAAAAGAAATCTTGCAGATCACATTTTTAAAAATTTGAACTAATTACAGCTAAATTTTGAAGTGGTCAAAGTTTTGGTTTTTTTTTTTGTTTTTTTCCCCACAACAAAAAATATTGGTCTTGTTGAAGAACTTCCAAATGAAAATAAAATTCATGCCCAGTAATTTTCTTAATGTAACTAAAGCTGAGCATATACTTTTCTGCAGTGAATGTAAAATTGCATTAACAGTTTATAGTTGTGTGAATAGGTAAATACATTAAATACATAAAATGCATAGAGAAAAATGTTTAAAGGCAATAACAACCAGATTTATAATCTATGTGTAAAGATGTATGTGACTTCTGATACCTTATTAGTATGGTTTTCATGAAAAAGTGAAAAAAAGTAAGTATATATTTATGCACTGCTTATTTATTGAAAATACTGATAACTGGAAATCAGTGATGAAAAGGCTTAAACTGACACAAGGTTTGAAAAGTTGAGCCCTTTTTTTTGTCATTACCCGCTTCTGGGACAGTTTTTAGTTTTGATTTTAGAAGAATGCTTTGTCTGAGCTCTGCAAAACAGTGCTAGTGTTAAATTCTTACTGTAATCTTACAAGAATTTTAGGAGGTTTTATAATTAATGAAGTTCTGATCTAGATTTATCATTTGAAACAAACAAAAATGTCCCAGGGAGAGAAATTGAGTATTTAACTGAGTTGGAGCCTCATGTATTCTTTTAAAACAAAGTCTCTAGCTTTTCATGTAAGACCAATCCTATTATCTTTAAAAAATACTAAATTTTAAATTGTAATTTATGTGAAAAAAATAAGGAATCTCTTTACCTGTCAATTACTAGCGTGTCGCTTGTCATAATCAAGAGATCCAGATAATCTGCATTTTCTTTTTCACATGTCTGTACTAGACTCAGCAATATTGCAAGTTTAAGAGTATTGTAAGTGCCTGGTGGAACAACTTGAGAAGCAAAGATGTTGGCCAGGACAGCCGTAAACCTCCAGCAGGAACTTGAAGTCAGTGAGAGAAGATACTTAAAACTGTCACTGACAAAAGAAGGACCTAATGGAAACAAAGTACAGGTGAATAAACACATAAAAGAGACCTGTGCAGGTGTGTTGGAACAAATCACCATTGTAGTCTTGATGCAAAACTTAGCAAGAACAAATACATCTCTGTATTAAGCACAAATTCAGAATGTAAGCATCTGATGCTTAATTTTACTGCTAAAAAGATAGCAGACATCTGCTAGAACTGGTGGAATAAGAAAGGAAAAACAAACTGAAATATCAGGTTCATTTTATATGACTTCAAAGTACTTTCCAATGGATAGAAGATGGAAAGAGAAGTTTAAGAATACAGTAAATAATTAGGGAGTTTCCCAATGCATGGAAAGTGGTCAAAAGCAGATATTCTCAAATAACAACAAGTACACATTTCAGACTGTAGGAGTAAAGTCCCCAAGTGGTTTTGAAATCTGGACCTCTAAATAATAAAAAAACTGTACCAATTCTCAAGATTTTTTTTTCTAGGAGGTTTTCCAGCTTTTTTTTTAAAGTCAGTTTTTAATAGAACTTTCTTACCATTTGGTTTATAGGGCTGTACACTATTGACTTCTATACATGCAGTAGCTTGTGGGCCATTTTGTACGCAAGCTGGAATTCCTATAATCCTGTAGTGGTTTCCTATTGTCATTTTATTGGCCAGTTCATCTGGAAATAATAAATTAGTGTGGGGGGAAAAAGCTACAGATATGTTAGGGCATAAAAACAGTTTTAAAGACAAGGTTAGAAAACTACGCATTCTGAATGTTTCATTTTATGATTCAACAACAGCAGAAAACAAACAGCTGGCTGTCAGATCAATAATGGACTAGAATAAAAGGAAGCATACAATTTTAATTAATTAGTGGTAAAAAGGTAAGGAAGGCACACTAGATGAGGGAAAATAGATTTGTGATAATGGAAAATGCATTTAGTTCTGCATTGAAAAGAAAGTTGACAGTTTTTTGCAAGTGTGTTTCCTACTCTGGAACTTGTGGCACCACCATTATCAGTCATTGTCCTATAACATGTCAGAGAAAAAAATCCAACACAACAAAGAGGAGATACAAATTACACAGTTATAAAAAAGACACACACAAATAGCTTTGTGAACCTTTATGTTTCTGTGGACCTTAGAAAACACAATATTATTTATTTTTTGAAAATGAAAATTAGATCCAACCAGACCTCAATCTCAGCCTGAGAAATGTTGTAACCACACTGATCACTGGGGCCAGTGGAAATTTAACACATGCAACTTGCAGTATCTAGACCATAGATTGTTCTATAAACTTTTAAATATAAATTTAGTGCTACTAGTTCTTTCTATTTAGTTTTCAAGAAATGAACCATATAATTCCATAGATTTTTAGAATGGTAGAGGGCTTTTTTGTTGCTTGTCTCTTTCTTTGTTTTGTGTTCCAAGAATTAATGGAAGTATATTGCTGAGTTGTGATTTTAGTTGGATATTAACAGTAGAAATAATTTAATGTTGGCTTCCCAGTGGTAGTAGAAGCCAAAAATCCTGATGGAATGTGGAAACCAGCTAGATTGAGGAAGGATGTTAATGCATGAAGTTAGAACAGAACAGTATGACCAAAGGAAGTAGAAAGGAGGAAAAAACAAGCAACAGTTAGAGTAAGACACTGCCGAGCTGGTCAGGGGATTTTAATTAAATGGAGGTGTAAAAGTGACACAAGAATTTTGCCATGTACACTCTACAATCACCTGTGCACACTGCTTTGTCACCTAGCTACTTTATAAAATTAAGGGTGGGGGGGAGTACAGAAAAAACTGCAATATAAATTATGACTTTCACCATTTTAGCAAAAAAAATTGAGCTACAATTGCAAGGGATTATTATGGATCAATTCTAAAACATTTTTGACAAAACTCCAAAGTTCAGCTTACCTCTCAAGAACACTGAAATTGCCTGCATCCTAAAATGTGATTTATCATTGGAATATCCTTTCAAAGCATTCAGAATTTTAGCATCAATTATTTCCACTATTTGTTTATCTTTCAAAACAAAGGTACAAAGGTTAGTTGTCTTGAAAACGTATTTTTTTAAATGACTGGTGTATTTTAAGTGGGCTTTTTCCACTTAAATATTTTGTTGATTTATTGTGTAACAGAAGTAGGAAAGTACCAGCTCTAAAAGTAAGATTACATAGATCCTACCGCCAAGTACTCTAAATTTCATGTCTTCCTGCAGTGGTGAAGAACACAAGCTACACACAAAATCAGTCCTCACTGTAGCAGACTCTGTAGCTCCAGGACAATGCACTCTGATGCACCTAAACCCTAAAAAAAAGTAATAATTTACCAACCATTGAAAAGGAGGGCATAGCTTTAGTTTTAAAACTTTCCCATGAAGAACAGAAAGCAATTAAAATACTGAAGAGTGAAATTCCAAATTTATTATATGTTTCTTCAGATGAGGCTCCTTTACATATTCCACTAAAATGATCCATATAATTTATTGTGGGTTGGCCACGAGATGGCAGAGTTTCCTACTGCACATTCCCAAGCTGAACAGCTTGGCCGGGCTTTCTTAAGGAGTGAGCCCACTGCGGCTTCTGCCTGGCGTGGGAATGACATGGGACATGGATAGTGACTATTAGAGGTACGTGTCCTCATAAAGATGTCTGTATGATTTAATCTGCAGTCTCTAAACTTTTGGATTTTACGTCTCCTATAACTGTATTGTCTCTTACAGAAGAAGCAAAAAACCCCAGCCTTAAAAGCACTGAGAGCCTCTCCCTGCAATAGTACAAGCAGTTCAGTAATATTACTTAAAGTAGTAGTTTCACAGAAGTCAACTACTCATTAAAGCAGACTTGTTCTATGCTAGAAGCTTTTGCCAGCCCCTTTAGCATATTGTTTTGTGGTGTTTTTATATAGACAGAAACAGTTTCCAAGGGAAAAGTTATTTTACTAGTTTAGTTTTTTTACTTTTGAGTTATTTTATTGTTATTTAAGATACTAAATATATTCAAGTTATACTCGTGACCTATGTTTTCTCCTATAAATGACCTTCAGCATTAGGAAAAGAGATTGCAGGCATAGCTATGCTTCCAAAACATTTAATAATGCTAAGCAAGTCCACTCTTTCAATTAATAAAACTCCTGCTGTGCTCATTACAAAAATGTATGTATAATAAAACTATATAGGAAAAATAACTTTCTTATACTAGGTTCTTAATCTCTTATTACCAAATTTATTAAAAAGCTTTTGAAATAGTACTGATTAATATTTTTTTTGTACCTTCAGAGAATGGACAGGTTTCCTCAGTACAAAGAAATCTTGCTCCTTGTGTGTATTTTGTTACGGTTCCCATTGCAATCACTATCCCTTCAGACATATAAAATCTTTGAGATGTGTAATTAAAGGGATATGCAGAAAGACTCAGAACATAACTTGGTAAAGGTGGCAAATGTGTTGGTTTCAGCAATATACTGATCTAGCAATAGACACAATTACATCATAACAATTTTTATTTAAAACTGCTTTACTTTTCATGGACAATGTGATACATAACTTGTTTAAAATTTCAAAAACACATGCAGAGTAACTAGGTTTCATATTAATTAATCTCACAATTGCAATTTGGTTGGGTGACACTTCCAGCTGTTTTTAATTACAAATAATACTGCAACCAAAGGGAAAATGAAAACTTAATACAAAAATATTTGTTAAAGTTAATACTTCACAATACTTAGATTCAAGATCTAAATGGAGAAAACCAGTGCAGACTCACCTGGGCTTCTGTCTGCAGTTGTTCAATTAATGATAATGTCTTAATAGCTATGAAGCATACCTGTGAAGGAAAAATAACTTCATTTTAGAAAGGAAAATCTTGTTAAAGTATAGATGATGCACTTTTGTCTGTTCATCTATAATTGCACACTTACTGACTGAAAAATCTGTGCAGCTTGTAGGGGATTATGAAGAATATAGTTTCCAAGAGTTGCGTCCAACTCAGCAATGTCAGAAGGATTAATTGAAATAATGAAACGATAAACAGCATAACTTTGTTTTGAGTCTGAGGGAGCAAAAAGTATCTTAAAATAACAGAGATTTATGTAACATTATGAATCAATTTAACAGACTATCTATTGAGTAGTACCATTATATTTTTTGCAATCATGCACAAATTTCTGAAGACCACCACTTCTGTCAAGGTAGACAAGGACAACTTCCCTCATTTTCTGTATTTCAGGATCCATCTTCTAAGATCTTTGCCCTCTTTATTCAACTGTGGGAATAAACTGTGAAGAAATTATGGCAGCACTGGCCATGCTATAACAGTAATAATAAAGGTACATATTAATAAAGCCACACAAAACTAAAAGTCTTTTTTTCAAACTAGGCAATTCTTAAAGGATTTTTAAAATTCAAAGTTCTTTCCAATGACTGAAGCATGCCCTATTTCCAGAGTGTCTGAAGAATGCTCTAGTGTTTCCATTTCCTCAGTGAATTATTTCACTCTCCTAAATCCCTAGCCTATGAAATTAAAATTTCCATTTAATTTAACCTCCGCTGTAGATTTTATAACCAGCCTATCAAAAGTAAGACTTAAAATTTTATCTCCATTATTTCAGAAGTCTATCATAGCTGTTAAAAGTGTGAAACTAGGCAACATCTCCTTTCTTAAAATCTGACTTTCCTACTCTGCTGTGATCTCCTGCAGCAGCCAACTAAGGTGCTGATCTTACATTTATTTCCATCCATGTACAGAGAAGTTCAATTCTGATTCCCACTGACAAAGCTTTTATAACAATTATGGTTTGGAGGCTAACCATGTCCTTCAGTGCTGTTTTCATTGTGTATTACCCACATCTCTACATATTTTATATTTTTCTGAGTAGTCCTGTACCATGAAGCACTACTTTGCAGAACTTAGAAGAATTACTAAGGCCAAAATATGGTATTTTGCACACACACACATATATATATATATATATATATATGCATCTGTTTTAATGTCTTACAGATTTTCTTCTGCAAAGTGTCCGTAGTCCTCTCTGTTGATGACCAATATGAAACAACACTGGAACCTCCAAAAATAAGACTTAGACTGGTAAAGGATAGGATACAAAATTACTGAGCTGATGAGGAATCATAGGATACAGAATTACTGAGCTGATGAGGAATCAAAGCTCACAGCATATGAAAGATCCCTGGTAGGAGTTCACAGAACTGACTTTGGAGGAGAAACAGATCACCATCCAAGAGAGGAGTAACTGGATTCCAGAGCAACTTCAGTGTGGCAGCAGCATAAACCTTGTGGCCTGAGAACTGTACACTGTGGGCTGGCATGTGTTTAATACCTTAAGTAACAAATTACAGGCATAAACTGAAAGAGAATTTATAATAGGGATTTTTTTTTCCCCTAGTGGGTTTGGGATTACTCCTGCACAATTACTACTCCATCCCTTGAAGTCTGCAGCAAGAATGGCTTAAAGAAAAGTACACACATAGATCCACTCTGTCTCCCTGGATCCTGTGTTACCCAGACTGGACAGACAAGACACCACGTATGACTATGGCCCAGCTCATTGTGCACTAAGCAGCCATCATTCTAAGCTTCAGAAAATAAAGCCTGGCCAGGGTGATGGTGTTCACCAGTGTCCCCACAGCCAGCTAAACCCACTCCTGGTGTGACTCGACACAGACCCCTAGCATCTCCCGCCTGGCTTCAGGCTCCTGCCATCCGCACCCCTTCCTCACAAACCTCTCCTCCCGTTATTCACCAGGTTTCCTATGCTGGGGCGGCAGCAGTGGGCACCGAGGGGGCCGCGCCGCCGCTCCGAGCGCCCTCAGGGCAGGGGAACGGGCCGTGCACGAGGCAGCAGCGAGGGCTCGGCAGCCGCGGCCGGGGCTCCCTCAGCCGCCCCCTCAGCCCCCGAGCCGGCGGCGCGGGGCGGACGGCACCACGGCCCGCAGGGCTCGGTCGCGCGGGGGCAGCGCAAGTCCCGAGGGAAGGCNGCCGGGGCTCCCTCAGCCGCCCCCTCAGCCCCCGAGCCGGCGGCGCGGGGCGGACGGCACCACGGCCCGCAGGGCTCGGGCGCGCGGGGGCAGCGCAAGTCCCCAGGGAAGGCAATTCCTCAGGGAAGGCAATTCCCAGCCCACCGACACCCACAGCTGCCCCAGCCCAGCGGCCGGGACTGGCAACTCAGCCCTTCACAGCTATTGTCTTCACCCACGGGCAGGGCACTGGGACGCGTCTCTGACCGCGCACAGAGACAACGTACTTACAAAACCATTTTCTCTCATGAATACATATTGCATATTTAATTGCTTGCCTTTAGCATGCCAGCCACTCCCAAACTTACCTCCCCCGAAGAGCACCTCTGAACTCTATTTGCGTCGTATTTCAGTTCCCATTGTTACAACTATCGTGCATTTCCATTAGTCCATCTTTCGTGTGGTCTCTCTCGTTTCCTTCCCAGGCCGAGGGACTGGAGACCACAACAGCAGCACCGTTCCCCGGCCTCCACAGCCCCGGAGAAAGGTCTGCTCCGCACGGGGGGGTTGGGTTCCCTCTCTGGAAGGGGAGGAACAAACATCCTTCGCTACAGACAGGCAAAACAAAACCCCATACACTAGTCACAAAAAGGCAAATTCTGCCTCCCTTTACTACTTATCAGCCAAAACAAGAAGGGAGTAGTATAGGTGGTTCCTGTGCAAGTCCACTCTCCCCTCTAGGCTTTACCAAGTGTTTCAGATGTCACTATTCAGCTCAGCCCTGGGTGAAGACGCTACGACATTCCAAACGCACACATCTTACTTTGGAAACCATTCTCATGGGATGTTCAAAGATGTGGAGCAAGAGCACTAGGTGCAGAAATACTGTGAGGCTTTATTGCCTGATGGCTGTAGTCTGTTAACCTTTAACTCAAGGAAGTTAAATACTGCAAATTATGTGTTGAACACATTCACACTTTGCCAAAAAGGCAGAGTCTGCTGAAGGAAAAAGCTTAATGAGCAATTATTAAGCTGCACTCCCAGAAATAACTTCAACTGCTACAGCCATATTTTTTTAAAGGAAGGAACTGCTGAATTCTGACCAAAAACAAAAATAAAAAACCAAACCTCTCATCCAGTCAGGCAGCTAAGTATCAACATCTTGGAAAACAAGACAAAAATTAAAAAGGGTTCTGGCTCCTACAGCAACAATTTCTAAAGTATTCACTCTCCTTCCCATTTCTCCCCAGCACTGTACCTCCTTGCCATGAAGAGAAGGTACTTACAGTAGCCACATAATTTCACAATAATTTCAGGAGCATACAAACCAAAAATTCAGTATGAGAATGGATACTGTCTTTTCATACCATCGATTTGTTTTCTGGTCCACCAGAAAGCCATGTTAAAAAAAAAACCAAAAAAAAAAGAAACAAAACTAAAAAGAACCCAAATCAAAAAACACCAGGGCTGTTGCTTCCAAATTATTTTAATGCCAAGAAAACAATTCACATAGTTCTTGGTTGTCCTGACCAGCCACATAGCTATTTTCAATCCTTGCAGAAGAGAACGATGGAAAATGAGTGCCAAGCCACCATTCTGCTCCCACAAACGATACAGTTTCTTCCTTCCTTCTCTGCCAATGTCAATTCTTACTTCTTTTACCCAATCACTCCTTCCAAAACTTCATGCAGCAAATGCTGAGCATCACCTAACCACTATGTAGGAGACTGTGCTCTAGGACATACTCCTTGAGATTAGCAAGGAATCCTGTATTACTTTCCATTTTTCTAATACACTGATATAATATTTATTTCAAAAGAAGTATTATTTGATACACTCTTTCCCCCTAGGTTCTCAATTTTTGTCTCATCTTGATGCAATATAGAGTATTTCTTTTAGCTGCTTATTTTGTAAAAAACAAGGTGACTTAGTTACTGAAATTTATGTAACATGCATTCAGTTTATCATTACGATATATGAGTATCTTATCAGACTTCTCTCAAATCACGGCATTTAACTTGAATGTATTTATGAACAAAAAAACACAGAACATTTTTTGAGTAACACACAAAAATAAGTTGTTATTTACAAGTAATATATATAATAAAACTACTACCATTATATGCCTTTTATACACTATAACTGCAGTCACTTTTTGCATTGTTTAAAAGAAATTTCCTTTAACAGAAATTGTTCAGAATTATCCATCTGCCCATACATGTGTATGTTATGAGAAATACAACAGCTTTTCACATTTTTAAAATCATCAGTGTAATTTACATTTTCCCCCAATATCACGTGAAGATTAAAAAATGATGCAAACTGGAATACAAAGACAAGTAGCTATAAATGCTGAAATACAATCAATTTGGAACATAAGAGTGTTTTAAGCTACCAATCTGTGAGAAAAATCCGTAACATTTGGCATGATCATCTCACCACCCGCCCCCAAAATGTCAAAGCTAGATAGCCTTTTAAAGTAACCATGATTATTGCATATTAGATCTTTGGAGAAGCAGAGTTATAACCAAAAAATATTTTTAATGTAGTTGAAATACAGACATACTTAGCTCAGGGAGGAAAGAAAAGTAGAACACGTAATAAGTAATGTTATCAAATCAATCCAGTTAATTTGTTCTGTCCTTGCTTTGAGTAAAACCCCCATACCTCAGATAATCCAGTTGAGTCAATGGGTGCTTCAGCAAGTGCAAGAGCAACAATCCAGTTTTATATGACCAAGTTTTCATTCTGCAGAAGTCCTTTAAGAATCTTGGTCCTTAACTTAACATCATTTAAGTGCTGACAGGTAAATTAACACATATTCCAAACTGGTAACAGGGAAAACATTTACCTTTTTTTAAACCAGGATATACAAAAGACAATTTGCATAGTTACAATTCAAGCACAAAGTCACTGTAAATAAGTACAAAAGCATTTATAAATTTACTAAATTTGCTGCTGTTTGTGCCAGCCAAAATAGATAGCAATGAATGTAAACTTGAAGGGATTGAGGAGAACAGTCAGTGTTTTTGCTTAAAAAATATGTAGAGAATGCTTTTAAAGGTTTTAAAAAATATTTTCTGCAGCAGGAACAAACAGTTCAAACCCAAAGAAAGCCATCCAAAATGCCCAAATTCTTCCTATACAGCAGAGAAAGTTTGTTCATAGGTTTCAAACCTACATACAAAACGAGGCACTATTGACACTATTTTGGAATGTGTCCATAATCCTAACATTTCAGTTCACCCCAAGACTTCCAAACAACTCTTCACTTCTAACTTCCTAGGAAAACATATCTTCAGAAGGTGGTGCATAAGAAAATCCAACAAATGCATCGTCTGCCTCTAAGACACTGGCATTAACAATGTTGTAGTCAGAAGAAACACAGACTGAGTATGGGACCATTTCTTCTGTGAACACTGCATCAAAATTCCCAATATCATCTGGTCCAACCTAGAAAACCGAAAAGATCTGTCAGTCGTCTTATTAATATGGTGTTTTAAACTTGTGTTTGTCCTTTGGATTCCAAGTTTAACTCTCAAGGCTATCTATTTTGTTGCTCTTTTTAAGGAAGCCCACCACTACATCTCTGAAAATAGCTATTAAAGGCTGGATTTATTTCATTTAGGTTAGAGTTTTGGCCAAATCCTATGTTCTCAATGATCCAATAAACCTAAAAAATATGAAAAAAAGTCTCTCTTACAGAGGTTAGCTCAGTTGATTAGAACATGGTGCTAGGAACACAAAATTTACGAGTTCAGTCCCTATATGGGGCATTCACTTAAATGCTGGACCTGATTGATGATGCTTGTGGGTCCTTTTCAACTCAGAATATCCTGTGATGTGTGATCTGAGATGCAAACATTACCCCCACCACTCCCCCAGACACCTACCACATTAGGATTAAATGGTGGTGGAATCTTCTTCTGAAGAAGATCAGTCCAGCTGAGAGATTCAAAGAATGGGTGCTTTTGAATTTCAAGCTGAAGCAAACAAAAAAGATTTTAGATATTTCATAATTCCATCCTGTGCATCATAGTAAGTATTACTTCATACTACATGCACATAGGGAAGTTCTTATGTGCATGTCCTTATCAATTTGTTAACAATTCTGTCCTTAACAATGTTGGTAGTTGGTAAAAACAGCAATTAAAATTTGTTAGACTGCCTCTATGAACGGTTTTCCTTTTGAGATCATACTTTCTGCTTTTAAGCCCTCAAATCGATGACCTTGAAGTCTACCACAGAGCAAGAATGTTTTCTGTTAGTATCTGTTCCTGCCCTGAAGTTTTGTTAGTTTTTGTTAAGCATATCACTGTCGGAGAAGCAGCTGCTTCAGCAGCTCTGCAATATACTTACTATTTCAGAAGCAGCAAACAGCTACGCTAAATGCTACCATCCTTTCATCTTGCTCATTTACAAGGTCAACAGACTAACGTAAGGACTGCAAACCGAAGACTACAAAGATCCCACCACTAATGGATGGAGTACATCTTTCTGGATCACTCTTCATCACACAGCTCTGAAGACACCTGTAACTTTCTCATATCAACTTCTTGTGAACAAAGGGTTTGTTACTACACTGGGAAAATGTTTGCCAGTACTTTATGGCTAAAAAAAGAGCTGCTTTTTACATGGAACTAGTGCTCCTCTTTAGCTGAAGACTGGATTCCAAGTCATTAGTTAATATTACCACGACAGCCTTTTGTTTTGATTACTTCCCAGTTTCACCACTAACAGTGAAACCTACTTTTGTCTACCTTAGTTGCTGCTACACCAGCAACTGTGTTTCCTTTGCTGGCAGGTACAGCAGCAACCAAGACCAAAATACCCCACAATGATCATTTCTCTCTTATCCACAGCAACTTTCAGGGACAGACCCCACAGGTGTCTTTACTGAAGAAATAGAAAGGAGGAAAGCAGAGACAAATGTAGCAATGCAATCTCTATCTCCAGCTATTAATCCTGTGTTGTGCATATGAATTTTTTGAGTCCCTTTAAATGAAATAGGCCTTGATAAATTAGGACATTACTTACAAAGTCTTCCCTTGCTCCAAGTCTGCTTTGCCGATCTTTTTCCAGAAGTTCTTCCAGGATAGACCAGGCTGTAAGACTGATTCCTGGGCGCAGAACCAGGGGTTTATGAAGAATATTATCGTACATCTCAGCAACATCACGGCAGTAAAAAGGAGGCTAAAAAATACAAGTTCTACATGAATTTGAAGCCACATGCAATGTTGTTTCATACATTACGTATGATCAGTAAATGATATTACAAGACATACAAGCTGCTAGCAGTAAAGCAGAAATCTCCTTTTTATGCACTGCTAACTTCTAATTCAGTCATCACCATTGCCAGAACTTTACACTTGATAACTTCCCACCACCCGCCTCCTCTACTCCTAATGTGTTCTCACACTCATAAGTAGCCATAGATGCCATCCAGCTTCAAAGTTCCCATTGAACTTGCCTGAAAAGAACCTGAGAATGGGAAAACAAATCCATCTCCCTATTTAAAGTCCTATGGGAGGAGACAGAACTCGAGAAAACTAAAAGAACAGATTGTTACTGGAGTGCTTACATATGAATAAAAGAGGCATAGCAAGATTTTTTTTCTTGTAATGCTGTCAAAAGCCAGGAGAAAACCTGGGATACCTAAGTATAAAAACGGTCTTTTATTTTTCTTTTTTCTAATATTTGACAAAATTTTACTTATAAGGTGGGGGGTTTTGCACTGTGTATTATCACTGTTGATTCAGTTTACTCTCACAGTTCCTCAAAGTGGTGACTACTGACTTTGCTGATGTCTATGATTTTGCTTTTCCATGAACTCTAAGACAAGAGGGAATATAAAATCAAAACAAGAAAGACAGGTGCTATGTTAAGTACAAGGTGGTCTGTTAATCCACTTAGATGGACTATTCCAATATTATGAAAAAAGCTAGCATCTTTAACAACACTCAAAGGTTACTTCAAATAAAAGTGGAGAGGGGAGGAAAGCAACCTTTACGTATCAGATACATACCAGCCCATAAAGCATTTCATAAAGAACTGCACCAAGGCACCACCAGTCTACTGTGTTGTCATAGGGCTGCTTTTTAATGACTTCTGGTGCAAGATACTAAAATTTAAAAAAAAAAAAAAAAAAAAAGGTATTTTAGAACCTTAGGCTAGCACAGATAAAACCTAGGTTTTAGTCACATCACAGTAAGCACTTTCAGGAAAAGTTGCTTCATAACACTTGAATGTTTCAGCTGAATACTATACCTCACTTATCCTTCACTGCCTTCAAAGGTCTTTCCTGTAATTTAAAGTATGCTTATCACCAAAGCTTCCAATTCTGTAATTTCAGTGAATCCTTCTTATGTGTTCAAGCCTTCCACATTCTAAGTTTTCCACTGTAGTTTTCTCAGTAAAAAGACAACAGTGTTCAATAACTCAGTCAACAAGTTTCAAGTTACTTGAAATTACGCAGTAATTTGCTTGAGTCACAGATATTAATTCTCTATGAACTTACTAAGAATCAGTGGCAGGACATGGTAAGCAGATTCATATTGACAAATCTGTAGCAGCTGTTACACAAGCTAACTGTCCTGTGTCTACCCAGCAGTTAGGAGACATGGGAGAAAACAGTATTTGGAAAAGGCTGGAAAAACAGTGGAAGGAGATGAGTTACAGCCATTTGGGCAAGCAGTAGACATTGCATATTAGTAAGAAGAACAACCAATAGATCTGTAGGGAGCTCGTCTTTTGTCTTTGGTTTGCTTTCAGCTTGCTAAAAGAATGCAGACTTCACAGCAGTAAAAAACACAATATTTGACGTTCCAGTTACACAAATATTAATAATAGCCAACAGTCACTAATTACTAACAAAAAAACCCATGGAAATTGTCAACATACTTCTGGGGTCCCACAGAAAGTTGCAGTGGTATCAGAAGTTGCAATCCCCTCTTTACAAAGTCCAAAGTCTGTCAACACAACATGACCCTGTTTAAGAAAAAGTGGTATGTTAGAAAGAGAACATACTCAACATGTGGATACATACAAGTGTCAATTTTGTGAAAGAACACAGAAAACAGAAACAATCTTGTATACTTACTAGTGAATCTAGGAGAATGTTTTCTGGTTTTAAATCCCTATTAATAAAAAAAAAAAAGGAATTAAATCCAAACAGCAGTCGCAAGAGCTTCAGATGCAAGGGGTTTTATTCTTTAGCTGAAAGCCTCAGGTTTTGATGAAATTGCTATGCTCAGGTTTCCTGTAAGATGATTTCATGCAGAGTTTTTTATTTGGTAATTTGTCCTATTTTGAACTTCTGCAGGACAAGGATACATTTCAGAAACTTACCTGTACACTATATTTATGGAGTGTAAGTAGCCCAGTGCACTGGCTATTTCAGCAGCATAAAATCTGGCTCTGTGCTCAGGAAAGGAACGTTCTCTTTGTAAGTGAAAGAACAGCTGTAAATATGCAAATAGGAAATAAGAACATTACACAGATTAAAAAAAATCAGGTTAATAACATGCAATTTTACAGTAAAGAGTAATTGATTTTGTTGTCCACTTAAAAAAAAATACAATGAAGTAAAATTGATTTTACTGCATGACTTAGTCTTTGCTTTACCCTCTTCCCTTCTTCTGTAGCTCAGATGGATACGTAGCTCAAACGCATTCCCTTAAAACAAGGACTAGTCAAAAGGAACTAGAGTAAATCACTAAACTGTGAATAGAAGTTGGCAAGACTAAATCATGCCAGATTGCCTCCAAGCAGAATATAAGCTGGTGTCAAGTAAGTCATCTTTCATTTCTGTAAATACTTGTATTCATAGATTTGTATAATTATTTATAGAATTGTGTTCTGAAATAACCGAGATGCAGATGACTGTGTGAGATATATATTCCAAGCTGATCCACCAATTCTCTCTACTACACAGAATTGTCTTGCTCCAAATCATTTGAACAGATACAAAATTCTAGACAAAGATTAAATAATAAACATACAGATTCAACTATACTACACATCCAACTTGTAAAGATTTTAAGAAAAATGGAGTTTTCCAGTTTCTGCCTACAAAGTTTAAGAAAAATAAAAAGCCACCCTAGCTTTCCAAGCATTTCTTTAAAATTTCAAAGCTGCTTTGAAATGTATTTTAGTTTGCCTGAAACAAAACAAAACTATGTTCTGGCCAAAATTCAGAGTAGAGTAAACCAGGATTTTGCTAATACAGTCTAAGTAAGATGACAGTACAGTAGACAAGAGAAAAGCCCATCTTGTCCCAACTCTGACACAATGTAATAAATTCAGCTGTCAGTTTCCTTCCTTCCCCTTTTGAAATACCAGCATCTCAACTAATGCAGATGCAAGAGGAAGACAGTGTTACATAGTGAAAAATGTAAACCTAAGATTAATTCATAATAAAGTTAAATTTATATAATTGTAAAATACAGTATTTGTATCTGGCAACCATTAATAAATTGGGATTGAAGTCATCAATAAGAACAGGAACAGGTCCAAATAGCTACAGAAGTCTGTAGCAACAGCACATAATAACAGGATTTTCAAAACTGGGAGAATGCTGATCACAGCCCATTGTAAAGGATCATTTTGCTCCTCCCACCTTGAATTAGCAGAATAGACAGACTAAAATGCAAATAAAACCACCACATACCTCTCCTCCATTAACAAAATCCAGGACAAAGTAAAGCTTTTCTGTTGTTTGGAATGAGTAATGTAATCCAACCAAAAATGGATGTTTCACATTTTTCAAAAGCACATTACGTTCAGCCATAATATGTTTTTGCTGCAAGAAGTAAGAGAGCAATAAGTAAACAGGAATGATTTTGTAATTAAGGGAAAAAACAAGGGAGGTGGATGGAAAAAGACTATTTCTCTTAACCTCTTTCCTATTGAGAACAATTTTTTTCTGCAACACTTTGACAGCATAGTATTTCCCATCCAGTTTTCGTTTTGCAAGAAGAACCTGTAAAATTAAAAAAAAGAAAAAGAGAAAATGTGACTGTTAACAGTTCACATACTATTAGTAATATTTTATCATTTCAGCATAGCTGGAAAGTGTTCATGCTATTTTTTCACAATACAGTTTCTTTGCTTCTAACACAGTCAATCAACAATGTAATTGCCAATAGAGTGAGCTTACAGTTCAGTAAAAATTTATCACGACAGTGGTACCATGAAAGACTGACTTATAACATTTATTTTCCATGACCTTCTAAATCTCTATGACGATCAATTGCAGCTTTTTTTGGGATAAAATTTAAAGATAATTGAAAGAAGAACAACACAAAAAATAATTTGGAAACAGAGATTTCAAGAGGGATTCTCTTTGACATCTTTGTAAAATATCAACATTTAGGTCACTTTTCAATGTGCTGTTGCTCACACTGCTCCACAGTATCAGGGGTTTCACAAAATAGACCATGATAACAAGAGGAAAAACATGATTCGTACTTCAGCTGCTGCATAAGCACAGGGGTACCTCCCTTCCTCCCTGGGGGAAACAGAGGATCCCAACGGCGCTTAATGAGAAAGGGAAACTCTCCCTTTTGTTAGTCCCAACAAGTAGCTGAGGCAGCCAACAGCTGCACCAGGGGGAAAATGGCAGGGCCACAAAGCAGCAGCAAAAGGGATCCAACAGAACAGTTTATGGGCCATCCTAGACCGACACTACTTCTGGAACCTCTGGCCAAGTCTCCAGTCACTGTGCATGAGAAACCAGCGAGCATCCTTGCACCACCGTAAGACACAGGAATAAGAGCTCACCTTGCCAAAGCTGCCTTTCCCAATAACTTTCAGGAAATCAAAGTCTGTTGGTTTAGCACTGAAAGATATTTAGGAAGGAGACAGGTCATCTGGGTAGAAATTACAAGCTTTATAGCTGTACAGCAGAGTAGTGTAGCACTCGAGTTGTAAAGTGAGAACAACGGCCTGTTAGCACCCTCCTTTTCTCTGCTCCACCCAGCACTGCTTCTGCAGACCTGTCTTCAGACACAGTAACTCCTCTTCATTTTGCAATTCTATTTTCCTCTAGGGAAAATGTTCAAGTTGTATCCTCTGAGTTTATTTTATTTACTAAGTTTAACCTTACGATTAAAGGAGAAGCAAGACTCTTCTTTCATTCTCCACAGTCTAGTTTCTCATAATTTTTAAGTCTACATTTCCCCATGACTTCATCTGCAGCTTATTTCTTATTTCCAGGGGTCCAAATGGGTTCTAAAGCTTGAGGAAAGGAAGGACCAAGTTTGTTACCTACTCCCTCTTACTTATTCCATTCTTCCCTCCATCCAATGCTCCCTCATTTTAAATTTCAGTAAGAGGAGGGAGGTCATAACACCTGTCTCTGTTTGTATGAATTCACTCTCAGTTTTTCCATTTCCCACATCACCACTCCTTTCAGTTTTTCCCAGGATTCCCTTACTGTTTCCTGAATACAATTCTGTCAGCAAAACAATTATCCATGTTTTCAAATTCCAAAACAATTTACATCAGCATACACCTCTCGATATATTGCCCCTGAAGGGAAAGACTCTTAAATTTCATTTCTTACTGCAATCTATTAACCACTTCCTCCTGCTAGCCCAGAACAAATCTTTGAGGAAAGCAAAACCAAAATAGCAGCCATCTCCTAGATGAGAAAAGCAGATTCATACAGAACTGGGAACAGAAACTCTACAGAAGACACCCAACAGAGACACAAGTTACCACTGCAGTAACTGGGTTGTAGCACCAACAAGGCAAGCTGCTCCTCTGCCATGCAATAAACCAAACTTGTTTTCAGAAGCTGTGGGACAACTCCCAAGGTCAGTCTAACTTTTCAGGTTTTACAATTAATTTTAATCAAATTTAATGAAATTTTAAAAATTACACTAGATTGAATTACATTTATTTAAATTTAATTGAAACCTACTGAGGATTTCCAGATGGTCCCAGGTTGATATTCTGTGAGGTAGAGTTTAACTGTTGGGAGAAACAAAGAGGTTTACTTGTAATACTTTTTCTTAAATTCTCTCTTATCTTTCAACCAATCCTAATTTCAAAATACTATCTGCTCAAGCCATACTTTTAAACTTGTTATATTAGAATTTTAAAGAGATTGGCAACTGAAATATTTGGCCATCATCACCTTGTCACAAATTATTTCTACACACATCCTGTTCAAGGATGAAGGTAATAAAATATTTGTGTCCAGACACAGAGGAAAAGATCAGAAATAAAAACTGAAGAGTATTTCAATAAACAACTTGTTCCTCATTCAGAACTTAACCCTTTCTGTACTTGCTTCATGAATGTATTTTCCGCCTTTTATTCCAAATTCTCCAAGTTCTTACTAATACAGTAATTTTAAACCCACGTTGTTTATATGAGTAATTAATGAAAGACACTGTACTTTTAAAAGCATGAAAGTGAACATTCTCCCAACCCCAAGAAAAACATTACCAACCTTTTCTATCCTGACATTAAAGGTTAAATAACTCAATTCCTGGAATTCCATGAATCTTACCGGTACACACCCAGATAGAATTTGTAAATTACAGGGAACAGAGGAAGCCACTGCCATTTACGTAATTTTCTCCATTTTGTTTTTGATTTAAAAAAGCAGTATTTGTACTCTCATTGTGGTTCTGGACTTTATCAGAGAAGAATAAGCTGTACTCAAATACTATCTATCTGGGGACAGGCTGTCAGGCAGCACAGACCAATGCTCCAGAAGTGGAGAATGGCCTGACAGCAGCACTGGATGCTACTACTCATTGAAATGAGCCAGTGGTAATGGACAGTTTTAAAGGAGCTACTGTAGAAAAGAATTTTTTTTGAAGGCTTATTTTTGTTCATTGTTGTTTGCCTTTATCATTTACAGTAACTGTAAGGTGAGTGTTCCACCAAAAATATGGGGTCCAGGGCACTATGCACCAGCTCTCTTCCTATTTTGGAATTTGTTGTGGCATGACACATCATTAATCTTCCACAGAACATTTATATCATTCCACATTACTTAAAATACCTTTCAAAGGAGGAGGAAACTGGCATTTTAAACTAGAGACTTTGGAAATGAAACTTTCAGAACACACTGAATCTCCTGTGGATCACACACAAACCAAGTCAACTCTTACATCTTTAACAGGGGCTGAATAAGAAGAGAAATAATATCACATCTTTATGCCAATTACTAAGTAAAGGAGAAAACAAGCTAAAATATGGCATTTCTGCCTTCTTAAAAATACTCCTTTTTTCAAACAGCACTGTTTCTGGAGGCTGTAAACTAATTTTCAGAGAATCCATCTAGCTATACAGTGGCTTTTTTGACAAAAGAAACTTCAGACCTCACACAGTGTTATATGTGAAATGAAATCAAATCCATCCTTGCTCCTAAGTGACTTTAAGAAAGACTGCATTTTTTTCCCCTGAGAGAATTCTATTTCTCCCCATCTTTAAAAAAGAACGTGCAAGCAAACAAGAAGACAATTAAGCATTCAATCTCCCCTGCTCCTTGCCAGATGTTCTTAGCAAGAGCCTTTGAACAGAGTGCAAAAACTATGACAGCTAAGCTATGACAAAAGTGGTGTTTCTTTAACCCATATAGCGAGTGGGGAATAAGCAAGACAAAGCCAGCAATCACTTTTACTCCTCTTTGCAGTTCACATCTGACAGAAAAACAGCTTACAGCCCACAGTGGAACTGAGTAGCTTAAAAAGAGCAGGGAGGGGATTTATTGCAAAATGTACTAGCAGTTTTCAGTAAATAATATACCTAAGAAGACTGCCCTTAAATAGCTAAAATTTAGAAGACTGTTTTACTCCTGTTTTATTACCTTCCGACTACTCCTTTCATCTTCATCTTCAGATGGATCCGACTGGTGTTTTGGGTTATCCATCTGAAGAAATGCTCTGACATCTGGGCTAAAAACACAGTTAACTTCATTAGCAGACTAATACTCTGCTTGATTTTCAGCCATAAACACAGAGCATAGGATTGAACAGCAGCATACGGAAGAGTTACTCATCACAAAGCTTTATATTTAAGTTCTGGTAATTAAGGACTGTGTACAAGCAATGCTTTCTTTTATAGCAACATAATTCAACTGCCAAGTATGTTATATACAGCACAGAATTTTTCACTTGCAAAAACCTGACATGTTAAAGTATATGTACGTGAAGCATTCAGAAGGAAATACTGCAGTACTGCATTTAAAGATAATTATCTGAAGAAAGCAGGAGTTCTAACTGGCTAGCAACCACTAGGAAACCAACTTTCTTCCAAAAAACTGAAGAGTTTACATTTTTGCTGAGTTTTCTAAAATTAATTAAATAGTCCAATCCAATAGGGAATGAAATACATCATCTGTATCCCAAGGAAAGGTACATGTTCCAAGAGATACACAGCAGTAATGTTCCTGTCCCTATTCACTTTAAAGCAGAAAATGGTGATCTTGTATTCAGAATTCCTTCTGGCTGGGCACTGTCAAAACTGTTAAGAAATCCTTCCAGTCAGCTTCACGACACAAATGCTTCAGGAAGTAGCAAGAGTCCACAGACTTCCCACAGTGCCTAAGGAGATGCATTTTGTCTTCAGCAGGGGTTTCAACCTCTGTCTTGGTGGGGGCTGGGGGACAACGACAGAGAAAGGTGGGAAAGTAAAGAGAATTCCATGAACCTGCTTCTAGGAAGAAAGGCTTGTCCAACAGTTCAAAAGAATGTAATGTCTTTCTGAACCACAGCACAGTGCAAAGTAAAGAGTAATACAATACAATGGAGGCAAAATTAGTTCCTAAAAAAATGGGTATCATGTATAGGCTAGAAACCTCTTCAAGTGCTGATCTGGATCTTTCAAGTTCCTTCAGTTCACTAAAAGGCAACCTTCTTATCAAGTTGAGAAGGACTCAGGGCAGTCACTGATAGGAAAGTCCATATAAGCCATTCAGTACAAGAAAAGCACTAACTTACTATGGAACTGCTCTTTGAATTTGTCTCTAGAATATATAAAATGGAGTAGTTTTATACAACAAACTGATGTACTTGTTTTGCTACTTTCAATCTGTTTCACCCTCCACACTTCATACAGTGAGGATCAGAAGTAAGAGATGAGCTGTTTCTGACTTCTCCAGCTTCTGTAATTTCATGTCAGCACTACTGAACCTACCTCATGCCCTACACTATCCAAGGCTCTCGGTCTCCATCACTTATATTCTGTATTCCTAAGTCCCATCTGAAATACGTTTCTGTTACCTTCAGCCTTTCAGGTTTAAAGTACAGCAATAAGACTGTTCACATAACTTCCCACCATCATTTCACTTTAATTCTTCCCATTTTATATGAACTCCAAATTCTGATCTATTTAAGCATCTGTCTTGTGTCCTGAGACCAGGAAGAAAAAAATCACAGTGGTTTGAACATTGTGGTAATACTGGGTTATGATGCAACAATTTAAGTTTCAGAACATTTGGATATCATAAAAATCAAGAATAAAATGTTCTGGTTAATGCTTTTCACTAGACAGAACAACAGAACCAGACCTTAATTACCTTTCAGCATTAATTATTCTGAACAACTGGCTGATTAAATAGAGCATGTTGTAATACATCTCAAACAGTTACTATAGTAACTTTGTCCATGACTGAATTCACAGGAGGAACAACATAAATTAAAAATACCAATTCACAGGAAAAAACTGCTGTACATTTGCAGGGTATTCCACAATCTCCACAATCCACAAAAGCCAGAATCATAACTGATGGATATTACACTGTTCGTGCTTACAGTTCTAAAAGCACTGCAAAGAACTAGTGTTTAAAAATAAAAAGTTTAATGTACCAATTTCTTAGGCAAGATTGCAGCATGTTATGCAAAATGCTATACAGATTGATAGGACTTCTATGCTGTATTAGCTCATATGTATTAACTCAATGTATTTTAGAATACATGGAAACTATTCCTAAAATAACCTCACCTATGAAATGAAAATAATTGAGAAAACCATTTTAAAAAGGGATGCTCAATATACATTGTACATATACTACCAGCAAAAGTTGGTTTTGTCTGGATTTTTATGGTTGACTGAAGAAATTTATTATATGGGTTATCTCTGAAAAACACAAAAGGGTATCAAGCTATGGTTAAACATGGTTGCTTATGTAATACTCGTTCTGCATTAGTCTTCCTGCAAAAGCAATGTAATACCACAGAAAAATTCTGGACACACAGAGAAATATGAACAAACCCAAAAAGTCACGCAAATTCTGAAGCAAAATGGTAAAATTAATAGCCAGTGAGAGAAACTTAACATTTAAGACGCACTTTATTTAAATAATGGTGCCCAGCTCCTCCCTCTTCTTGCCACATTTTCTGGAAGAGTAAACCACTGGTATCTTTCTTACAGAATGCAAAGGTTCAAAACGCCATAATACAGTAAAGTACAGTAACACTTTAAAAGAGGACAATAATGTAATGCAAGTTTTGTTTTTCCCAACATGGAGTGCAAGACCTTACAATTCAGGGGTTTCACATTCACTTTTATATTAATCAGATTTAAAATGAGAAAAAAAAAAAAAGTCTGATTTTCTTGTAGAGAACAGATTCAGACCCCATTTCTCACTTACAGAACTGATAACTCATTTCCCCAAAGGTTGCAGAGTATTGTCATCCTTGAGTTCTTCAAGTGTTATGCAAATGTTCTCATTCTCATTAAAGAGCTACTTTGGACTATTTAAAAATAACTGCATTACACCTTTAATGCATCCTCTATTATACAGTTTTTCAAACAGTTTTTCTTTGGACATGTTCTGATAGACAGCAATTAAATGCATTAATACTTCAGTGAAGGCCTACATTTGAGGGGGTGAGCAGCCCACTTTCAGGAGTTGTGCAATGTTTTAGGGAGCCTCATAGAGCTTGCTAGGAACTCCCAGCTCCTATTAAGGACATCAGTCAGCAAGGAGGACACATTATCGGAACCTCCACTCCTTCTGCCACCCTTTCTTGGAACACCTGCATTCAACCCATGAGAACAAGCTGTCTATCACAGTAAGTTTGCTGAGGAAATGCAGCTTGAAGCTAGTCTACTTAATTCCCAATTTGGACTAAGCCAGTAAGCTCACCCTGTATTCCACCTGATGGTGACTGCAGGAAAATCCTTATCAACTGTCAGAATCTCTCTAATTACTCCAACACAGTTCAGTTTTTTCTTGGATTTTTTTATTGAGCAAAAAGTTTTAGTTTTGATACAATATTCAAGAAGCGTGCCAGAGCCAAGAAAAAAGTCCACTGAAGGAAAATAAGAACACAGTGCTACATGTTTCAAGGAATAACATAAATATTACCATCTTGGACACACTGAATCTGACATTTGTGCTTTTCATTTCATATATTCAGATGCCTTCCCATCCAGAAATTAGAACACCTTGAATAATCCTTATGCTTTTAGTGAAACAATTTTCCTAAGCAGGACTTAAAATATATGACATGCTGCTACTGGTTTTAATGCTTACAAGATGCAGTGGAAGATGGATTTCCTCATAGTTCTGTGAGAATGCATAACCCACTATATCTTCCTTGTACATCACTAACTTTGTGTAAGTTATTTGACCCAGTATCAAATTTAATCAGCACATGAAAGGAAAACACTCTAAGAAAGCAAGGATGGACTATCTGTGAAGACTCAGTCATCACATATTCCTTGAGTAGATTCTATCAGATTTTACAAAAAATCCCAACCACCAAGATCACAGATTTGGGATTTCTTCAATAACAACATTCACTGGCATACAGAGAAGGTGACAGATTACATAATTATTAACATGATTCGCTGCAATGGAACATTGCAAAAAGTAGAAGCTAACTTCAAAAAAGCAATCACCTTGCAGTGATTAAAAGAGAAACAACATAGAAATTCCTACAAAATTAAATGCTTTTGCACTAAATTATGAATTAAGGTTTTTCTTCCTGATAAATTCACTGTTTCTTTAAGGGTGGGGTGGAGGAGAAGAGCACAAGACAAATTTCGGTCTCTATTTATTGTTTTTATTGTAGAGCTGTGTTTAATAAGCTTGACATTGTACACACTTTCAACAGCACCAAACGCTATCAGACCTATTTCTTAACCTTTTTAAGTCAGTTTAATGGATCAGTGCCATATTAAAGAACATTGATTCTGCTACAGTCACATTCAAGCATAAAACAATTTTAAAAGCTCACAAAAATTTAAGGAGGCAGGTGGATTGAGGTTTGATGCCTTTTGTTTTAGAACACCATTTTGTGCTGTCCATAACAAAAAAGCAGCATTTTACCTTTGGAGAACAAATATAGTATGTTTTGAAACAAAAATATTTGGTTATTGGACATACTGACAACCAAACAGAGGAGGAGATTGGCCTAAAAAAAGCAGTATCCTTTCCTAATGAAACAAAACAGATTAGTTTTCAATAATTTGTTAAAGTGCTTTATATTATTTCCCAAAGAACAGTACCATGAACGCAAACCTCACAGTATTTGTTCTGGTGGAAAAGTATCGTTTCAGAGAGACATTGTTATTAATTTTTTTCCACTAATCAAAAGAAGTATATATAAAATGCTCCTTTTTTTTTTTTTTTAATCTAAAAAGGAAAGGAAGCACATATTCCAGGTTGACAGGACATTAAATAGTTCATTTGTTGTGAAAAAAGAAAATCTGACTGCACACTGTGAACTGCAGAGACATTCTGTCAGAGCTACTTTTTTCCTGTGGGAAATGGGCAGTTTCACACGCTGTACAAAAGGCTAATTAAACAAAGTGTATGTATTAAAGACATTTACTCAACAGTAAAGCCAAGCATAGAGCTTTACCATTTTACTAGTTCAAGCAACATAGAAAGCTGCATGGATTTAGCTGAAACTGATTACAGCTTTCAACTGAAAGAAGATGCCAGTTTGCCCCACAATGAATTCGCACACAAAGTGCTGTTCTCCAGATTTACCTGGAGTGACTCTGTCCTAACACCACCTCCCATTCACCACTGGTGGTGAATACACCTGCAGTTCTTCTGTTGGAACACTTTAGGTACAAGCTTATTCATAATTTCCTTTGGGCAGCTCAGCTTGGTTATCCCAAACCATCTCAGAGAGCTAATTAAGCCACTTGGTTAACGTGCTTTAAACAAGTTCTGGTGTGCACATGAACTGCTCTAACAAAAAAAAAAAAAAAGGATGCAATCAACATAGTAGCAAGGGACAGCAGGGCCCTCAAACAGGACAGCCACTGGCAAAACAAACACATGCCCTACAGCAACAGTTTACAGTGGAGTCTGCACCCCTGGAATTAAGATCAGTTAACTGCCTGCAAATTGATTTGTAGGGTGGTGTTCAGAAAATAAAAACACTTTTATACTGTTCAGTCTGTAGATTTTTCCTGAATGGATGGCCACATTAAGCTTATTTTTTTATACTGGAGAGTTCTGAAGAGGTAAAATACATTTTCTGGTAAAATGCTTAATTTGCAATTTTGCATTTAACATGTCTTTTCATCTCATGTCTTTTCAACAGTCCTTATAAAACAGAAATGAAACTACTTACTGGTTGCATAGCTCTGGCTGTCTAACTAAATTTTGAATGAATTCATTCAGTCCTGCTCTTCTCTGTTTAATAAAATCTGAAAAAAACAGATTTATTAGAATCACCAGGCAGCTTGTGAAAAAGACTTACTTTCTTATTCAGTTTTTTTTGGATTTAAAATAGCAGTTAAAAGGAGACTGGCCCATGGCTGATTTAGAACAGGATTGGTTCTATATATGAAAGTTACAAGTTTAAACCATTAAACTGAGCTGAGAGAACAAATTTCACTTTCTCTGTAACACAAAAAAAGGTAGAAAGCCAGGTGGATTAGAAGTGCCAACCTGTGCTTCAAGAACAATGTGCAACTACAGCAGGCTAACCTGTGCAGCCTGCATTACACGGGTGAGCCCTTCAGGACCTGATTCCACAAAAACAAAAAACCCAAGAACCCACAGTCAAAACCTGCCATCAGTTGCACAAGTCAAGTTTTTACATGAACACTCCCACCAAGCAGCATATTTCCATAATATAGGTATGGCAGTGGGAAAATTGCACAATTCATCCTGCTGGCAGGCACTCAGATACAGCCAAAGATAACAAAATAAAGTACTTTCCTTTAGATTTTGGACATCATCTTCAACATTAAAAAAGACAATCCTCAGAATCCCTTCTCTTATCTAAAGCTTAAGACACGTAACTGCTCTGTGGCAATATGGAAAGATACACAGAGGATTTAGAATAGAAAGAGAGGTCTAGCATAAAATAGAGTGTAAAATGGAATAATCTTATCTTTCATTACTTACATCAACAATAATTTGTATGGAAAAAGAATACTTAACTTGTGTATTAACTTTTAAGGCATTCCAATGACTGTCATATACAGATTAATGACAATTATTAAAATTTTAAATTTTCATTAGCAGCTGTATTAAGAAAAATGACCATATTGTTTCAGGGATATAATCCCTAAACCCTTCCTAGGGTATTTAATAATCCCAAATTACCCATATCTAACAGAAAGGTAGATTTCCATACAGATATTATATTATGGGAGTCACCAACATCAGCAGTTTCACTGTTGCAGAGGTACAGTCATCAGTCACTGTAAGCCTACAGAGCTATCTACACTGGTGGAGATAAAACACCTGTGACATCTGTAATTTTCAGGTTCTGTATTCTGACTGGTTTCTGTTCCATTTTTTCAAGTTAAAACAAGATTAATTTTGAAATAACCTAAGTGCCAATAAAAATGGAGCATTTAAATGGCAATTTAAATGACAGTATTTTTGGTAGAATTTGGGTGAAGGGATGTAAAGGTCTCAGTACAATGCTACATACCCATGGATGGATTGAAGAAGTAAAATACTTTTTCAATATTTGTCAAATATGCAATTTGTTTCAGGAGCCAGCAGAAACATTACATCAAAGCTTCAATAAATCAGTGTTAAGAATAAGAATTATTTACATAAGCATCATGGCTCCATCTCCACCCTGCCTCCCAGCAAGAAACATCTTGAGAACTATTTAGTTTCTCATGCTTCAAGGATTTCAGTGCAGTTCACAGAAATTTAAAACGAGTTTGAGAACTTTGTTTCACATGTATTATTTTAATATAGTTTTAGTTGAGGCTTTTTTCCCCATTAAAACTCCAGTTTCCTAAATTTGGCTCCAAGAAATCCACCTGCGTATTTGCCTGTACACCAAACCAGACTGCATGACATTCTCTGGTCTTCAGCCAGCTCTGAAAATCCCAAGGTCAGAGAAAAGGAACCAGAACTAAACAAAAAGTCCCTGTAGACAAAATACATGTAGAACTTTTGGCAATCATTTACATCTTTATCAGAAGAGAACATCAGAGCTTGGATACTTGTATTTGATTATTTTAATAAAAAATAAAACAGAATTTCATATCAGGATCCAGATGATTAACTGTAACTGCCAATTCTAGGCTTGTCTGTAAGAACTTTAAAAAACCCAAACATACACATCCTAAGAATTCAACAGCTTTGGATCCATTTGTTCCTCAGCAAAGGAGAAAATGAAAGAATTGAAACAGGTGCAGGAGGAGATGAAACTACAAACAGTCTGATCATATCAGCAAGCCAGGGGAGGGTGGGAGAGTTCCAAAGATCATCAGGAAAACCCTGAAGTAAAAAGGTCTTGAACGAATAGTATAAGCACGCAGAGCAATGGCTTGACCTTCCCATTTGCCTTTCTAGTTATTCATCCCTGGTGCCACCCAGGTTAATTCAACACACTTTACAAGTGACTTCCATTAGTATTTTGCTGTGTACAGAGCAAGCTAAATGGGAACCTATCACTGGTAACTGCAGCACAACATGTTCATATAGGGCAGGCTTCCTGTTGTTGTTCCACTTACAGAAGAAGCTCGTTTTCACCTAACTGTACAAGGAAGCACGTTTAGATACAGAGAGTTCAAAATTCCTCAAAGATAAATCCTTGACTTATTTCATTTTTCAGAGGTGGTGGTAGGGGAAGTCACACAAAGAAAGTTTAAAACTGACTATGCTTAGGAAGAGTCTGGGGTTTGGCTTTTGTTTTTATAGGAGAGAGATCACACCTGACAGTCAGAATCTCTCATAATCCTGAATATGGGAGGGTTGGGAGGAGCTACAGCCTTCAGTGCAAGAGAGGCAATGGGCGACCAAGCAATGCTTTGTTCACTATCACAAGGTAAAACACCTACCCACGCTAGTTCCTGCTCTTGACTGAAGCATGACTAAACTTTGCTTTAGTCACTGTTTTGAGGACCGCTGCAAAACTCATCTAAGATAGCTTCTTGTAGGCTGGAATAGATCAATTTTTATATAAAGAAACTGACAAAATGAATAACAAGATGATGACATACCAGGATCAAAATTATCTCCAAATATTCTTTTAGCTGGAATCTTCAGGTTCATGGTGGGAAATTGCTTCTTTAGCTGAAAACAAAACACATAAAATTGGATTGTGCTTAGACAGTAAAGTACCTAGAAATAATTGCATTTTGTTTGTTTTCTGATGCACAGTTTGAACACCTGATTATTAGTAATTCTGCTCTGCTGTGCCATCTCTTCTACTCATACACATAGGGGAAAAAACATACTCAGAACAATCTGTGCTCAGTTTGTTTGCAATAAACATACCCTTTTAAATTCAAAGGCCGTCTCATCTTCATCTTATGGACTACTAGAGCAATAGTGCCAAAATTATTTGCTCCAGGTTAAAAAAACAAATTTCAGTGTTGTTTTTATTTTCCTTTTTCTCTTCCTTCCTCCATCAATTCTTTCTCTCTCAGGTTTGTTTTTTCCTTACTTGCTTGCACAGGGCTATATACATGAGGTTTAGGATGGGCTGCGGATACAGACATCTGGGTTTTGTCCAAATGACATTCTTAAAGCTTTAGAAATCAGAGGTGGTCTACCCCTACATCAAAATTGCAAACAGATGAACAGTCTATTTTATGATCCTGCATTTGATAATTCAATTATTACACTTGATAAACTGACCAGAAGACAGTATACAACAACACTAAATTATGTATAAAAAAAATCCCCAAACCTGACACTAGTCAAGCCTCAACTACATTTACTTCAGCTGCAAGTGCTCCAGAAGAGCATTCTTACTTCCAGCCTCTTTAAGAGAGTAGTTTTCTAATACAGTAGCTGGCAATTCTTCTCTTAGCAACACCAGTATCTCTTACAGTAAGCAGCACAAGTTCTTTTTGGTGTACTATACTGTATGAATTACACTAAATAGAAACTGGACTAAATGGCTAGGCTTCTCTAGGACCTCACCTCTGCCCATGTTAGACTGACCAGCTCTGAACAAACTTCAGCAGAGCAAGGCCAATCCGAATGGCAAGAGAATGTGGCAAAGGAACAGGATCACCAACACTCCCTCTGAAAGGAGGATATTCTGTTTTCACATCCTTTACAGGTCTATCCCTGCAAGAAGCAGGCAAAGCATAGCATGGGGTATCCAGGAGCATTTCAGCTCAGGCCTTGTAGAATAGCCCCAGGCTCACAGCCAGCATTTGGAGACCACTGCCACACACAAATCCATGCACAGTGAGGCAGAAGGGAGAAAGCCAGAGAGACCTCCAAGAGAGACAATGGAAGGGAAGTGGAGACACAAATAAGCAGCTGGTAATATTTTAATATGGGGATAAGAGGGGAATTATTTCCTCTTTTGTTAAAGCAAAATTTATGGTCTCTAAACATGAAGAATTGGACAAACACATGGACACAGCACACATAACTCAGACTCATAACTGAGCAAGGTTTTTCCCAACTTGCCCACTACGTAAAAAGGGGCAAAATCCTCTTCTAGCAACAAACACAAAAAATCCATACTTAATTGCTGAAGAGGCCTATTTTATTTGGAATACTGACCACTTTTTTTTTTTTTGTGCAAAAAATCATACCTGCTATGAAACTGCAGGTATGAATTGCTATGAATGACTTATTAGAAAATTTCTATTAAGAAACAAGGATTTGTTCATTGCTTTTAGTACTTCCAAGAAAAACACTTATTTTAGGAGAAATATATCTATCTAGATGTTTTGTGGCGTTTTTTAATCATGAACAAATGCACATTTTAAATGTCTTGACAACCACTAAATTGCAAGTTTCATTAAGCTATGATCCCAAGTAGCTATAAAAAAGTGACAAATAAACGGAGTTTGAGTCTGAAATTCAAACAAACCAACGTTTAAAAAGCCCATTCCATCATTTTCTTTAATCAGGCTCCTATGGTTATTAAATGTTGACTCAAATTCCTCAAGAGGGGATTTCTCAAACGACAACACTGCAAGCGTTATTCTGTTATTCTGGTGTGATTTCATAGCTTGCTTTTTGCTTACCGTATTGTAGAGTTTATCAAATTCTGCATACCGTCGAAAGACAAACCATTCATTTCTGCCAACAGAGACCAACACTTTGTAAACCTGTAGGAACAAAGACAGTGTTATTGCCCAGACGCTTAGTAAAACCTCCCAGGTTTAATCCTGCAGTGGAAGTCAGGGAAGGTTGTTAAATTTATTGTGTAAATGCACTTATTGAACTATGAATTTCTTACAGCTAAGTCACATTGATATCAACAGAAATTATTAAAAGAACAATTAAAAGAATCTGGTATCTGGTACTTTACTGAATTTTTTTAAACACCAGGTAAGCAAAAACTAACACCAAAATTGATTTAATGGAGTTTCATAAATTAGTTAATATCCAGTAAGAACACCTGGCCATCAGATAGTAGTCTATTAAAATTTACTATGAAATATGTTACCAACTTGATAAACCATAATAAAGACTAATATTAAAGAAGCAAAGCATTTAAAAATACTGAAGACTGCCTTCATCAAAACCTACAGAGAAAGTACATATGGAAGGTACAAAAATAACTGCTCCTTGCAACACCTTGAATACAGAAGAATCCTGGCTGATGGCACAATTACTCAGGGAGGAAAAAAATGGCACTGTGGCTGAAATACGGCCCATATAACATAATACACAGCACTCGAATGAAGGGAGGTAGAGCTGCAACCTGCTGCACACTTCTGGCCTTTCAAATGCCACATCACAGAGGACTTCAGTAACCAGACAGATTGTCAGTCCCTGGATTCATAAATCTGGTTGACAGCTGTGGGTCCAGCAGGCTTCTCCTGTCTCTTCGGCAGTTAGCTGTCCTCACTTCTCTGCTTTCTTGTACTTCCAGAAGGAGCTCAGCTATTCCTTCAGGGAAGAGGATGGGCAGCAAGGAAATGAGTGCAGAGCACTGCTAATTCCCAATGCAGAAACCTGGACCAATGCCCCGGTCTCCCTTCTGCCCTCCAATAGCACCTTGGCGCTCTCTCACTCCCGCAAGGGCAAGGGCAGCTGCCGCCAGCAGTTCCTCAGCCTGAGGGCTGCAGTCATGCTGTGTTAACCGCTCACATAAGCTGTTCTCAGCCCCAGGCCCTGGGGAACACAGGAAGCTGGACTGAAGCATCCAGCAGAATGCTGATGAGACCTTCTAAGAAAACCCATTTTCCCTCGTACTGCTAAACAAGTGTTAGCATAAAACCTACCCACAGCCCTTCTAGAGCCTCCCTACACCGTGAACAGCGAAAGCTTCAGCTGCAAAGACTTAAGCACTGTCCTCCTGAACTGGGCATCTTACACAGCAGTCAAGTCCTACGAGCAGTGTTCAAACACAAAACAGCTCAACTCCCTGTGACTGCACGGTGGATCAGTGCCAGCACACTTAAGCAGAGAGCCCAGGCAGCTGGGCAGAAAGCACAAATTGCAGAGTGCACAGGCAAGCATAACTTAGGAAACAAGATGATATCCACCTCCTCGGCAAGTGCAAAGTTAAAACAGTTTTGTTCTCAGACTCGCTGTAGAAAAATGACACAATCAACATTTTTTACACAACAGAGCATTAAAACTTTGTGAGGTCATCCAGTTCACATCACCAACAAAGCCCTTGCACACCGCAACAAAAGAAAAGCTGCAAGTTCAACAGTTATGGAAGCACTGAGTGGTAAGAACACATACAATGTCCACAAAGAATCTGGGAAAACCTCAACCCATGACATATCTGGGCTGTATTACTACTATTCACAGCTACACCTATGTAATGATTAGAGAGATGTGAAATGCTTATTTCTAGAGTGGTGGGCAGGAGGAATCTAGACTTACTTAGATAATAACCTTTTAAAGTCTAATTATTCCTAATCCAAATTCGGTCTTAGAAAACTCCTTAAACATACATATCTGATGCATACACAACTCATAATATGTGGGTAAAGACCACAAAGCCTTGAGAAAAATAAAAAGGAAGAAAAAGAAACAGAATTCCTTAGAACATCACCATAACTATCTTCCCAGATACAGACAGGACAAGATCCACCTATTTCTGGATGCAGTCAGATTTCTTCACAAAAGAAGTCACTAAAATAAAAAGCCTTCAACTCTGCTGTGATAGCTCATACTCCTGGATTAAACACCTGATTTTTATTAAACAAACAAAAAAAAAAAAAAAAAAAAAAAAAAAAAAAAAAAAAAAAAAAAAAAAAAAAAAAAAAAAAAAAAAAAAAAAAAAAAAAAAAAAAAAAAAAAAAAAAAAAAAAAAAAAAAAAAAAAAAAAAAAAAAAAAAAAAAAAAAAAAAAAAAAAAAAAAAAAAAAAAAAAAAAAAAAAAAAAAAAAAAAAAAAAAAAAAAAAAAAAAAAAAAAAAAAAAAAAAAAAAAAAAAAAAAAAAAAAAAAAAAAAAAAAAAAAAAAAAAAAAAAAAAAAAAAAAAAAAAAAAAAAAAAAAAAAAAAAAAAAAAAAAAAAAAAAAAAAAAAAAAAAAAAAAAAAAAAAAAAAAAAAAAAAAAAAAAAAAAAAAAAAAAAAAAAAAAAAAAAAAAAAAAAAAAAAAAAAAAAAAAAAAAAAAAAAAAAAAAAAAAAAAAAAAAAAAAAAAAAAAAAAAAAAAAAAAAAAAAAAAAAAAAAAAAAAAAAAAAAAAAAAAAAAAAAAAAAAAAAAAAAAAAAAAAAAAAAAAAAAAAAAAAAAAAAAAAAAAAAAAAAAAAAAAAAAAAAAAAAAAAAAAAAAAAAAAAAAGGCAAGCTGTTTTCCAATTTTGAGAAAGCAATCATTGAGAAAGTAAGGAAACTATTTATCGTCAACAAATAATTAAAAAAACCCAACTCCAATTTCCACAGGACTGGGGATTAATATTATACATCACAGGTCTAAGACAAAGTTCTCAGATTTAATCAGACAAACAGCACCCTTGAAAGAGATTTTTTAATAAGCCTGTATATGATTGGGACGTGAAGGGAGACTAGAACAGGTCAGAAGAGAAAATTAAGCCTCAGACATCAAACAGCATAGGCATAAAAGCGAGAAACCCAAAACAAAGCTATTTGTCAAAACAGGCAAAAGAATGATCTAATATGCAGCAAGGACAGAACAGCAATTAATATAGGCTAGATATGGTCCAAAGCAAGGAAATACTTTACTCTTTTTATTCAAAAAGTTCTGAAACTTCAGAACAATGCAGGACAGTGAACTAGTGTGGATTTACAGAGGCTGGTTGCCATGAATTAAGTGGAAGCAAAAAAGGCTCCCTGCCAGAACACCCAAAAAATACAATCATGCAATTATTTGGGGGGGGGGGAAAAAAAAAAAGAAAAGACTGGTAGGAAATATATCAAAAGTATGCAGTATTTAACAAAACCAAATCAAAATTCAGTAAAAGGTCATGAAATGTTCAGGAGGAATGAAAAGCTCACTTCCAAAGACAAAACTGAAAAGCTCATTTAATTATCAGAATGATGACTGCTCAAAGACATGATTGTTTTTAAAAATGCTTTATCAGAGTAAGTGTGAGGGGGAAAAGCAGAGCTAGCAAAAGCTAAGTTGCACATACATGTCTTGTTTCCATGCCAGCATTAAGTGAGCCACAGAAAGGTTTAAGCTCAAATTCATAGCTTCTATTCAGACCAGTAAGATTCTAGAAGCATCTCAGAAGCAGCAGTGCTCCATACTGTAAGCAACAGTAAGGTGAAGGCTATACATATATTTCAGCCACCTCAAGTCTTTCCTAGCCTTTATCACTCTGGCCTTTCTTTTCACCCCAAGGCACTTACTGCTCTTTATAAAAATGGTACTAGTGCGGCCATCAAAAAGAGACAGACCTACGACAAATTTGTTAAGAACTGTTTCCCCCCTGCACCCCTTTCTCACTCCCTGTCAAAGTACTGATGGGATCCTGTCATTACACACAGCTACAGAAGAGGGGACGCAATAAAAAACACTGACACATGCTGGAATTCACAGTTTCTACCATGAAGTTTAGTATGACCCTCACTTCTGTTACCAAATCCTAAAATATATGTGATAATATTCAAAAGCTTGGTTGTGAAAAGCACTTCTTGTCAAGCTGCTAATTACTCCCTGACACAGAAAGCAGAAGCCAGCAAGACAAAGTGTACCTCTGCACTGTGTAAACCGGGCTGGATTCCTCTCCCCCTCCTCTCTCAGCTCCCCATTTCTGACGCTTCCTACTCTTGCTTGTACAGCTTTCTAAAGGGCACACTCAAAGAAAGTGCCTTTACACTGCTCAGGTTGTCTCAAAGACCTTTAGGTAAAATGACCTGGAAACCACAATATTAGTACATGCTCAGCGTACCACACGGGCATATTTTAACAGCAGAATCACCAGCACTGAGGCAACAAAACAAACCTGTTTTGCTCAAGTTTAGACTTTCATGAAGGTTTTCCTGCTCACCTGAGTCTCACAGGCATGCAGAAGTTTAAAGAATTAGTAAAGTTCTCTTTTGTTTATTCCATTTACGAGCACACTCCTTCCCCAAACTACATCTTGACACACTTATAGAATCAAACAGCACTGTTCTTCCCTGAGGAAGGCAGGTGAAGGGGAAAGGGAGATAACATAACTCACAGTAAACTTTTGTTTTGCTGTATTCTTCAGACAACAACTCCGTAAAAGGGTGTTTGCATTCCTCATCTGAAGAGCGACTAATTCACTCAGTGAAAAAAAAAAAATCTTAGGAGAAATTGCACAAGAGCAATGAAATTGTTTGAGACTTTTAAATGAAGTTTTTTGATTGTGTCATTTCAGGTTATATAGAAGCAAAACAAAAGTCTATACCACATGACTTTATTTTTCAGTATGCAATGCAAAGAATTTCCCACACAATAGGAAGACTTCACAACCAGAAAGTCAAACTGGGAGGCAAAGAAATGAAGAGGGAGAGCAATGACAAGGAGTGGAAATGGGAACAGGATAGGAAAAAACTCATAAGCATTAGAATCAGAAACAGGAAGGAAGACAGAAAAAAAGTTTTGAAAGTTGATGGTTTATATTTTTTTCATTTTACACAAAAAAATTACAGTAGTATAATAAGATATCCGTGAAAGAATGGCCATTAAAACAAACAGAAAAACACAAAGAACCAAAGCCACACTTTACCCCTCTACAAAATAAATGTCTTCATGAAAAGTCACACAGAATGCCAAAAATGGTACCAAAATGTTTTCTGTATCCTGTATTTGGATACTTAGATATTTTATACAAACAAATGCAGCTATTTGAGGGTAAAAATAGCAAAAATTTGTAAAGGCAAGTTCTTTTTGCAGAAAGCAACACAGGTAAACACTGTAAAATATTCACAACTTTTCACACTGGACTATGGCCAGTACTCACAAGAGCAAGGAAACTTACTTCCTTTGATATAATAAACCTATTGAAAATAATATGAAGCTTAGCAGCATAAGAAAAGAAAGCAGCACCAATGGCCTATGCATTTCCCCACAGTGCTTACTCTCTTACATACTTACAGTAAATCTCTTTTTCTTCTCTCTGTGTTCATCAGAGCTGGGAATGCTAACACTTGGGCAGCTCTCTTTGAGATCCATTGTGTATTTCTTGTGACAAATTCGTTACAGGACCCTGCTTCGGGTGTTGCAATCAGGAGGTATCGTCAACAGTACTGATCCAAGATACGCAGTTTTTCTTGAGAAAATGTGAATTCCATCATGTAATCCTAAAGTGAACATAGAAGGAAAATTAAGTACAGGAACTCTTAACTCACAGTGCTAAAAACCTGTGTGACAAGAACTTTTCCTGGCAGGAAATGCACTGCAATATGCACATATAAAGCCACAATCATGCCTATTTTGTAAACTTTCATGCTTACGGTCCTTTGTTGTTTCACTGAAATCACTCACATTCTCCATGGACAGAAGTGCACGCAAAAAATCACTGAGTTGTGTAGACATACTGGAAAGAGATTTGGGCCCACTACAGACAACACTTTGAAGGAACAAAGGGCATCAAGAAATAATTGAAGATGACAATCTGGTATCAGACATCTGAGAAATGCCACCAACTTGTACATTCAGAACAATTTATTTCAATACCAAAGGTTTTCAACTGCATGAGTCTGTACCAGAGGGCACTTCAGATTTGTTATAACATGCTGAGTGCATTTAAATATCACATCAGAGATTAAAGATGACATGAGAAAAACTAATTGTTCATGTGAATTTTAGAGAGGGACACAGGCAGCATCATGTGTCTGTCTGAATATTTACCTTTCTGCCCCTCTTTCCCCATACCAGGCATACTTGGTGTTTAGCAGAACACACGGTGTATGTAAGGTCACCCTTTTCCTTCAGTGGAACACTTCAGTTTCCTTACAGAATGTGAGAAGGGCACAACTCAAGAGACTAAGAATAGAGCCATCAAAAAGGCAGAACCAGATGCTTCTTCACTCACGGAGGGGACAGTATTCTCCACACCTGCCCTGAGCACAAGCGCATTGCTTACTGGACCCCACCAACAACAAAAGGAACTTCAGCAGCAGTGCAGGAGCAGATGAAATTAATGCTGCATAGGTACAACCTTCTGGGCCTGTGCAGCACAGCCATCTGAAGTGCTCTACTGAATGCAACACAGCTTTTAGAACAAGATGTGTCTGATCAACTTACAAACATGAGAGAAGTGTTTCAGAACGAAGGGGGACCTCACTTCTCTTCAAAACAGCCAGAGGAAAAAGGAGTGCCCAGTTCAACATTAACTCCCTATTTTTTTAAAACAGGGATGTATAAAAGTGAACTATGTATTTCATATCATAAATTTCCAAAAAGCACAAACTAATCCAATGCAATCCTGCTATTAGAGAGACACCCATATTTATGTTGGCATAAAGGCCAAAGCTCCTGGAATCCAGTGAAAAGATTTGTTCTTGATACCCAACTAGTCTGTCAGGCAACTGACTACTTTTCTTGCTCTCAAAAGCCAGATCATCAAACTTCATGTTGTTATTTCTTCTGTACCCATTTAAAACTGAGTTAATTTTCAAAGATCTATCTGATGACTTTAAGAAAAAAGAATGTTTAAGACCACTATAATCACAGCTAAGTGATAGACCATCCATACTGCAACATATACAGAAAATTATTTTTAGCTACAACTGCATTTACCTTAACTTGATTGTTCTCTACTTCACCAGTTAGGTAATTACAGTGTTGAGCAGGGTTAAGCTTCTCCCCCACCTTTATTTGACTAGAACACAGTTCATCCAAGCCAGTTACACAGATCATGAGTTTCAATTGGTTTCTCTTTTCCTTTGGAAAGCTACTGTTAAAGCTTTATTACAACAAAGCACACCCTCCACAATTTTGTACCATCATGAGATTAAGAGTGCTCTTTTCCCATTGCCATGTACCAAAATTTAGATGTAAAGGTCAACTAAGCTCTTCTCCATCATAAGAGGTCCACTAAAACAGTCAATGGGCACTACTTCCAGTAAGTGTTTCACTAAGCTTAGACTTCACTAAGCAAGTGCTTCACTATTTTACTCTCTTCTACTTTAGCCACTTCAGGTCCAGTGTCAGGAACTGAGCATAAGGCCCTGTGTTTTATCTGTCTTCCTGCTAATCACAGAAAAACAAGTAAAGCTTTAAATGGATTAGGTGTTCCCTGATTTATATCACTCACTGTCCTTCTCCTCTTGTAAACCAACATTTGTTACAAAGCTTTCCAGCATGCCTGCACTCATTTTCACAATACAGGCTGTATTTCTCTCATCCCTGCAGTTTCTTATTTTTAGTGTCAGAGTTTTAAATGCCAGTACAGGAGCCGTATGGATTAAAAGCTGTAGTTGTGGAAGACTTAGCTTTATTTCAGATCTGAAGTTGAAAGATCTCTGAAAAACAAAAGGAGGAAGTGTCAACCAGATTAATTCAGGAAGAGTTTATTCATCTTACTGGGGAAAAGAAGAATAAATTATCTGAAAAGCCAAAACTGTAATGTTCACATTTCTTTCTTTAAGCTGCCTGGAAGATCACTGCCTGTGATTATTTTCTTTCCCTGAGGCATCTCCTCTGAGCCGTGCCTGGGTCATCAACACTAAGCCGAACTGACAAACTTTGAAGAACTGCGTTTTCACTTTGCCACTAAGCTCCAGCGGATCAGAGCTTTCTTTCAATTTCTATTTGCCTCGAGCATATCAGCTCGAGAGCTTCTTACAGCTGAACTGTAGGTCCGACTACAGAAATAGGAATAGACTTGCCTTAATCTTTACCATGCTGAGTTAGGAACACAGCTGTAGCTTAAGTAGCAGGTAAAACCACTAATGCTGTGATAACTACATGAAGTAATAATGAAAACAGCAGAGGTATATTTTTATCCACTGCTTCAAAAGTGGAAATTGCAGCATTTTGAAGGATGCCAGATACGAGTGAATTTAACAGATGCTGTCAGCAGAGAAGCCTCTACCTCTGATTACAGCATTTCCTGTAACTAACAACACACAGCCCCTGGGCTCAAATTTGATTACAGACCAAAAGGGAAAGGAACTTCAGAAAACCACGCAGCAAAATAAGTCCCCTCAAATCAATCTTAGACACCAGTGAAAGATGTAGATAACGTAGATAACCTGCAAGACAGGATAACACTGAGACCAGTGTTGTCCAGAAACAGCTAAAACTTAAGCTGCTACAGTATGCAGGCCTGGAACAGGAGAAGGCACAGAGAAAGTCAGAGCAGAACAGAAGTCACTGGTCCTTCTTTCACAGTTTCAAGCCTATCAACAGCTACACTGTCCACCCTTTCCATAAGGGCTGTCAAAAAGCCAGCGGTATTTTCACTGTTTCCCGCAGGAAGCCACAACAACATCAATTTTCACGATGACCCTTGCCTCTGGTGAAGCAAGAGCATGGCTATAGCAGAACCCTGACACCATGAGAGCATGCACAAATCTACTACACCCACAAATTAATACCTGACCATAAAATCTTCTGTGCAGCCTCCTAATAATTCCATGCAACAGGCAAACATGACACAATTTAGCAGTATGTGGCTTTTACTCTCTTCTACATAAGCAAAGTGTATTAGATAAGGTTTCTGAAGTTTAATCAGAGTATTTTATTCAGCATGGAAACATTTTCTATTCTTTTTAAAATGGTAATAACCTAAAGATTATATCAGCGTATAATCAAAAGACCCTTTTTCGGGTGCTTATGCTTCAACCTCTGCCCAGAATGTCCAAGGCTAGATCAGGTGGCTGTGTACTTGCCTGCTGCCTCTCCAGCTGCTGCCAAATTGCCTTAAATGCCTCTAAGGCCAGTGCAAATCACACTCACTCTTTGAGTAACACAAGGGAAGCAGAGACAAGAACAGACAAAATCCCCAAAAGACTCTCCCTGCAAGCATGCTTGGGAGGAATGACCAGGATCCATATCCACTGGAACAGAACAGGCACTCCCCTGTACACTACTCATCTGCCTTGAAGGACTTAGTTTGGGATTGAGTCATCAGTAGAAACAGCTGCTGAAAATCTCACCTGTGATTCCAGTTACAGAAGGAACCTGCATATAAAGAAACAGAATGCAAGGCACAGGAGGCAGTCCTATTATGTGCTATAAACACTACCCTATTTCCTCTAACTTTAGAGAAAGTATCAACTTTGGCATACTTTTCATCACTTCCTCAGTCTTCTTCACAAATACACTGATAATGGCTCAACATATCACTGGATCTTACACAATCTTGGAGAAAACCCAGAAAGTCAACTTTTTCTCAACCTCTCTATGAAGAAATATTGTCCCATTCTTGTTACCAGACAGGCAGCTGACACACAGGAAAGGGAAGACAGGATATTCAGAATCCAGTGCAGCAGAAATATAGGATAAGGACATCCAGGGACTGTACGTGAAGTCAAATGCTTCAGAAAAAGTTAAAAGCAAAACACGGATTGCTAACCTCTAAAGAGAGAGGGATGGCCAGAAGCTGTTCAATAACGAGGTTCTGGAGAAAACAGGTTTCATTCACAAAAGACATCCTTTTAAATATCACATTACATATTATTTTTAATACAGTAACACCAAACACCAGGGTAGACCGCTAGCAAGCCTTCACCTAACTAAAAAAGAGAGCACTAACCAAAATACTCTAGTCAATCCTTGGCTTATCTCCACACTCCCTTCTAGCTACAATTTGAGAGAGTGGAGAATTCAGCCACTGGTATAAAGAAAAAAGCCTGCTCCCTGTTTACACATCCACCCACTACCCAGCAGTTTTAAAATCTCTAGTAGCACCACTCCTCTGCAGTCACATGGGCAAAGTCCAATTCAACTGAATCTTTCTCCTTAGAGAAAAGGACTGCAGGTAAAGTGAAAACTCAACCAAAGGAATGAAATAAGTAACTACCTTCTTTTTGTCTCTATCAAGTTTACTTTGGTAAAGTCAGGCAAGCATTACCTTCCCACAACTGTACTGCACCCAAGAACATCCCTTCTGCCCCACCTCCCAAAAGAAGCTCCAGTAAATTACTCTCAACTGGCATATAACAAGATTTGTGGCTTGGACTAGAGGTATTTGCATTCATATTTATTACATGACAGAACACAGGTTCTCTGCTGTGGCAAGCAAATCCTGAGTAATAAAACGGGTCTTAAGAACAAATACCACCAATAAGAGGCAGCTGTCTTTTAATCCTGAACACAGCTCCATAATAATTTCAACTTTAGCCTGTGTCCATGGTATCCAGAAGTATCACTATGTGCCTCAGATGGTATGACTTAAACAAACAAGAGTATATTAAAAAAATCCACTTTGTATTACACTTGCTACCTGCACATTACTTGGTGTACTTTCTCATCTTGCCTACACAACAGGTCCAATTAAATTTTAAATGTAGATGCCTAAGGATAGCACAGCTCAAGAATTGTAGCAACAGCACTGTAAGCTACTTTGAAGAGGTCTTACAGACAGCTGACAGCTGCCACCTGCAACATAGTCAGCTCTACATAAGAGGGCAGTCAGACTTCAGTAAACATCAAGCAAATAATCCAGCCTCATTCTACTCCTCTGGATGAAAATTAAATGAGAACACCACATTTCAATTCCAGATACACTGGACATGTTCTTACATGACCTTCAACAGAAGTCACCAACTGCTCTCCCTCTGTTTCACTACATACACACAGAACTCCAATCTGTTTAAGACTGATGTTATTGCTAATGCATTGAACATGGAGGCAGGTCCCAGATTTTATGTACTGTAATTGGCAAAAGGGTAAAATCCATATAACAGAATATAGCTGGATAATAACATAATGAAATATGTAAATTCAACTTACAGGCCAAAATCCAGAAATCACACTTTTGAAGTCTGTGCCTTACAGAATTGATGGCTGCCTAGAACCATAAAGCTGCTGGATAATGAAAAGACAACAACTTAAACACTGGAATGTAAAAGGAAAGCAAGAGAAAGACTCTTCAACAACATACAAACTGCATGTCCAGTTCACCACCAGTTGATTCATCATGTTACACCGGTGCAACCACAGTGAGTATTCTCAGTCCATTCTTCAGGGACAGTTTACAGACTCCCGCAGGTAAGAGCACACACTGACCTCTCACATATTTCTGTGCTGCACAGAGAATGAGAAGGTTCAATTCCATAAGGATTCACAGATTAGTTGCTTATGTACATAAAACAGAATTCGGTCCAACAACATCAGATATGGTGAGGCTGTAATTTACATCACAGGTGGGAATTCGAAGCTGGAAAGCAATTTTAACAATTATGTTGTTGTTATTATGTTACATTATCATGTAACCACTAGTGCCTACCTCTTCAGTTTTGCCAAGGCTGTTAAAACAAGCAGTGCTTCTCACTGACAGGGGCAAATCAATCGTGCTGCATTTCTGATCTAAATGAGGACCTCAAAGTATCTTTTAAGACATAGGTCAGCTTTCTAGCTTTACGTTATAAGAAACAGCATGCATACAGTCTACCTTAACAACAGTGAACTTTCCAAAATGCTTTCCAAAAGCTAGTAACAATTTTTCCTGAAATCTAAAGTATCTTAAAGCCTTTAGGAAAACACTCCTCCATATGCAGCTTCTGTTTTTACCATTAGTTCATATTACAGTCATTGAAGAGATTGATGTGCAGGTGAAGACAAAAAAAAAACAAACAGTCAGAACTATATTTAGACACTGGGACAGAAACAACACTAGCATTAGAAAAATCCAAAAAAGAGTAACATCAACCCTTAAAAACATGGTCTCATTCTGTGTATGTCTATAAAAACATTTGAAATGTCTGAATGTCTGAAAGGAGTTACAAAAAAAACTTAGCTACAAGGATATTGCAGCATGTCATATTCACAGAAATCTTCAGTGCAGGAAAAACCGTAAGGGCATTCAGGTGATACTGCAGTGTTGTGATGAAATGCAGTACCGGCACAACAGTGTATCCTAAGTTTACAGGGGAATAAGAAAGGTACATTCCATCCTGCAAAACTACTGCACATTTAGAAGCAGCACAGTTACACCTTTACGAGCTGCTAGAGGAGAAAAACTCACATAAACACTAGGCAAAAAAACAAAACCCAAAACCAAAAAGGGCGAACTGTCAAAACAGCTTTAGCCATAAATACTTTACAACAGACTTTTAATTACCTCCACAAAATTAAATTCCTCAAGGGTACCTGAATCCCGACAAGGCAGCGTTGCCTAAGACGGTTCAGTTTCCCAGGAGCAGAGCTCAGTGCTGCTCTCCCGAAACAGCAGCATGTCCTGCCTGCGAACCACTCGGGGAAGGATGAGAACGACCGCGCACAGGTCGCCCCGGTTCCCCTCCCCGGGTACCACGGACCCGCACCTACTTCCTCCTCCTCCTCCTCCTGCTCTTCCTCCTCCTCCGCACCGGCGCAGCCACCGGCTTCACCGCACCGCGAGGACCTCGGGAACGAAACCCAATCTCTCGCCTTCACCCCAACAACTATTTCTCGGCTCCCCGACTTCTAGGAAGTTAAAACGTTCCTCCCGTTGCCGGCGCAGCGCCCGCCGCCGCCGCCGCTGCCCCGCGCTGCCATCTCCCGCCCCCGCAGGATAACGCGCCCGGGGCTGGGCGGCCCGAGAAAGGGAAAGGGAAAGGCGAAGGCGAAGGCGAAGGCGAAGGCAAAGGCAGCTCCGCCTGGGCGCGGAGGCTGCGGCCGCCCTCTCTCCCTCCCTTCCTCCCTTCTTCTCTTCTTCCCTCCCTCTCTCCCTGCCTGCCTCCCGCCCCTCCCCGCCCGCGGCGCCAGGCTGCCCGCCCGCCCGCGCAACCCTCCGCGGAGCCCCGCGCCTGTCTTGCGCTGGGCTGTAGGACGGGGCCAGGAGGCAAGATCATCTCCCCCTCCCGCCATATATCTACACTAAAAAACAAAACTTTAAAAAAAAATGTTTTTTAAGGGCAAATTTCCACTTCCCCTAATCCCAAGGTTTCAGCCCCCTCTCCCCTCCCCAGGCCCTAGGGGGATACTCTTGCTTCTGCTGGGCGGCTCCCCACAAAAACTCTGGAAAAACAGCAGCGCTCTGCTAAAAATAACCTAAAAACACCCCTGCGCACACGAGGGGTTTCAGTTTAACTCTTCAGTGTGTCCAGGGGTGCCCACAATCCACCAGCAAGGCCGTCATTAAACCAATCAGCCGCTGTAATGACAGCTCTCCTTCTGTATGGGCAGGAGGAAAACACAGGGAAAATGAGAGAGGTTTGTATAATATGTAGCACTATTTAGGGAACTATTTCTGCACCCTCTGAAATTTCAGTGATAAGTTTCAATACCCCCGTTAAAATTCAACTGGACCTCTTAAAATTATGTGTAATTTGCTAAGTTTTTCCTGAGAAAATTGAAGCCATGAAACAGTTATAAAAATAAAAATTCTAGGAAAAAACAAAAAGCTCCTTTAATGACAGTATCACTCCTCACTTTATTTTATTAATGAGATCTAAAAGCATGGGACAGACAGGAGTTAGAATGGATTCTGTTTAACAGAAAAGACCACCACACCCATTAAGTTAAAGCCTCGTGTTTACTGAGGATCTGCTATGCTTTCAAACATTCAGAGGCTTAAGAGGCAGGGAATATCTAATGCAAATGATAACACTCAGGATGAGGTAAAACCCTGGGCCATTTTAGCTTCCTCCCTATAAATACCTCAAATGTTTCTTGGGATTTCAACAACCAATGAAAGAATGAGCAAGTGTGAAAATACTGCAGCCCACTCCACTGTATTATCAATGTAACACTGGGATGTCCCCAAAACCTCACAAGTTGTCATCAGGAACTGTTCTATTCATTATGGAGAACCCCCATGTTCTACAGGCCTGTCTTCACAAGACTTGTATTTGGGCCTGACAAGACATGATGGTGCGCATTTCAGCAGTCACAGGTATTGGCAAGTATCTGGCAAGGAGCAATTTGGGAGATCCTGTTTCTGAATAGTCCTGCTGCAGACGTACTCCTGCATAATACTACACTCATGTGTCAGGCACTGACAGTCATCCAAGCACTCTCCAAAAACAAATCAGAGAAGCAGTCTGGCAGTTTTTAAAATACGTCACCGTTTGGATTAGTGCGTTGTAACTGTGTACACACAAGCTACAAGTCAACTGGATCACACGCTTCCATTTCAGTAGATTCCACACAGGAAGAAGTGAGGAATTTTCCCATCCTAACCTGCCCTTTCCTTGTTTTGGAGTTTTGTGTTTTTGGATAGGCACTGCTAGGCATTGAGACTCAGCATTGTAGCAACAGCCGTCTCCTGCTTCTTTGAACCTGGCAAGGTATTTGCCTCTGCATTCATAGGGAGGCTTTAAAGCAGCTTAGTTAGGACTTCTCGTGGTGAGCCCCAGACCAGAATGCTTCTGAACTTCAGTCAGAATAACTCATTGGCAAATAATTTAGTCAGGTAATCTGTATTCAAGAGCTATTTTAGTTTGCAGTTGTTTAGCAGTGTTCTGCTTCTGTCTGGTTGATAGTTTTCGGTTAATCATTCACTTGTCAGCAGATCTGTCGCATGGAGCTATTTGACTGATTTACAGTACAGCCTCAAGCCAGGAAAGGTGAGAAGATTACCCTGGCTTAGAGATAATTTAACTCTGTCTCCCTGTCCACATAGTCTAAGCCCTAAACCTTTGACTAAAGAGTGGCTATTTGCCCTTCCTCACACTTAAAATCTCTCTCTGAAGACTGGATGCAGTTCCTCTCCGTATTCTGGAGTAGGTAATTAAAGATCAGCAACGCGGTACATATCCTTAAATTGTAATTTGCCTGAATGAATTCACAGCATGTTCATCTGTCTAGTGCATCATACTATGCAAAACACTGCTAAGGTCCTAAAATTTAAATAAATTGTAATTTACATATTTGCTTGATGAGCTTTTCAAGGCTAATACTGTAATGTCAAGGTGGATACCTGGTGGTTAACTGCATAGCACACACAGAAATGTACAGAACTCAACTTGCCTTTTAGTGAAGTTAAAGGTCAGCATTCGCTCTGATTTTTTGTCCCCAGGAGCTCCCTTGCATCCCCCATTTATGTTTTCTGGGCAGTAATACACACAGAGAATCTCGTTTCCACTGCTTTGCAGTACTTTGCTTCTAAGGAATGTTATAAATCCATGTATTTGCTGTCATCCCAACTATTTTAAGTCTTTGCTCAAGGAATATCAGTGATTGCGTGGTGGGGGTGGGAAGGACGATAAAAGGGAATAGAAATGAAGGACCCGTCTCAACCCATTGCAAATACAAGAGGTCACAGAAATGCAGAGTACCTTTAACATGTTTCTTCAAGCCCAGGATGAGCAGGTAGCAACAATATGAACTATTCAGTTCTGTTTTTACTGAAAAGGTCCTTAAATTAGTATGAAAACCTTGTCCCTGACCAAAGATCAAAAGTCTCATTTTATAACATCAAGAGAACTATACAGACAAAAATAGAGCATAAAAAAACATTTTAAGACAGAGACAAACAAGAATACAGATGACTTGTTTAAATGCATCCAGGAGCTTTGGCTAGTGAACACTGTTCCATATGAATCTACTGCAAAACTTCTGTATACATTTAAATATTCACACAAAACACACAGCCCAAACAATGTGACAAGCATAGTCCAAAAATTTTAGTTACTTCTAAAACACCATGGGTCATTGAATAACGAAATCATTACCTCACTATCACCTTCAAACACCAACACCACAGCTTTCCATTTCAGTTCCTGCATCTTTAAAGGAGTATCTTAGCCTATCTCTATTAACACCAAGCTTTCTATCCTACTCCTCACACTAAGGAAAACACAATCTCCTTGCCCCAGACCAGACTGTTAATAGTCATCGGGTTTGGACACTAAAATGAGATGGTGTTTGGAATTAAAACTTCTGTAGCAGTATCTTGCCAACTGGCAGCTCTAGTTAAACCAAATGCATGTCTGTTTAAAACCCTGCAGAAGTGATATGGTAGTAGATATGAAGCGATCTTTTAAATAATTATTGTCAGCCTTTAGCCCCTCAAGCCCTGAACTTACACTTCATTCAGGAAAGAACTCATGGCCACTGTAATTTACTTCACATGTGCCAATTGTTTTAATCAAAGAACCCAACTCCCAGCAGGTTGTACCAACATACACAGCATTGAACAGTCTGAGGACATCACTCTTCGGAAAAGCCTCAGGCTGCCATGGATAGGCCTCACAATGACTCAGGAACAGCAACTCTGGGCAAATATCATCTAACACCAGGGATTCTGGCTGCCACAAAGACCCCATAAATGTATGAAGACAGATACACACCCACCCTGTTTTATGAATTACTCTCACAGTGCTTTCCAGCCTCCTGTTTGGAGGCTAAGTAGGCTATCTTCACTCCCCACTGTCTGCTTAGGTACAGGATGTAAAAGAGGTTTGGGAATGGGCCAGTTGTGACCAGGCATTCAGCACTGCAAAGTGTGACACCTGAGAGTTGTGTACTGGAGAAAAGAGTGTCCTGGGCTCATGAATTTACCAGAAAACATGGCCTACCATGGACAAAATCAAGTAAGAGAAGACACTCAGTGGGAAAGTGAACTAGCTGAAAGCCTGACAGTTAAAACTGGAAGAAATGCCAGCTGGGCAAGATTCAAAGCTCACAATGCAGGTGCAAACAACAGTATCACCAGGTAACTGTTCTTTACCAAAGCTGGTTTTGTGACACTTAATGAATGTATGCATATTAATAGATTTCATTTAACTCATTTTCATACTTGCATGCCTGTGCTTATTAGACGAGTCTGAGTAATGGTTCAGTTTTACATGAGCTGTGCAGAGGAAATGTATTTTTCCCTACTTTCTTTTTGTACACTAGATCTGCTACAGAATTCCATTCAGATTTCATTCCTTTCAATTTGAAGGAATGAAATGAATACTTAAAAAGACTGATTCATTGCAAACATATACTTCAATCCCTTCTCCCAAGCAAACTAACCAACCCACCAGAAATTACCACAAGCCACCTAAACAAGTACAGCTGAAAGATTTAGTATTATCTTTTGACAAAGCATAAGCTTGGCGAGTAAAAGGAAGCTTCATTCATAATGACATTTATAGTGAATTGCCGGTTTTCCAGCACTCCAGACACAAAGATGATGATCCATGTAGTGCAGGAAGAATTTCCTGGAGCACAGAGGTTAATGAATATCAAAACCACAATCTGCAACACTACAGGGACTCTCCCTTAGCATAGCAAACACCACAAATCAAAATGATGGAAAACTAGAAAAACCGTAATGAACTGTATCATTTCAGGAACATCACAGCATGCGTATAACATGAACCAGAAAAATGACAGCATCACCACATCAAAGAAATTCTTCACAGAAGCTAGGAAGAAAACTGGTTTAAATCAACTGATGCATATACTAAAAAGGAACACTACTACACACACAAGTATTCTGCCAATAGCATAAATGCACAATGACATTTCAAAGTAAAAATGCAGTATCAGACAGTGAAATACCATATCTGCAATTTCAATACTTGCATCTCTGTTTTCCTGACTTCATCCTCCTCTTTACTTCCCACATGCACACACCAAAATGAATTTTTGTTACCATATATGAAGTACTTTTTCTCAGGTTAGTTTCACCTTTTTTCAAGATTAGTTTCTAAAAATTAGTTAGCATGCAAGGCACTTAAAGTGAATGGCGAATTCAGTGCACATGAACTGTCTGACCCAAACCCTGCTGTTTACATCCTGTTCACTTATCACTCCAGTAGCTGGCAGGGTTCCACCAGGAGACATCATCCAACCATAGCTGTGTCCTTAAGGAGAAGCATCACTATCAGAGGGGCACGTGGCCTGTATCTCTTTTTGCCCTGCACGTGCCCTCACTCACTGCAAGTGTGCAGTCTGGAGCAGGTACCCAAGTGAAACCTCCACCAACTAGTTCAGCTACCAGAAGAACAGCATAAATGCTGAACTCCTGATAGCCTAGTTTACCTTAGTTATCAGTTGTCTCAGAGACCCACAGTGTGGATAATGCCTCAAGACACCTCCACTTGCTCACATGGAAGCACAAAAGATTTACATGGATCCAAGAATACGAGGAAAAAGAAGTACATTGGACCTGACTTACCACCAAGTCTTACAAGTGTGAATACACATATAACAAAAGGGAATACATATATAACAAAAGGACAAAGATAACTAGCTGCTTTATAGGCATCTAGCAACACATGTGCTTGACATGTCACATATACAGCTTATCTGCACATGCTGACATGTTCTGGGACTGGTTTCAGCAGACATGCATAAAACACAGTAATAAATTACTGCACTGGTAAACACTGTGAAGCTTAAGTTATCAAATACAGCCCATAAAGTATAAATTGCTAAAAAAACCTCTCAACTGACAGCACTGTATGACCTGCATTTCACTCTCAACAAAGACTCTTTGGAATTCCATTTATAAATACAGTTCTATAAAATAGGTCAAGTCTCTGAGTTTCCAGGAGATCTGAGCAGTTTGTGCAGGAAGGTATACCAAAGCTAAGTATAAAAGAAAAAAAATCTCTCTAAGTGGTAATTCCGTATGGATGTTTCTTATTTCAGCCTCCTGAATCCCAGCTACAGCACATTCTACTAGAATTGCAAATACAGGCTGGGGTGAACAAACATGCTTTGGTAAACAAGTTCTCTGGCACACAATATTATGTAGGTGGGGTCTACCCAGAATGTCAAGAGTTCTTCCTCAAATTGTAGAGATGAGCAAGAAAACAAGGACCATGTTTGCATTTTCAAGCTATTTACTGGTATTCTATTCAAAAGACACTGAACAAGGGCTTTGGTTTGGGGTGTGTATGTCCCCTCACAGAAGGCTCACAGGCTTTTTCCAAAATAAAAGCATTTTAAAGGCAGCCTAGGATCTACAGAATAGACCAGATTTGGTTTTGCTATTCTATTAATACTTCAAACAACCTGTTTATGGCAAAAGATACATGCATTCCACTGAAGCACTGTTATGCACCAACTCAGAGTAGAAAAAAGGTAGCAACAATGAAAAAAAACAACCTACCAAAGCAAGATGTATCTTATTATCCAAAAAAGACAGATTTAAGACAAATGTTTTAAGAATTTATTATTTGCTGACCTTACTTTGCTTACTTGTTTATCTAGTCATTTCCCAGGTTTGCCAGATTTCCAGCCCTATTCCTGACCCAGAGAGAAGTACACTCGTCTACCAGCTACAGAGAGTGATTTTTGTTCTCCAAGAACAAATACTCTTGTTGTCAGTCCTTGAAACTATGGGTCAGTGTTTGAAGGGCACATGTAGGTCAGAACTATTACTTGAGTTTCAGCAAGGATTTACATAAAGATACATCAGCAATATTTTACATAACGATGCATATCTTACACCAGGTAAAACCAATACAACAAGAAGCAGGTACAGATTATCAATTTCTGGACTCCACTAAACTATTTTTTACTTTGACTTACCGTTCTTCTTATAATATGGCAATCGAGCAGAAGCCAGTTAATGGAACATTGTTAATCTAAGTATGGAGCATAAGCAACAATTAAATAAATCCCTCTAATCTTGATACTAACTCAAGTAACTCTCGATACTACCTAACCACTGTTCCACTATGCAGTTTTGAAAAGGAACATTTCATAGATCAGCATTTTTTTTGCTAGGTATTGTGGTGTTGGGGGGTAGGGATCACACGGAATAAGGAAGGATTGTAGGCTACAGCACAGAACATGACTACTAGGTAGGAGAAATTATCACAAAATTGTATTTATTGACCTTTAGCTTTGTCAATGTACATTTAGATGTACATACAGCCATTTTAAAAGGGACAGTAAGAACCAGATTATTTAAAATACACAGTATTTTCTTGAAGTCATTGTTCAGATTACTAAGATGTTTAATGAGAAAATGTTCCTGCACACAATCCAAGCTACTCTATCAAGAGTAAGTCTATTCTGGCTACAGTTTTTTCCAACAATGCTGTACCAATTCAAACAGTTTTTGTAGATGTCAGAACAATTTTAAGCTTGCACAAGAACACAAAAGAGCAAAATGTCAAGAGTTTTCTAATTACATGGCAATCTTTGTGTCAACCTGGTTCATTAAACGTTTTTATAAATCTTTGAATTAAATTTTATTCTAGAAAGAAGATAAGGATTTTGTAAAGCCATGAGAACTCAAGATGTACATCTTCTGAACTGAAGCTCTTGATAAATACGTTGTTACTGCATTGGTACTAAAATATGGGATATGTGTGAAATCTGTATAACATTCCAGAAGCCACCTCTATTTGGATGCATTTGCAGTGGTAATGAGGATCTCCTAACTGGAATATGCACTATGCTAGCAGATGCTAATAGGAGCGGTGTTGGAGGAGGGTACTAATAGCTCTCACTCTTGAATTGTCTGAAGTAAATCCCATGCAAGCACTCAAAAATCTCTCCGTGTCACACTAGCTCTGTTTCCGCTCAGGTCTGGGATGAGTCACTAGCAGTTTGCTACACCAAATTGCTTCCGATTCAAATGTACCTTTCATTTATATGAAAAGTGTTGCGGTAACAGCCCTTCAAAATACCCACTTGAGAAATAATGTTTCATTGTTCACCTTTACGTAACTGTGGTTCTCCCAGGCCTACGCTGCTCTTTTTTTTTAATTTGTTTGTCACCAATTTATGCCTACCCGAAAGCAGTTGTTGCCACACCAGAACCACAGGGACACCTGCACTGCTGCTGTGGTCACCTCCCCTAGGGAGCCTGGGGTGGCAGGCAATGTTCAGCCAAGGGGTCCTCACCATACACCACTGTTAAAATAAAGTTGGGGTAATTGTGGATATTTTCATCCTTCACCCATGTACCTCCACTGTTTGATTTAGAAGTGCGTCCGAAGTCAGAAAATATAAGCACTGTTTATTTCTCACTCTTACAGGAATAATGACTAATTTTGAGAAGAGAAATGCATTAGTAATCAGGATTCTTTTAAAGGCACAGTGAGGAAGCTGGCTGTTTGTACTGCTGACTCCTATTTCCAGCATTCCAATAGGCATAATTGGTCAATGAAGTTTCTAATATACACTCTATTGCATGCATTGTGAACTGTCCTACTTTTAGCTGGGATATAGTACATTCTCTTCCTATTAGTTGGTACAGTGCTGTGTTTTGGATGCAGTATGAGAATAGTGTTGATAACACATTGCTGTTTTAGTTGTTGCTAAGCAATGTTTTCCCTGAGTCAAGGGCTTTTCAGGTTCCCATCCTCTGCCACTGAGCAGGTGCACAGGAAGTGGGGAGGGATCACAGCTGGGACAGCTGACCCAAACTGGCCAACTGGCCAAAGGGATATTCCATACCTTAGAACATCATACTCTATATGTAAACTGGGGGAGTTGGCCAGGAGCCACCAATCTCTGCTCAGGGATGGGCTGGGCATCAGTGGATGGTGAGCAATTGTATTGTCCATGACTTCTTTACTTCTTGTTCTTGGATTTTATTCCTCTCTTTCCCTTTTCTCCCTTTCCTTCATTATTATTATTATTATTATTATTACGATTATAATAATATTTTACTTAATTTTGATTCTTAAATTGTTCTTACCTCAACCCATGGGTTTTACCTTTCTCCAGTTCTCCCCCCCATCCCACCAGGGCAGGGGGAGGGAGTGAGGGACTGTGTGGCACTTGGTTGCCAGCTCCATAACATGACCTGCATATTTAAACTAGTACCACATTTTCAAATCTGGTTTATGGAAAGGATGTCTCAAGTCACACAAGCCAGAGCAATTTATGGGACAAAGGAGAGGTAGTAGAACTTCTATCAGCCAACAAAAGGACCTGTGGTTTAGTGAGACAAAAAGCGAACAAATAAAACATCAAAGAAACACCAAAGAGAAAGACAGTTTGGATGTTTCACATAAAATAAAATTTGAAAGCGTTAATATGCCTACGATGGTGGACAGGTCGAGCCAAAGTATATGGATGCTAGAATTGTGAGAGTATGGAAACAAGATGTTGGGGTTACTTATTTAATTTACATGGGATTATATTAAGTTTTGTTTTATTGTGTGTGCAGGAAAGTTGAGAGGAGAGACCATGACTTCCTGTAGTGTCTGGAATAGAGAGGAAAACATGCAGAATTCACACTCCTTTACTTTATAACTAAAGTAATAATTATTATTTTGAGGTTTTCTTTTGTAAAGAAAGAAACCACCCAACAAAAAACCCCAAACATACATGGAGAGGAGGGGACAAATTTACTATGAAAGTAAGTCAATCAGATAGTAACAAAGAATTATTTCAGAGCGTAACTGTCAGTATCTTCTGAACACATAAACTGTGGAATTTGTCTTACATTTTAACCACATCCTTTTCTTTTCAAAGTGTGGTAGCACGTCACAGCTTTAATTCAGTGGAAGTGCTGAACTGATGGGCTTCTCACAGCAGTGTGGGTGCCTTTTTCACTCACTCTGGATGTGAAACAAGTCAATAGTAAGCCTTTAGCATCACTGGTGTCACCAAGGGTGAATATGCAAAGGTTCAGTTCTCTCTCAGGAGTGGAATGCAGTACAGCATTCCCCATTCAAAACAGCAAGGGGAGGCATTTCAGTTAATTGCTAAGGTCACCCATGTCAAACAGCTGTTTGTTCTGATGGAGTGGTTCTGTTAAAACATTCTACTTTCATTGCTGTAATGAGCTGTGGAAATAAATCCATGGTTGGAAGAGTCTGGATCCCCAGCATCTGACCTTCGTACAGTATCAACAACTTGTGACTTTGGACATCCCACAAATGGGCTGAGGTTACAAACCAGAAATGGAGACTAGATGATCTTCAAGGCCCCTTCCAACCCAAAAAACCATTCTGTTATTCCATGAATCTGAAACGATGCACTCTTCTTATGTTTTAAATTGATGTTTCCCACTGTGGTAGATCCATTGTCACTGTGCACAATGACAAACAACAAGCACAGTGGCAGTCAGCAGAATCTGAAGCATTGCAAGAACAAGCCATTGCACTGACAGGGCTAATCAGTTTCAACAACAACAAAGTCATTAAAAACCACCTACCAGCACCAGGGTTATTTGTTTGATATCTCAAATCTACAAATCAAACAGCTAGCAACTTAGAAGTAAAAGAGAAGAACCTGAACTGGTAATCTACTAGCATGTAGTATCTCAACAGTCACATGGTATAAGGAGCAAAGGCCTGTGAATTGACAGCACTTTAGTTTAGTTTAGACTTAAACTTCTTTTATTACAAAAACAGATTATTTTTTTATTTAAAAAAAGGCAGAAGATCCTTTAGATTTGATTCTAGACAAATGGAAAGCAACCGGTTCAGAAGAAAAGTTGACTAAACCTCATTAAATGGGAGGTGGGGGAGCCCAAGGATGTAGTAAAGAGAATGTTAACACAAGAGACACTAAGTGGGGAGACAAGAAAAAAGCAGCAATTCCTCTACAAAAAAATACAACAGGATAATCTGTGCTTATGCCCTGTAAAAATAAACAGCAGAAGCAGCACAAGATTTATTTGTCAAGACAGACACAGAATATGAAAACATGGTCAAATTCCTAGCAATAAGTAAAAAATCTGCAGAAGTACATAGTTATGAGAATCAGCATGGTTAAGATACAATTATAATGAAAAAAATATTAGCAACAAAAAGAAATCCTTATTATCAATATGTTTATAGCTTAAGAGCAAGAAAAACTTTCTGGCGCTAGTCAACACAGAGAAAAGCTGATGAGAGATGACATCCAGAAAACTATCATGTTTAGGACATCAGTCTTCACCAAGAGGGCAAGCAGCGATTGCCATAAATAATAGGAATGACAGGTAAGATTTCAGGAGGAAAGGGGGAGAGACAGAGAATGTGAATGGAAGCATGTGCCCACGTGCACAATGGAAGAAAACAAACCAAAGCAATAAAAAACAACAGGTAAGACTATTAAAGACCCAGTGAGTCAGTTTAACTTCCGATTCCTGGGGAAAACAATCCAGAACAGATCAATTAGCAGCACCTGGAAGATAAGCCTAAGTAATAGCCAAAAGAGATTTGTTAAATCACATTGCTAACTTCCTCTGACAGCCTTCCAGATAGGTAGCAGAGAAATCACGGATGTCACATCTTTCATTTAGAAAAGCTTTGAAACTGCCTCGAGATATTTTAACAGCCAGGCTACAGATGCAGGAAGAGTAAATATTAGCTCTGGATGTGAGAAACAAACGTTAAATATATTATCATCAGGACAGAGTAGTGATCTGGAAGGATGGAGTGAAATGTAACAGCTTATGTACAAAATATTGCCCACAGGCAGGAAATGTCTAGTATGGAAATACAGGATGGGAAACAAGGCCTCAGATTACAGCAGGTCACAAGAGACAAATGTCACACTGTTCTACGAAAGAAAAACAATGCTATGAGATATAAAATGAAAGTGTTGGGAGTGGAAAGCCTGAGCATAATCTGCTGAACTCAAAAAAATCCTTCTACTTTACTATTTTGTGTCTGACTACCAAGGAAAGATGTGGGCCTACCTGAGCAGGTCTAGGGAACAGAAATAAGGATGAAAACTAGTCTAGAAAATGTAACTTATGGGGAAGTGGGATGGACAAGCTAGTGTGGGGTGGGGTGGGGTAGGGTGGGGTGGAGGGAACCCATTTGAGGGACAGCTGTTACCTTGGAAGACGACTTCAAAGAGAAGGGAATTGTCTCTTCACTACAAGTCCTAATGAGCTTAAAAGGAGCACAGAAAAGATTCAGGTTAAACACTGGAGGAGGGGAGACAAAAACATGAAAAGGTATTGGAAGGGTAGTGAAGCAATGGAAGAGATTTCACCAGGGAAGAGCTTTAAAATTGCTGAAGCAAACACTTCTTCATAGAAGACAGATTGCACCTCTGGGGCAGAGACCACTTGAGACTGAGACCTTATGGATGGGAGCAATGGTTGAGGAAAGCAATGGTAGCAAATCAGAAGTGAGGGGAAGGAAAAGTTGTTTAGAAACATAGAGTGAAACACTGAGGGAAGTCAAGTACCTGGCAGGAAACTGGGGAAAAGAAAGATGAAAAATGAGATCTCAACCTGCCATTTGCAGGGAGAGTCATTTCAGAGTTGTGCTACACTTTTCATGAGCAATGACTTTACGAGGCTGCACCTGAAGTCAGGAGAAAAGGGAGGCTCCAGGTGCTTGGATCTCCTCTTGCTGCAGTTTTTGTTTCAGTGTCTACCTTAGCAAGTAGTGCAGTGCAAGAAAAGCATATCCACAGAGAGGAAAACAGTGGATGCTGAAGATGCAGCATCCACATGACCCAGGTTGGCAGGTCAGGGTTTGTCTGTTTTGCTTCAGCCCAGCTTTAGCCTGGTCCTGTGGGCAGGACACTCCCCACCCCCCCAGTTCAGTAGGTGCTAAAAGTGCTCCTGAAGAACATCTTCCAATCTTACTTCATCTGAAAGGAATCCAGCTCATGTTCAGCAAAGTGTACCACAAGGGATGTACTCCAAAAGCATGCTCCGGAACAGAACTAATACTGTAGCAGAGACTCATTTTAAACCAAATCAGAGAAATCCAGGGACCAACCATGGCATCCATGTGGCAGAGACCAAAGCAGGACACACCAGCTATAGCAGACCAGAACAACACTGCTTTCCTCCACTGTTAGATTGATCCAAGTGCTTTGCAGCAAGAAGCATGACTGGAGTGACAGCGTTCAGTGTCTAGACACCAGACACTGACTTGAGACAGCATATTGACCATTTTAACTGACATCTGACGTGACATATGGACATCTTTGGTAGATCTGTAAATATACTGGAACAACTATCACAATATTTTAACTTAGCAACTGCATTTGCTTTAAAATAACATTGCTAATAATCCATCTTCTTTTTCTTTCTTTCTTTTCTTCAAATGAGGACCTATGTCTAGGAACTTTCTGACTCATAAATTAAAACAGCAAAACCAAAACAAAGGGCCAAGCACCCAAAACAAGCACCCAAGTCATCAATCTTTTCCAGCTGCCAAGTTATAGAGTAGTAACCAAGACAAACAATGTTCCAGTTTCTCCTTGCCAGTTCCTAATATCAACATATTTTCATTTCATGAACTTTCTTTTCCTAAAGAAGTGTCAAATTGTGCACGTTTGTGTGTGTCCCTGTTTAGATTCTGAACTGCAAGGCTGTCCTCTGTTCTTTATGCTCTGTAGCTTCTGATATATTCAGCCCCTTCAGATTCCTTGTCAAGGACTGTTTTGTTTCTTACTCTGTGCACATCACACATCCAACATGGTTCCCTGAATAATTATCCAGGATTTGACTGGGTGGTTGATGATAAAATTTCTTTCAGGTCACTTCAAGTGATGCTACTGTGTAAAACAGTAAACTGATTTTTGCACACATTGACAAGTTTGCAGTTTAAGTTCTGAGTAAAACCTTGTGTTACAAGATTCCTCCTTCTACCTCTATTTCAGTTCTTTATTTATAAACAGACAATGTATGTGTAAAAAACCCACTAACTAATATCAACAAATACAATTAAAACATTTGCACAGAAATTCAAGATATGTTTTAATACATGACAGAAGCTACAGAAATCTGGTTTTATTCCCAGAAAATTAAACAAGGGGAAAAATGGCTGAGGGCATAAAACATAAGAATATCTTAACTGAGGATCCAAGCCAGCTCATGTTGCAGAGCTGTGTTTACAAGACAGGCATTATTTACACATTCCAGTGAAGTACTCCACAGATTTAACATTTTAAGGCGGTTTATGAATTTCTAATGTCAATTCACATAAAATGTGCTTAAACACCCAGATGCTATGACCAAAACCGAATGAATCATAAATTTGAAGTTCATCTCAACTGGTGAGGTTAAGTCAAGCTTCTAGTTTAAATTTACATTGCCTTGGATGTGTAAATTAACATCCAAGCAGCAAAATTTACTTTTAATTGGCTTGGACCATAGATGAACTCTTTCCTTTTCAGTATGCCTTCTGATTTTAATTGGGTAGAAAACTACTGTAAATATTTTCTTCTTTCTCACCCCTTCTTCCCAAGGCTTTTTGTAAACAAGTGAGGTATTGTTTAGCTGCTATGCTCTAGACCCCACACACCCCAAAGCAAAACAGAGAAAAAGTACGTGTTCAGATTGCTGCAGGGCAGGTTTTTATACATTTTTTGATCGCACACCAGCAAACAACCTGCCTACCTCCAAACAAATTGATCAATGCAACTTATAGCATCTTTTTAGCTTTGCTTCTCATCATCTGTAAAGAGAGAAAAGTAAGCTTGGAAACTTCGGCAAAGGAACCTAAACAGATTTGCTCAGCAGTCTCCGAGTCTCTGGTCAACAGCTCTGTGCTGTTCAAAGCCCAAGTACAAGTGCATCACTGTTCTCTCATTTAAATGTAGAATAATTCTAGGATTCATGGCAATGCCAGCTTAAATTTAGCTCTAAAGAAACCCTTTGTTTTCAAATAAATCAGTGCCTGGTTTTAGATAATTCTATAAAGAATCCTATTCATCCACCACATAACCTATTAGTTAACATGAAAAGAGCACCAAAGAGGCAGCCAACCTCCAAAAAATTCTGAAGAAAAGTGAAGTTAAACCAATCTATGTGGCATATGCCTTTACAGCTGAAAATTTTGTGGCACACTGGCCACATTCTCTCACCAAAGCACAGTAATTGTCCGGTTATTAATAATCTGCCACTGCTACATTATTCTCAAGGGACACAACTAAGCAACAGTTTTGGGGTTCCCTGACAGAGAAACTCCATTTGTTTTCTGTCAGGGCTCTGAAAACTGAAGGACGGCAGGAAAGAGTTGTTAGTCCCACCAATTCCAAAGACAACAGATACTCTCTTACCAAAGGCTGATTTGGGAGGGTGAAATTTAGATAATAAAATGCTGGTTAAGCATTTCCATGCTAGTCTGAAAAATCTGTGACCCCTTTGAAACAGCAGTTGATGAAAACATGTTAGTTATTTACAAGATATTTACCATGACTACTGGGAGAGGAAATTAGCAGCATTACATTTATTGCTTAAATGAAACAGGAGGGCCTAGTATTTGGAAAAAAAAATCAGGAGGCAAATTGGATAATTGGATTCTAGAGTATCAGCATCCACTATGACTCCAAATAACCCCCTTCTGTTTCACTTCTTACCTCTCATAAAACATTGCTGTATATCCTTAATGATACATGCTCTTTTTATTTACCTTTTATGAAAACACAGTTTTTTTCTCCCCTCCCCCCCCTTGAATATATTCAAGATGCACCACTCCTAATGCAGCAAGGAAGCAGAAATCTCCTAGTTCTTCAATGCTCTTACCTTCAAGGCATTTGACCGTCTGGGTACTTTTGCCAGGTAGCTTTTATTTCTGAATTGTCCTAAGTTTTCTCTGTTTTGTAGTTTTTAGCAGCATTCCAAACCTCCTAGCTGAATCCAGAAATGTCACTGTAATACAATATTATATACAACACCATGGGACAATACACTTTACAAGTCCCCTTTTTCTCATTAAAATATCAATTTGAGCACAGATTAATAATGCAAAACCCTGAAATAGCTATTAAGATCGTTTTTACAGCAACATGTGCCTTGTTTTTACAGCAAAGTTACAAAGTCTCAATAATTGGCACATGGTTTGCATATATTTAGATATCAGATTTTGCATCCTATACTATATTGGTAAATAGCTGGGATTGACTTCAATTGCATGGATCTTCAATAAACACTCAAATACGAGGTATAACTCCATGGGGCACAGCAAATCAATTCTGATGCACCTGCTGCATTAGCAACATTGAGTCCAGGATCAGACGCAAAGCTTTCCTTGGTCTGATGTCTGTTCCAAAATATTTTGCAATTAACAATACAGTGAAGATATTTAAATAGCTCTGTTTCTTCCATTATTTCACAACAGTGAGCAAGAGATGGAGAAGTACCATTGAAGGAAAACTAATCCCAAGGGCTGGAAGAGAGAGCAGTAGCAAAGCAGCATGCTGGTGCCTCATAAGGCAATGGAAACATGTCAGTCTTGCTTCTCAGCAGAGGAAAAGGATCAGAAGTTGGTATCCCTTTGGTTTACTCCACGAGACACAAAAGTCTGTAAAGCTATGCAACTTCTGCCCTGGCAGTAGTTTGCAATTGTATTTGGCAAAGCACTCAGCACTAGCAGCTTGCCAGTTGCCATCACAGTTTCAAACAAGACTGCCAAGAAGTAAGATGTGACATCTCTTTGAATAAAGGAGCTGTGAAATAAATTTAGACATCAATCTTGCTTACCCATGCTCCCCCAACCCCCAGGTGCTTTCCTGCCCTCAACCACAGAAAGACTGTAGTTACAAAGCAAAGCATTTCAAATATGAGGGAATAAGGAAGTTCCTTCTCCTCAGATGATACTCACAGGGTGTCAGAGAAACTGGAGTGAAAAGATCACATGAACATACAACCTTACTTCTTCCTTTGCTAAAGAGTAGGGAGAAAGAATCCTAAAACAGAACTGGGCAAGGGAATGGAGTTACAGGTCAGGACAAACACACTGTGGCACGGAACGCATAAAACACCAGCTAAAAACCCGAATAATACAAAACTGGCAGGGTGACAATTATCACCACGCAGATAAACTGTGTGAGAGTGGTGGCCCAGGATGGAGATTCCTGCACTAGAAATGGGGCTTTCTGGAAGGAAACACTGGATGCTTTCCCCACTTCAGCTTGCAGGCTTGAACTTCTAAACTGGGACTACAAACAGCTGTCACCACCCACTCCAGATCTCTGAGCCTGTTCTTCCCCTGGGCCCAGGCTTCTCCTAGAGAAATTAGCCAAGTGTTGATCCTCTCATGAAACACAGAGGATGTAATGGAAAAGCTCACCTCTGATAAGTCTCACCATCAGCAAGCAACCACGAGATCCCACAGCAGAGGTACACAAACTGCTGTGACCGACCCAAGGTTCTGGTGCTCCCTCACGTTAGCCTTGGGCAACCTACTGCGTCTTCCACGAGATGGCCCAGGCTGAACACAAGGAGTGAACTGTGCCCTTCTGCTCACTTCCTTCAGCCTATTCTACAGCTACAGAGGTGAGAGGAGATGTGGGTTTGAACCCCTTGGGCACAGGGACCAGGAGCCCATGTTTCAACTACCAGAACACAGTCTACTCTTTACACAAATCCCGCCACCAGCAGCTCTCTGGGAAAGGTGAGCGCTGGCTCCTCTTCCAGCAGCGTTCTCAAAAGGAAATACACAACTGCATTTCGAGACACAACCAATCCCATCAGCGCGTGTGTTTACAATGTGCTTGCCAGGTGCCCTACTTTCTTCATCTCCTAAGGGCTTTGATGCTCAGCTACAGCAGCTCTAGATAAGGCGCTTAAGAACTTTCTGCTCAAAGAGGTGATCCAATATGTTTAAGACACTTTCAAAGTCAGGCAGACACAGTGTTAGGTGGTTTGGAAGACTTGGGGGAATAAATTCTGTTTGAGAATTAGGAATGTGAGCAGGAATCTGATTAACATATTTTAAAATGTTCTTACAGTATGCTGAAGCCCTTCAGTTCTACTTTGGAAAGTGTGTTTGCTTTGTAGGGTATTTTAGCATATGGATACTACTTAAACTAGAATAAAATGAATCCTTCAATACAAACACTCATAGAGCTAACTTCAAATAAAAACAACATATTGCTTTACTATAGTTCAGTCTCTATAAATACATACAGTACTTATGGTAGTTTCTAGTTCCTCAGTCTATCGAAAAAAAACATAGCAGAGTAAGTCTTCAATGACTTAGGGATGTCCAAATATGAAGTCACAAAGCCAACCAACAGTGACCTTCCTTTTGGGAAGCACCCATTCCTTCAAAATAACATTCTTCTAAATGACAAGTTAGACAGCCAAAACAAAAAAATAATTTGGAACTGCAAATATGTGTAATCTGAGCCCTATTTCCATGCAGAAACACAGGGCATTTGTGTGTAAAATGGCTTGTAACTGTGGGACAAAAAAGTGCTAGTTACTTGCATGCAGATTACAAAACTGAAACCATCTGGAAAATCATCTGGGATACAGGGAGGATAACCCAGGAGAGAACTCATGTGTGGATGTGGCTGAAGGATCACAGCTTATTAGAAGCTTATCCTGTATGGATGGGATGGAAAATAAGATTTGACATACACTCTTACACAGTGATGATTAATATGAACCTGCAATTAGCATGCATGGCATTTTAGATTGACAGATGATTTCCATCATAAACCCTAGATCCCAAGAGAGACAAGAGATGCTTTCCATCTATTTTTATTTCCTAACACCTGGGACATTTTATTTAATATACTCCCTTTTGGCCCTCAGCATACCCTATTGAAATATCTTGTTGCTGGGTCAAGTCAGCTTTGGAGGCTTGCAGCTCTTCCAGCTAGCTAGGCTGAAGCAATTCTGCATATTAAAAACCACCAATCACTATTTTAAACACATGCCATTATAGTCAAATTATCCACCTACTTGTGGATTGACTTTAAACAAGTCAAAAAATGAACAGTGTAGTGATTTTAAAGTGCTCACATCTTAAAACTTGAACTACTAGCTCCCTGCAATACATTATTTTATAAGCAGAGTTGACTAGGAACCATCCAATTAATGTCCCCCCACAGGTTCTCTGACGACTTCTGTCCAATGAGACCTGAACATCCAGTTTTGTCAGGCTTCTTAGAAAGATACCTGTCCTTAGAGAACGAGAATGCACATAGTGATGATAAAAAGCAACAATTCCTATGGGTTGTTGATTATCAGGATGAAGATCCCTTCCAAACAATGAATTACGTCTTGCAGCACTCTGGATGCAGCACATGTATTCACCAGTCTGCATAACTTTCCCTCAGGAAATGTTTAATCCTCTTTTAAGATTACAATAGATACTGAATTTATTAGATTAGCATGCAAGAAATTAAATGCAAGGGCTGTCAACATCTATTTTGAGTGTCCGGCATAAATGTCAATGCTATTTCAATGCTTAGAGCACATAATAAAGAGGCTGTAGCACTTACTGGAGAGAAATACAGCGATCACTAACTGGGTTTTGCTGCCAACTAGTGCATACTTCTGCTCTTCATATAATCTCAAAAATTAAGGGAAAGAGCCTGGCAGAATCCAGATTTAAAAAAAGCTTTGCAGGAGCATGTAAGTCTCAACAAGGGGAAGCCAAGGAGCTCTGACCAATGCTCACAAAAGCACTGAGGCAGACATTCAGCAATAAAAAGTCATGCAGGTGAATGTTATGGGATACTCTTTCAAACTCGACCAGTTCTCTTCTTAAGTCAAATCCATCAAATCTGCCTCAGAATTCTACCTTCCCGTAAAAGATCTCTGCAGGAAGCACCAATACTTTGCAACTTTTTTTGCACAGGAGTTGGAAGCATTATTTTAATTCTCTCCCTGCCTCCAATCTTCTTTCACGCTGAAGGTGCCTAAACGGGTAAAGAGGCAATTCCAGCCCTTGCCTCTCTGGCACAGACACCACGAGAAAAAGTGACTGCAGACTCAAACTGTGTTCACTGCTTTTCCTCCGCAAGGCACAAAGCAAAGCAAACCAAGGTCTCCTCATCCTGCTGGGGCAAAGGGAAAGCACTCTCTGGAAAAGGGCTCTTTCACCTGCTCTAAATGCCAAAACATTCTTCACCTCTTAAATGTCTGCTTCTAGCATAGCTTTATTGTCTTTAAGAAATTAAGTAGTGGAACTGAGATGGAGTTTGGTGGTGTCTGTAGTTGCAACCCCGAAATCAAACCCTCCCACCCCGAGCCAGCAATGCAAAATAAAGCACAGTGTGTAAAACTATGCTTAAAAACACGCTTAAAAGCATTGGGGCAAGAGTACTAGCAGAAGCCAGCAACACTGCCGGAGAAGGGTGGGAATTAAAAAAAAAAAAAAAAAAAAAAAAAAAGGAGAGGAGACTGTAAAACACTAAATGACTTTACAACTTCTTTGCAACTATAATATATAAAATTATAGAGGCGCGTGGGCGGGGGGAGCAGAAGTTTCTCCATGTTTGTTTGTTTATTCGCCTGCGAGCACTTTGCCCCCCGTCCGTAAGTGGATCCCTGCCGCCGGAGCCGCACGCCCACGCGAAGCAGCGCTTCCCTGCGGGAACACTTTCAGCCCCCGGCCCCTCCGCAGGAGCCTGGCGAGGGCCGCACCGAACACGCTCCGCGGGAACGCCGCGGGTGCAGGCAAAGCACGCAGCGTTTTCGGGCTGCAACAAAAGGGAAGCGAAACGTCCCCGAGTCCCGTGTCCCCGAGTGAGTCCCGTGTCCCCGCGGCCGCTGAATCACCGCGGCTCCGGACAGCCCCTCTTTACCACGCCCGTGGGAGGGGGCACGAACCCGAACACCGAACGTACCTGCCTCCCTCCGTCCCTCCGCCGGCCGGGGCGAACCGGGTATATCCGTCCGTTCGTCCGTCCGCCCGCTCGGGCTGCCGCTTCCTCCTCCCTGCCGCGTCAGCCGCAGCCGCGGGATGACGGGCTCCCCTCGCGGGGCTGCACCCACCCCGGGGCGGCCACAGGCCACCGCCGCTCCCCTCCGGCGCAGGCGGGGCCGCTTCGCCGTCGGTGTCACTGTCGGTGCCGCCCCC
>VZTX01027365.1:109884-125565 GCA_013400915.1 Pardalotus punctatus
CCCCGACCAGCGCCTCCCCGGGCGGCGGCAGCCGCGGGGTCAGGCGGGGACTCGCAGCCGGCCCCGCTCCCGCCCGGGGCCTCGCGGCTGCAGCTGCCCGAGGGATCGCAGAGCCTGCGGCTGCCGGTTAACGCGGCATGTGCCATCCGAGGACGGATTACCGCGATCCTCCCGCTAAACCGGCGGATAATCCGGGGCGACGCCGTCCTCCCCACATCCAGCACCCAGCGGGCGCTCAGGCTGCGCCTCGGGAGCGGGTTCCGAGAGCTGGCGATGCCGCCAGGCCGCTGGCAGGGACTGTGCCCTATCGGGACATACAGGGAGCCTGCCCAGGGCCGGGCTGCTCTGTCTGCTGCAGAGCTCTCACATCCTGGCACAGAAAGCGACGATGGTTTTCGATGCCAGTATTTTATCCATCTGGGCAGAAAAAGTAGATCAATCAGGCTGGATGGAAGAGACATCAGAGCCATCAGTTAGGGTACAGAACTACTCTACCCACTCTGTTCTCTAGGCATTATTTTGCCATTTTTCTTTAATAATCACCTTCCGTGCTTATTTCTCACAGCAGGATGTGGTAAAAATAGTTATCAGTTTGTCTCAAGCAACATTTATTATCTCTCTTTTGGCTGCTTTTCTGTGCTTCCTGGCACATTTTCTTTTCCACCAACTACCACAGGATGCAGCACAGCAAAACTCATTTCACCCTTCAGTTGTGTAATCCTGCCTCAAAGTGCTTCTATCAGATTCATAGTTCTGCCTATGGCCAACTGAGGTCCCCACATAGCACACCTTAGGAGATGGTACCACCTTGGAGCCTTCACAAAACATTGAGATTTCCAGAAAGGCCTTAGAGAGAGGAGGATGTGAGATGAGGGACGTTGTTCCAAGCCCAGTCAGGGCTCAGGTGAAATTTTTTGAGTGGTAGTAAGATGAAGGGAAGAGACTGCTGAGAACAACAGTTCTTGCATCCTGAGGTGCTGGAAAGAAAACAGAGACTATAGTATGGGCAAAAGTGAATCCCAAAGAGCTCAATCTGATGGTCTGGTATAGTTAATCTGTCACATTGCATCTTAAAAGAATGATCCCTAAATTACAATGTCCCTTCAATACAGTTTGGATGGTTCCTTCCTTCCCAGCTTTCAAATATGCAAAGCAGTGAGATGAAAAAGTACAGCTAAAAGCCACATCTTCAAGGAAAGGTAGGAATAAGCAGTTCTTGCCAAAATTGTATGTTTTCATGCAAACTTCCTCTCTCTTTCTCCATTCAAGGATTTTGCTAATATGTTTTTAGTGGGAATACTGTTTTAACCCATCATTATGCCCAGTCACTTGACTGCACCTAAAATTCACTTCTAGTCATCATCTTTTCTTTAGCCTACCACCATTCACTGGCATTGTACACTTAAGCTGCTACAACAATTGCTGTTGTGCCAAGCATTTATCTTTCTGATGGCTTCTTTAAAACTATGCTGATGGCTCAAAATATAGACTCAGAAAAATTCCAGATTATTCATATAATTTGAAATAGAAAGTTGAAGTACATTTAAACATCATGGGAACTACTGACCTGTCAACCTCATCTCTTTGCCTGGGAAGATCATGGAACAGATCCTCCTAGAAGTTATGCTATGTCAAATGGAGGACAGGGAGGTGATTCAGGACAGCCAACATGGCTTCACCAAAGGCAGGTTCTGCCTTCTGACCACCATAGTGGCAATCTACAGTGGTGTGACTACAGCACTGGACCAGGGAAGGGCTACAGATGTCATTTTTCCGGACTTCTGTAAGGCCTTTGATACAATCCTCACAACATCCTTCTCTCTTAATTGGAGATACAAATTTCATGTGTAGACTGCCTATTGTATGAGAAATTGGTTGGATGATTGCATCCAGAGGGTCAGTGGGTCAATGTTCAGGTGGAGATCAGGGACAAGTGATGTCCCTCAGGGGTCCATACTGTGACCAATGCTCTTCAATATCTTCATCAATGACATAGACAAAGGGATCGAGTGCACTCTCAGCAAATTTGCAAATGACACCAAGCCAAGTGATGCCGTTGACACGCCTGAAGGACAGGATGCCATCCAGAGGGACCCGGACAAGCTCCAGAAGTGGGCCCATGGAAACCTCATGAGGTTCAACAAGGCCAAGTGCAAGACACTGCACCTGGGCTGGGGCAGCCCCTGGTATCAATACAAGTTGGGGGATGAATGGATGGAGAGCAGACCTGTGGAGAAGGACTTGGGGTGGATGAAAAGCTGGATGTGACCTGGCCATATGTGCTTGTGGTTCAGAAAGCCAACTGTATCCTGGGCTGCATCAGAACCAGCATGGTCAGCAGGTTGAGGGAGTGGATTCTGCCCCTTTCTTTGCTGTGATGAGATCCCACCTAGAGTGCTGCATCCAGCTCTGGTGACCCCAACACAGGAAAGACATGGACCTCTTGGAACAAGTCTTTGTCCAGATGAAGGAGGTCCATGAGGATGCTCAGAGGGCTGGAGCACCTCTCCTGTGAAGACAGGCTGAGAGAGTTGGGGTTGTTCAGCCTGGAGAAGAGAAGGCTCCAGTGAGACCTTAGAGCACCTTCTAGTAACTAAATGGCCCCTATAAGAGAGATGGAGAGGGACTTTTTACAAGGGCCTAGAGTGGTAGGACAGACAACAATGGCTTTAATTTAAAGAGGGTAGGGTTTGATTAGATATAAGGAAGAGAAATTTTACAATGAGGGTGGTGAAACACTGGAACAGGCTGCCTACAAGTGGTAGGTTCCCCATCCCTGGAAACATCCAAGGTCAGTTGGATGGAGCTTTGAGCACTCTGAGCTGAAAATGCCCCTGCTCATTGCAGGCAGATTGGACTACATGGCCTTTAGAGGTCCCTTCCAACCTGAATTCTAGAATTCTGTGTTTCTGTGATCATCTTAACCTTACCTTTCTCACGAGGCTTGCATACATTTAACATTACGTACACATAGGTGTCCTTGATCCTTCTTGCATGTGTAATTATTTAGAATACAGTCACACAGAAAACTATTTTCAGGACAACTTCCAAAAGGCAAATTTCCAGACAAAAAGGTTATGTAGTTTGACCTATTTAACAGACCCACCCCTGTTACAGAGAAGCAATGCTAAAAAGTGATTCTTGCTATATTATTACTTGGGAGAAAGGGTTTGATTAACACAACTAAACATTTGCTGTAAGGCCTAGATTTTCAGGAATTAATCTGTCAGTATTAGAACCCTATTTCTGCTTTGGATTAAATCAGTAGAGATGAGACTGAATAATAGATGTAACTATTTCCTCCTTTCCTTTCTCTCCCAAACAACCTGAATGTGGAAAAAGTCTTGAAAGATCTTCTCCCATATCAGGACAAAACTAAAAACAGAACAAAAAATGTTCTTTCTTCTCCCTAAAAAGGAAAGATCTGTTCAACCCCGAAGTAAATTATAACCTGATGTATCATCACAACACACTTGAGCTTCTTAAACACGGGATAAAGTGCCTACAAAATTCTTACTTGCAAAGCTCTAACCAGGTATATTTGTACTGTTTATTCCTTATCAGAAATTAAAAATTGTAAAAAGCGTCCATCTTAGATGGAATCTGCCTCAGTTAAATAACAGTAAGAAGCAACTCTAGAAAGAATTTTCCTGCCACTTAAAAGAACACAGAGATGACACAAAGGAACACAAAAGGTCCGCTGCAAATAGCGTATTTTATCAGTTGAGGGGTCTGAAACACGGGAAGCCTCTTCTAGCCCTTTTTGTGTGCATGTGTATATAAAAACACTATAAATCTTTCTTTGACCTGATATAATCTAATTTTTTTCTGCATCACATACAGTTTGGCACAAATTAAGTAGCTTGAGAAAGACATGGTCCTCTTGCAAATGATGGGTTGCTGTGTTGACAGCCTGGGGAAAAGTTTCCAGTCTAGACCACAATGTGCAGATGCAACCCTGGCCCCACCACGACTTTGCCGTGGTGGTGGAGTTCCTGAGCAACTGCAAATGCACACTCCAAGTTTATTTCTCCACACCAGAGACTCTTCTGTTGCTAGTCAGGCTATTGCACTCCTCTACCATCACAGCAGAAAACCTAAATATCAAAGTGAATCTTAACCACCTCCACTTCAATGTAAGCAGAATTCACCTATGGTAAAAGCCTCCTAAAAAAAAAGAAGGAACAAAGGGAAAAATGATTTGCCACTACAGCTAGCCTTTTCTTCTATCTTAGTTTTCCTGTAAGAATGGCATGTTTTCCTCTTACTCTGGTATTCCGCTGTGAGGACACAAGTACACACTCAAGGTCCCTAATGCTATGCCCACCATACTAGGAAGCACTAAACTTAGGAAATCTTTAAAAGGTCAGTCTCGGGCCTGCTGCTGAGCAAACAAAGCTAATAAATGTGCCTCATTTGTTCCCTCATGTCTGCTCCATTGTTTGTTCTCTTATGCATATCCTTCCAGACAGGTTGATTTGTTTAACTACATGCAGGTCAATGTCTGAACTGCACACCTAAAAGCACCAGCAACACAAAAGGAGAAAACAGAAAAACCAGATGATGACATTCTGCTTTTAAAACATAACAAAACTTCTGTCAGTATCAACAGTCTGGTGCACACACTAAGGTCAGAGTAAACCCTTTGAGTAGTAACTCAGTAGTTGTGGAGATTATGCATTCTCACCTTACTATGAGAGACCAAACAAAGGGGAGAAACATCTTTTGTGAGGTCACCATGACTTCTTGCTATACTTTCTTGTATTCTCTTTGTCGCTTCACCTATTTGCATGTCTCCACCTTTCTTTCTTTTGCACTTCTTTCCCCATAGCAACTCTGCCTTCACACATCCTACTTCTGCCTCCTCCTACATGAAGAAGCTGCGTAATAGCACGGGTTGAACTTCAGAGGGGAAATTGCGAAGACAAATGGTCGTTAGCTGATGAAGACTTGTAGCAAACTCTAGCACTACAGGCTATGAGCCAAAGTAGGGATGAAAGAAATAGACTCATGATAAGTGGAACAAAGGAAGTTTAAAAAGTTTTAAAGTCAAGAGCAGAAAGTTATACAAGGTGATCTTTTACCTAGGCTTGTCTGTTCAGCAGACCTGACAGTACATGTTCAGGCTAGTTAGATCCCCCACAACCACATACTAACCAGGAAATAAATCAATGATTACGTATCATGAGAAAGGCTTGTTGTGACATGGATTCATCTGACACTGAATCCATGTTCATGAAGAGGTTCCTCTCTTCAGGCACGTAAATTCTCATCTTTTCAGAGCAAGGTCCTGAAGGAACCATAAAGTTCATCTTCAGGAGGCTAGCTAACAATTCATATTTCTAATTAACAGAGATTTACAAGGTGTAAGTATTGAATATGCTTTCCTCCAGTAAGGTGGCATAACACATTTTATTGAATATTTGAAATATGGACCATAAGATGAAAATGTAACACAAATGTTGAATAAAAAGAAACTTAAATGCATTATTGAGTTCCAGAAACTTAGTTATCAAATCACATCTGGGGATCCCTACCTCTCATTGTGCCTTCAAGGAAAAATCATCTTCTCCAAAGCATTGCCATTAGGCTCTCACATCAACACCCAAATCACAACAGGTACAGAGGAGTAGAGGTCACTCTTCTCATAGCCACCTCTTTAAGCTGGTTATATTTCCTACATTGTTGGATGGAATTTCATACTTTAGTTTGTACTTGTCATGAGTAAATCTAGATCAGATTTTTGCAGAATTGGAGTTCATGGACAGATATTTAGATGAGTGTAAACAGAGACATGTTTCCTAGTCTTAGCTGTTATTAAATAATGGTCATTTGCTGTTTGATGCTGAGACATGATGAATTATGGTGGAAGACATTGCCAAGATCGTGGGTGATATTTCAGGACATGTAAGCACTGTTGCTTTGCCCCTAACTAGGAGCAGCTTTCAAGTGAGTGAGTACAGTTCTTTCCCTGGAATGGTGAGAGGTAAGCAATTAAGCATCATATCCTCTGTCTGGGTAGCTAGTAATCACACTTTATTTTCTTTCTTTCTTCCAAAACCAGAATTTGTTATTCCTTAATCATATCCTCTTACTCAACTGTTGTGACATATTGTGCTGCTACTTAATGCTTTAGTGTGTTCTCTGTAAAGTTCAAAGTTAATTAGACCAGAGGGTTCACTACCCTTCAGCTTTTGTTACTGGATGCCCTGTAAGACTCATCTCATTCACACCACAAGCCCGTTAAATTTTTGCATACAAAGCAGAGCCCATTTTTTGCATTCAGGATCCCTGCTGCTGTGAACTATTTATCAGATGAAACATCAGTGACGTTGGTTACAGCATCTAACAGTCAACTTCTGCAAGCACAATTAACTAAAATAATGGAAGACTATATATTCTTCAAATCTGTAATAAGCTTCTTTAAAATGATTTTAAAATTTAAAATTGTTTTTAAGTTTGAAACTATTTTAAATATATTAAATAACAATTCTCAAACATCCTTCCAAGAATCAGAAACTATTCCTCTACAAAAAGATACAAGAAGAAAGGGCAGTAAGGCATGTATTACAAGGGTGCCACATAATTGTTATATCAAGATACCTCCAGATGGAAATCCAAAGTATACAGCAAAGAAAACATGAGAGCACATGTAGTCATCTTACTCAATGCAAACTGCAATAATTAAGCAGATGATAAGTTAGAGACTCTAAGTAAAACCCTAAGTCTACTTTTGCTTCTTAACAAGGTTGTATAAAAGGGAATTTGGATTAAATTTTAGTGGTATAGGGGGAAAAAAAGTATTGTGTGATATAACAATGTAAGTTTCCAAGAAGATGAAATTGAATTAACTTACCAAAGTTTCAGGATAAGAAAATATCCCACCTAGAAAACAGATTTATTTAATGAAATGGTTTTTTGTTTCTTCTCTCTTTTCTTTTCCATCCTAGCTGTGGTTGCCATTTTGGGGAACAAGAAAACCCCTGCCTCATGTGTTTCCCATGAGTTATCAGGAAGTAGCAACAATGAATCAGCAGCTTTCACAGATATAAAATCTCAAAACCTACCATAAATTCATGGTGGTGTTCTTGTCTGTCTTAATACAGGAGTTAGGGTATAAAATCTTTAAAAGAGGACAATAAGCCTTTTGAGTGGGCAAGGTTACAAGACTGTAAGGAAGCTGTAATCCATTTCTAAATGAAGTGGAGGGGTTACTAAAGTTTATATATGTGCATTTTTTATATGTGTGTCAGAAATGGATGACATCTCTACTGCAGGGCAAAATGGGACACCTGAAATAACTATTTTTTTTCCCCTCTTTTATAAGCTTGCATGCGGACATAAGCATAGTGAAATTTAGTGGGCATACAATGAAAGGATAGCTGAACTGTGCTAGTGAGTAAAACATATCTGTGTTACTAAACCCTGGGGTTTTCAGTGTGCTGGAACTCTATTCTAAAAGCAACCATTTTGTTATCAGCTCTTGCAGAGCTCCAGCAGGAAGGACCCAGCAAATGTCCCAGGTGTTCTGACCAATCTTAGATCTGCTGTCAGTAGAGCATATTTTTCTCATTTTCTATATTTCTCTGTCATGATTCTTTACTGAGATCTTGACCCTTCCTTCCAGTTTGTGTGTTACCTGCCTCAGTTATCTAGCTCTTGCATGCTTACATGAGGACATCCATTCTTTCTCTCAACCTTTTTTTCCCTAGATTATGATTTTTTTTTTGATCATTTAGCTTGGACTTTTCCATGTTGGTTCTCATGTTTCTTGAAATGATACTAACACACACTGTGCTTGCTGCAAGTTGCCATGTTGATCCTTTTGTATCTCTGTGATACTCATTCTGTGAATCTTTTAAAAGGCTTTGCTTTTTCATAACAATATGATGTGGCTGACTCACAATCAGTTTGTGATTCACTGTATGCCCTGATCCCTTCTGAAAAATGTTTCCAATAAATATACTCCTTTATCTTGCAATTATAAGTGAGAAGAAAATATTATATATGCTGATTTCTAATCCTGTTTATTTCACTAGCTTGTCAAGAGAATTTTGAACTGTACATTTCTCCCCCAAAATGCATGCAACTCTTTCCAGCTCAGTGTTTCCCACAAGTTTAATAAGTATAATCTTGCATGTAATTAATGAACAGACTGAAGACAGATGCCTGCATAACCTCATTTTGATATGCTTTTACAGTTTGGTAGTGACCAGCTGCTCTGCATATGCTGTGGTTACGTAAGTTTGCTATAATCGTGGCTTTTCTATTTAGCACAGCAGTATCAGATCAGTACATTTTCTGCCAGCTTGACTGTAAAGTGTAATGTCAGAGGATACCAAAACTCATGAATGCCAAGATCACACAGCTATCACATCTTTTCCTGTATGTGCTCTGCCCTCACTGAGAGAAAATAGGGCCATATTGGGCTGGCATTGTCAACCACTCCTCACAGAAATAATGCACTTGCAGTGTTCTCCTTATATCCCCTTAATTACATCTTACTTTCTGCTTTGGCATCATTGGATTTTTTTTCCCCTCATCCTGCTTTCTGCTTGGTAATTTGATTTAGTGGGTTTTTTTGCCATGGTGTTTTTTGAGCTTTGGGGTCAAGGTCATTGTTTAACCAAAGTGATTTTTCTGCACTTTACTATTCCTTGGATTGAGATGGTTTGAGTACATGTAACCTCAGATTTTTTCTGAATGATTTTCGATTTTTACTTCCTTCGCATGCTGTATGATCTAGAAATGTGGGGAGTTCCAAAGATGCTGCATAAAGTTGTCTTTCTTTCGCCCTGTTATTTCATCAGGTTGTGCAACCTGTTTGATACTTTAATTTACTCACCTAGATTTGCTCAGATTCAAATCCAGCAAGCCTTCCCTACAGGATGCCTGACATATTCTATATTGACAAAATCTCTCACAAACTTTCTGCCTGTGAATGGGCTTTCTCCTGCTCTACCTGCAGATAGCTCTTAATTTGAGTTGTGAGCTTGACCTTAGTATGATTTTATTTGAAAACCTCCACTTAAAATTTTACCCCCTGGATCATCCTTATATGCAGTGCTCTATAGTAAAGCCATACCATAAGGAGGATTTCCTTTGCAGTTACTTGGTCAGATCACCTGATGGGCTCCGGACTTCAGAATAGGCTCTCATATTCTCAGTGTGCAAATCACGATGTGCCGTCGTTCTCCAGCACAAAATGTTCTTCGAGACCAGCACCTGTCTTGTGAACCACCCTACCGTGCTTGCTATGCAAATGAAGTATCAGTGTGTAAGCAAAACTCGTCCTGCTTATTTGCGGTGGTGTACAACGTTCAGCAGCTGGACCCGCTGTTCTTCTTTATTTGGTTAGTCAGATAAAAGGCAGTAGAGTGACTTAGTGGTGCCTTACGGCACTAATGTATCACCCGTGTAACGCGGCGCATCCCGGGATGATGGGAAGGTTCACTTGGTGAGCTTCTGCTGACATCTACTGCCAGAGCTGAACGCAGCAGAACAACGCAGGGAAGGTACCGTGCCTCCCACAGGATTCTTGGTGGATAGTTTTGGATTCGGAGTACCACTATTGTATGTAAAGAGGTAAATACCATCCATAGTTATATGGAAATAAGTTATATAGACCAGAAATGGCAAAGGCACCAGGAGCAATTTGGTGGGTTTTTTGTTTGGTTTGATTTGGTTTTGGTCTTTAGGGTTTTTTTCTGATAGAATTAGTGAAGGACAAGAGTTAATTGAAAGTCACTTTATGCATTTCCCATGATAAAAGCTAATGAGTTTATAATGGGAAAATACTTCTCAAAGACAAAAAAAAAATTACTTTTAAAATATTTTTTTAAAAGCTGGTACGTCTTCATTGTTACTGTGAATGGTTTTACATCAGAAGCAAGAAAAAGCTGCTCTTCAAAGAAATTCCTGCCCAGTAGAAGCACCTGTTTCTTTGGTTTTGCAAACCTCATTTTCACTAATTTCCATACCTAGAAATCACACCCAGTACAAGGAAGATCGCACTTACTGGAAGGTTGTTAGTAACCTGCGGTGAATTCATGAGCACAAGAACTGTAGTTTAGACCTTCATAGGTGTATAAAGAACCAAGAACCTTTCTGAGCTGTCAGAAAACTACAAACTATTACAACATCTGCCTAGTGGTGGTAAGGCTGTTTGTGCATATTGGATGGTGGGGAATTATGCTCAGCTCAGTTGCCAAAGGACAGGGCAGCAAACCAGCTGGAAGGGTTAATCTAGTTTAAATCTGAAGTGTTATAACATCTAGTTTAAAAACCTTCAGGAGTAAATCTAAGGATAGAGTGGCTTTGTTTGTTTTTCTTTTTTTCAGCCTGTTGATCCACTCCCACCCATTCGTATTTGTGTACCAGTTTCTCTCCTCTGTCTTCAACCCTGAAAAACACAGGCTCTCAACCTGTGAAGTGCGTCAAAATTCTAAGCATAATTGCAAGCCAGGCATCATTGCTACGTGCTCTCTGTAAGAAGTATGTGATGTCTTTGTCCCCCATTTATATCCTTCACTTGGCAATTCATCTGTACTGGAAATGCTGTTCATCCTTTAAACTGGGTATTTGCAAAGAGAATTTCACTTCTGACCAGTTAATCAGAATGCTGAAATACATGTGATTGTCATACAGATTTGAGTAAACCTTTAACAGCTGATGAGATCAGTGACTGCATACACTGTGAACACACAAATCAATAGGGCAGTGAGAATGTTAGTTGCTCAACCTATTTTATTTTGAGGCATTTATCTTTTAGTGTAATGGGATTGTCCCATTTGTTGAATTTGTATTTGACATAGCACTATAGAAATCAGATAAACATTCACAGTAATTGCCATTGAGGCTTCTATATAATCAGGTTACACATCTAAGCTAATAACACTTACATTCTCTTTTATAACGGTCTACTGCCCTTAAGATTGATTGACAGTCCCTGAACACTGACAGTCCTGATGAATCAATTTTTTTTCCCAGTTGTGCTGACATCAATTTGCAAAGAGACATTCTGAGTAAAAAAATGTAGGGCCTTAACTTTGCAGAGGAGTTTGCATGTGAATTCAATTTGAAATGTTTTCAAGATAGGGCCTCAGAACCAGATTTTTATCTGGGAAATAAAAGGAAAGCATAGGTAAACAAACCCAAACCTGTATTGAGCAGCTTGTCTTGGATGCTGAGATTGACCCGACATGAGAGTCAGCTGTAGAGATGTTCTTACTGGACAAGACTGTACCTGAACAACGATTGGGGACACTGATTTTGCTGCAACAAAGCCTTTGAGCAGGTTATTTGGATGGTTGTAATGAGTACTGGAACCTCTGCTCAGTAGTTCACTTTTCATGTTGTTTTCCTAATGCATTCATGGTTTGCTAACATATTTTAAGCAGCCCAAATTTGGGCTACAATCTTGTGTAGGAATGACATCAGCGTTAAGAGAGACATCACATTAGTAGTGTGAATTGCTGAACCTGGTGCAATGGCAGCAGTTCAAGCTCTGACTCAGTGAAAGCACTGAATGAAAACATTTGTTAATTCTGGAGATCATTGGAAGGCAGTTGAAGAGGGATATGGAAGTTATTCAGTTGGATGTATCCAGGACAAGAGTTACCAGTCCAGGTCCCCAGGATAAGTCAGGTGCTGTTTTCTAATTGCCATTGACTAACTATTAATTAACCCAAAGGTTCATGAAAGCTGAAGTTTCTCAGTGGTCATTCCTGTCCTTCCAGAACACTGCTGGGCTGTGCACTGCCTCCAAGGACCAGGAGATGAGGAGGCCTATGACCAACACCCCTCTGGAATACCACATTTAGCATGGTGGTGAGTGCTTGGGCTTTTAGCAACGCCTGCTTAAGTGACGGGCAAAACAAGATCTGTAGTTCAGCAGCAGTCTGGAAGTGAGTGCCAAATTGGCTTAACAGGAGAAAGAAGAGCCCACACAGCGCTCGAAGCTGCCCTGTGCAGTGGACTCCTTGTAGCTGGTACTATTAATAGTACTTACGATACCATAAGTTCCTATCCAGCTGTGGGTCTACACATGCTTTTTGAGATGTGGGTGTCACATCTAAATAGAAAAATGTTGCATTCATTGTGTGGTGTGATGAGGCTGCCATCTTCCCTCTAGCTTTTGTTTTCTCTCTCCTCTTTTCTTGAATGTAGAGAGCTTTCAGGGCCAGGTCAGGCTAAGCTACTAGTCTTGCAGTCTAGGCAGGATCAGCTCTGCAAGGGTATCAACGAAGGAAACACCAGATTTTAGCTGTCCTTTCTGAAGAGCACGGCGAGGTGTAGCTGAAGGCTGATAATAACTTTCACTTCTTGCGAACATAGATCATCTCTTAGTTTATCATGATGTCTTCTTTGGCACGCTTCTTTGTTTCTGTTTAGCTGGAAACTTCTGTCATTGCTCTTCCAAAGAAACAAGTGCCTCTGAAAAATAATTGCTTTGACCTGGGAATGACCCATTTCCTGAGGGTAAATGACAAAGAAGGCGATTAGCACTGGGTGAAGATTAAACTGAAATTTTTACATTGCCTGTTTTTTTTGACTTGGTGCTTGGTTCTCATCAACAAAGTGGCACAGGTTCAGGTAGGTCCTGTTGCTGACAATTAATCACTTTTCTGACCCATTAAAAATAGATACAACTTTGTTATCAGCATGATCTTCAATCCTACTTTCTTGACTGTGATGTCGTTGTTTGCCTGTGAAAATAGCATGGCTTTTGCTGTGATCTCTGGTAGGACTCATTGCTACACTCTGCAGGGTACTTACTAACAAGACAGAGACTGTATTTCCTGAATTTTCCTTTAAGACTGCTTAAAGATTTAGTTACTTGTATAATCTGTATTCAGTGATATAACACAGAACTTCCTTATCCTGTTTGCCAGATGCAGTGTATAAAGCTTGTAAATAAAGATGCATTTAATTTGCATAAATTATTAGCTTGCCAGAGAATTGTGATTTTTATCAACGATTCTGTAATGAAAGTTTATTGTTGCAGAAACTGCTTGGGCAATCAGTCATGATCATAAGTCTGCATATAGCTAGAAAACTTACAAATGTCATTCATCAAAAAATCCATGTTAATTAGGGTCAAGTCACCATAACAGACAGATTCCTCTATTGAATACAATTTATCAGTGAAATTAATGTAAGGAATAGAAAGGAGAAATGGTTTTGACTTTACAGTCAGAGTGTTTTTATGAAAACATCTGGCTGAAGAAGTAAACAAAACAAAACATCAAAAGTTCCATTGGCTTTGATAGTACAAGTAAATTATTTCACCAGGGTACTCCCTATTATTGACTACAAAGTTATATTAAACAATAACAGAAGTGTTTATTTCCCATATATGAAAAACTGGATTGCTCCAGAGGCCAGCAATGTTACAGAAAAATTCTTTGACATTTCTTCAAAATGCAGGCCGGGTTAGCACAGGATTGTCACCGGCCGATGCCCTGAATGGTGCCCGTTCTCAATAGCTGCCACACAGTTTCACAGAGGACAGAGCCCTATTTGCATTTTTACTGCGTTCCCGCTACTTATGAAGGGGAGACTAAGGAATGAATGGGCACAGACTGCTGATTTATCCCTAAGTACAATGCACATTGGCAGGATTATGGAGCTGGTGATGCTGCTACCTTACTGTCAGACACATAAAAAAGTATTAGTAGCAGGCAAGAATGAAAATCTGTCTCATAATTTTCACCTTTTCCTCTTCAAACCTGCCACATATTTTGAAAGATCCAAGACTACACTGTGGAATTCATACTTTTTCACACACACACACACACACACACACACACACAAACACACGTTTTCTGTGCCTGACAAATTACTGAAACCGAAAGAGAATGTGTATGCACAGCTCAGCTGCTGTCACTGGAAGGTGGCAGTGCTCAGTCTGTCACAGGGCCAGGCCTGGAGCCATTTTTTTCCTTAAGCCTGTAATAAAGCACAGAAACAGATTTTTTTTTCTGTATGTATTAATCATCTGAATCTTTATAATTTAAATGTCAGATGCATAAATTACTTTTCATGGATTAATGAAAATGAAACGTGCTCTTTGTATTGGAAAGTACAAGCACAATACTATCTCTACAATACAATCTCTATGATTTTTATTCTAATTTTAGATAATTTGAGTGACTATAGAATAGGTGAGGCCGTGGGTTGTAAATTCCAGGTGTTTCTTTGGTAGAACAAGGATGACAGAGGAGGGAGGAAGTAGTAATGTTTTTTGGCCCTTGTGTCCATAGGTGTAGTCACTGGTACTTTGTATTACCCTGTGAGAGGTGCCACCTTGTCCTCTGAAATTCAGCTTTTGTTTTCCTTAATTTAAGGATAAATGTCTATCTGAATAGCTTTCAGAGAGCTTAACTCCTCCGTTTGCTGACAGTATCCCTTCTTGAGCTTTCCACATGAATACGCTGCCAGTCCAGTGTAATTAGGTTGGAAGTTGTGAACATGATTCCATTTCATTTTGGCAAAAGTATCATTTCAGACGGCCACTGGAGATAACTAAGCGCCAGCTCCGTTCCCTCATTATCTCCTTGCGTAGCACCAGCTGGAGGGAGCCCTCGTGTTAACAGCTCGCTCTCGCGTCTCCTTGTGCCTTGTTTTGTCGCTATCAGCAGCCGGCAGCCGGGGAACACCTCGGCTTAGATAGCTCACCTCCGGGACGCGGCTTCTCGGGAATCGAAGCCTCGACGAGGCTGTGTTGAGCTCCAGAAACTCCGACGAGCTCAAAGGGCAGGCACAGCCCAGCCGCCGCCGCCCGGGCCTGGCTGCGGTGGCTGTCGGGGCAGAGGTTGGGGTCAGACGTGCCCCTGCCTGCAGGGAATGCTGCCTGGAAGGGGTCGCTGCCTGGCAGGACACGCTCCTGCAGTGCTTTTGGAAACCTCCGTGTCCAGGAAGCCCTCGGGGGCACCTCCAGGCACTCAGACTCCGCTTTAGTGGCACTGCTGAAGGGAAGGCTGGGGCCGGCCCCCACCCTGTGCCTTTCTGTGAGCCCCTTGCCGGCAGCAACCTGTTGGAGCTGAGCAGCCTGCCGCCACCGGAGCCTGTCCAGGGGGACAGGTGACACGGGAGGGAGCTTCACTCGGGTGCTCCTGCGGGGCGTGAACGGGCGAGGGGCGAGAGGGCAGAGGAGGGTGGAGTGACACACGTGGGGTGTCACCTCAGACCCGCCCGCGAGGGGGGCAGAGGAGGGATATACTTAGAGTGTCACCTCAAACCAGCACCCGAGGGGCACAGAGAGGGAATGTACACGTGAGATATCACCTCAGACCAACACTCGAGCGGGACAGAGCAGCAATGCATATGTGGGGTGTCACCTCAGGCCCTACTCCTACCCCCAGCGCTCCCACAGGAAGCGCAACAAGCGCCTCCGAGCGCCCTGCGCGTCCCTCTCGGCCCACCCGTCCGCGGACTACACTTCCCAGTAACCCCGCGGGGGCTCGGACCTCCCCGGCCTTCCCTCTCTCCTCTGCTTGGCATCACGGTCCTTGTAGTCTCCGTTAGGCCGCCGGCTCCCTTCCCCACGCCGAGCCTCGGCGGCGGGCGGAACTACCACTCCCGTCCGCCCTTGCGGCACCGCGCGTGCGCCACCGGCGTGGAAGTACGCGAGGCCGCGGCGCTGCGGGCACTGAGGCGGCCGAGGGGCGGTGAGAGCGG
>VZTX01027366.1:0-16610 GCA_013400915.1 Pardalotus punctatus
ACAGCGAGCACAGCGAACCGGCAGCACCGGGACGAGCGCAGGGAGCGGGGCCGGCACCGCGGGGCCGCGACCTCGGGGACCGCTCGCCACAGCCGCCCGCAGCCAGGCCCAACTCCATTGGCTGCCCTTCGCCCCGCCCCCCACACGGCCTCCTCCCATTGGCCAGGCGCCGCGGGGCCTCTTGGGAGTTGTAGTCTGCCACTCTTGAGGGCGGGGCGCTCCCGGCATGCCTTGCGCGGGCGGGACGAGTTCCGGCGCGGCGCTCACCGGGCTCAGGTGAGGGAGCGGCGGGGCCGGCACCGGGACAGCGGCACCGGGACCGCGGGGCGGAACAGCGGCAGCACTCACCTCTGGGCTCGGCCCCGGGCACTCACCTTTGGGCTCGGCCCCGGGCATTCACCTCTGGGCTCGGCCCCGGGCACTCCCCGGCCTCGGTGGGCCCGTGGCCGCAGCAGTTCCTACCCGCTCGCTGAAGTCTGCGATGCTGAGGCCGCGGTGCCAGCAGGGCCGCGACGGAGGCAGGTGTGGGGATAGCGGCCCTGGAACCGTTTCGCTGTGAGACGGTCGGTGACAGCCGTGTAGCGGCCGCTTTGACTGCTCCAGCCGCGCCGGCTCCGCCTCAGGTGCGTGGTTGGGTGACCGGAGCGTGCCCGGGCCGAGCCCTGCAAGGGCCGTGTCCGGCTGCCTTGGATCATTCGGCCTCTGCCACGGGGAACGTGCTCCCTAATGGGGCTGCTCAAGTGCTTTTGTGCCTCTCATCTCGTTTTTCTGAGGTTGTTTGATGTACTTTAACATGCCTGAGAGTGACAGGCTCGTGGTAGAGCCACTCAGGTTGGAAAGGACCTTTAAGATCATTGAGTCCAAGCATTAAAAGATGAAGAGCTGGATGTGTTTTCAACAGACATGTGTAGTATTGAACCCGAGTGTTGTGGGTCCGGGAATGTTTTCTCTCACACACCTCTCAAACGTCATGTGGTTCCTGCAGCTGTGATTTGTGTCAGCAGATTACAGTGCAAAAATGAGATGTTCTAGCTCTTGTTGTGGCTGAGCTGGTAAAAATTGTACCTAAATAGGGATGTAACAAGGCTTTCTGCTCCCTCCACTAAGTTGTTGCTGGATTTGGTGAAAATTGAACTAAGTCAGGAGCAGAAGTGCAGCGTGTTCCTGCTGTGCTCTGCACTGCTGTGGCCTCATGTCAAGTCCTGGGGTCAACCACGAGATCAGAAAGATCTAAAGCTATTGGGTGGTGTCCAAAGGAGGGACATGGGCATGGTGAGGGGGCTCGGGAGCACTTGGTGTGTTCAGCTGGAGGGCAGGGGCTGCAGCTCCTTCTGAGGGGCAGCTCCGATCTCTGTTCTCTGTTGCCAGGGACAGGATGCAGGGAATGCCTGGAGCTGTGTCAGGGCAGGGTCAGGTTGGGTGTCAGGGGAAGGTTCTTCCCCCAGAGCATGCTGGGCACTGAACAGGCTCCCCAGGGATGGGCATAGCCCTTAGGCTGCCAGAGGTCCGGGAGCGTTTGGACAACGCTCTCAGACACTGGGTGGGATTGTTGGAGTGTCTGTGCAGGGCCAGGGGTTGGACTCATTATCTTTGTGGGTCCCTTCCCACTCAGGATATTCCATGACTCTCCATTGTCAGCTCGATGGCTCAGTTGGAGCCTCCAACAAGCTCCATATTTGTGCTGCCTTGGGTGTCCCTGTTTTGCAGCAGAAGAATGCACGGGGATGTCACCTGTGCTTGTGGGAGGGGATGTGAGAGAGTGAATTGAGCAGAGCCTGGAGCTGAACAGTGCCTGCTGAGGGTGATTGTTGGGCAGTACTGGATTTGTTCTGTGCTGGGGGCTGGTTACTCCTCAAATCACCTCCCATTTATTTTAATGTGGCTCTAAGGTGCTTTTTGTTGCAGCTTTCTTACTAAGTTTTGATGGTTTGTTTTTTCTCTGCCTTCTGGTTTGCTCAAACAGCAAGCTCTGAATTCAGGGCAGTGTGGGGTTTGCTGCCTGCTCTGAGCCCCAGCACTGCAGGGCTCTGATCCTGATAAACAGCTGAGTGCTGATGGATTAAATTTAATAATAATAATAATAATAACAGCAGCCTCACAGGTGTCATGGCTTGACCCCAGCTGGTTACCAAGTACCAGACTCCTGCTTTTCCTTGCTCCATCCCAGTGGGATGGGGAGGAGAATCAGAAAAGAAAGTAAAAAACCTCATGGCTTGTGGTAAGAACAATTTACTAATTGAAGCAGAGTAAAATATAATGATGGTAATAATTACAGTGACCAAAACAAAAAAAAAACCAAAAAAAAAGGAATATGTGATACATAACTTGGTTACTCACCACCTAATCACCTAATGACTGATTCCCATCCCACATCCAAGCAGTGATTGGCCCCTCCCAACGAACGTTCCCATTCCAGATACTGGGAATGATGTTCTGTGGAATGGAATATACTTCTGGCCAGTGTGGGAGCTCTCCCCCAGCCTGGCTTCTTGGCACCTCCTTGCTGGCAGAGCATGGGAAGCTGGAAAATCCTTGATTTAGGGTAAAAGTTGGTGCTTTTACAGATCTTCCAGGAAAGGAATTTATTACCAGGTGATGAAGTTGAATAGATGGTACTTTCGTAGTCTTAACAAGCTGAGGATGAAGGATGGGAAGAAAAGGAAGGTGTGAAAGAAAGAATCCAGGTGGGGAGTGAAGAGGTGGGAATTAAAGGCGTTTTCTTACATTATGAGAAAAGGGGCTGGTGCTTGCAAGGCAAAGACTCCCAGTTGTTCAGAAAGTGGGAGCATGGTTTTGAAATGTTACAGGTGAGGGAATCTGAAGAGCAACTGCTGCTGAAAAGCCTGTTCCTGCTCTCTTTTATTCCTCACCAATGCCAAATTTGACATTTGCCTGAGCCCAGAATGATTCAATCTGAGGAATTAAACTGGCAAAAAGTTATCAGGAAGAAAAAAGATTTTACATTGGCTTAGCTTATGTAGAGGGAGCAGGCAAACCCTAGAAGTGCTACATAGTGGGGCTGGAGGGAGGGGAAAGCAATTCCCATGGGATTGCCTGGAATGAGCTGCCCAGAGATGCTGTGGATCTCCTTCCTTCTCAAAGCCCACCTGGACACAGCCCTGTGTAATGTGCTCAGAGGACCCTGCTTCAGCAGGGGGGTTGAGCGGGATGATGGCCAGTGGTCCCTTCCAGGCTGAACCATTCTGGGATTCTGTGTCCTAGAGCTGCAGCTGGAGCCCTCAGCTACTGGATGCAGCTGTGCTGAGCAGCTCTTCATGGAGTGCCAAACTGGAACACTCTCCTGTGAGTGCATCAAATGATTCATTTGCAATTGCTCCCTAAGGCTGGGGCTGGGATGAACCTTTGGGGCAGTCCTGCAGCCGGAGGAGCTGTGTAATTAAGTTGTGCCTGCAGGATGGGGGATGTGCTGGGGTAACTAGTGGGCAGGTGTGCTGCTGCTCCCGGTGTTCCAGTTTTTCCAGGATTCACAGGGGTGGAGCTGGGCTTCTTCTGAAGGGCTGAAACAAATGGTAGAAACAATCTGCCTACAACCTGATGACAGTGGAGTGTGCACCCTCTTCAGGTGACGCTGACCGCTTTTGGGAGCAGTGGGCAGTTGTCATTATTAATGACTGTGTCTTAATTTAATCAGAGCCATCCTGTAATGCAAGACAGATGGAGAAGACCTGGAATGTCTGACACATGAATTCTTAATTCTCTCCCAGCATTATAAAACATGCACAGCAAGAATTACATCCTTTTGTATAACACTAAGCTTACCTTCAGCTCTTAGATGTTTAGTCTTCTCTTGCCCAGGTTATTCAAAGCTGCCTTAGGCATGTTTGGATTAGGCAGGGAGGAAATAAAGCCACTGCTTCTGGAATCTTAAAATGAGGTTTGAAAAATGTGGGTTTTAGCATTTTTGTCTTTTATTTTTCTAGTGTATTGGAATCCCAGAGTTCCCTGCAGCAAAAGAGAACTTTCAGCAAAATCTTCTCAGCAACTGTTACTGCCTCGGGCTGAGGATTTGATCAAAGTTGAGGTAGGAATTTAAAACCCCACACATCTGAGCAGGTCTCACCTTCCCAGCCCGTGGCACCTTGGAGCTGTAATTCCATGGCAAACGGGGATCAGCTGCTGACTGCTGTGCTCTGCTTTGGCTCTTCAGGGCGGGATGTCAGAGCTGAGCGACGAAGCCAGCGAGTCGGAGCTGCTGAGCCGCAGCCTCTCCATGTGGCACGGGGCCGGGCACCTGACGTGCCGCGAGGAGCTGGATGTGCCCCTGGACCTGCACACGGCCTCCTCCGTCGGGCAGTACGAAGTGGTGCAGGAGTGCATCCAGCGGTGAGAGGGGCTGGGCAGGGCATGGCTGGGGTGTCACCTGCTGCAGGGCTGGTTGTCACTGCTGCAGGGCTGGTTGTCACTGCTGCAGGGCTGGTTGTCACTGCTGCCACAGCGCTCCGGGCAACAGGGATGCGGTGCTGGGACTCGCAAAGGGTAAATGGCACAAAGTTTCATGGGGCAAATCCGCTGGTAAAAATTAGTGTTTTAGTGGGGAGTGTCGCAGCCCGTGGCAGGGAGGTAGAACAAGGTGGCCTTTAAGGTCCTTTCCACCCCTAATCATTCTGTGATTTGGTGGAAGTTGTGCTGGAGCTGATAGAAATTCCCNAGGGGCTGGGCAGGGCATGGCTGGGGTGTCACCTGCTGCAGGGCTGGTTGTCACTGCTGCAGGGCTGGTTGTCACTGCTGCAGGGCTGGTTGTCACTGCTGCCACAGCGCTCCAGGCAACGGGGATGCGGTGCTGGAACTCGCAAAGGGTTAACGGTGCAAAGTTTCATGGGGCAAATCCGCTGGTAAAAATTAGTGTTTTAGTGGGGAGTGTCGCAGCCTGTGGCAGGGAGGTAGAACAAGGTGGCCTTTAAGGTCTTTTCCACCCCTAATCATTCTGTGATTTGGTGGAAGTTGTGCTGGAGCTGATAGAAATTCCCGTGCAGACTTCAGTGCTATATGATGACAGGAGTCTGGAGGAGCCAGCTGTGATCCACAGCTCCAGCACAGTAGTTCATGTGATTTTTCTTCTCTGTTCCTTAGTGGAGATCTGGATTTGAACCAGAGGAACTGTGGGGGCTGGACCCCACTCATGTATGCTTCCTACATCGGCCACGACAACATCGTGCACCTGCTGCTGGAAGCGGGAGTGAATGTGAACATCCCCACCCCAGAAGGGCAGACTCCCCTCATGCTGGCCTCCAGCTGTGGCAATGAGAGTGTTGCCTACTTCCTTCTACAGGTGTGTATCCCACAAAAAGCAGGTAAAGCCCAGCTCATGGTTTAAATGCTCAGGGTAGGATTATCCATAAGTTGCCACCTTGTGTGCTGTTGTGAGTTCAGTGTCGTGCAGGGATTTAAACTCCTGCTGTCCCAGCACAGAGGGGCAATGGCTGAAAGCCTGAGCAGAGCAGGTGCAGTAAAGAGCATTGTCTGTTCTCTTGCAGCAAGGGGCAGAGCTGGAGATGAAGGACATCCATGGCTGGACTGCCTTGTTCCACTGTACTAGTGCTGGGCACCAGCAGATGGTCAAGTTCTTACTGGAGAATGGAGCAAATGCCAACTGCAAGTAAGGAGGAATTTGTCATTTCTTTGTCATTTCATTGTAGTGGACCATTCAGATACGAAAGCAACAGCTGGCAGGTGAACACACTTCAACAGACACCTGCTTTTATCTTCCCCCTGTACCTTAGGATGTGTGACACAGCCATTACAGGGACAGGTGACCTGCAAACTGAATTGAAGTTTGCCCATGCTGTCGCTGTTTATTTAACTAAGATCAAGAGAAATTAGATTTACTGCTTGTTTAATTGTCAGCTAAGCACTGACACCTTCTGAACTCAAGTGCACTTCACAAGTCTGTCTATTGATTATTTTATATACTCAGAGTTCAGGTTGGTTTTTGAAGTGTACTCTGCATTCCTGTGCCTTGGGGACTGCCATACATTTATGCACATGGAATTGCCTGAGGGTAACGAGAGGTTCTTGCTTTATTAGCTCCTGCAAAACTGATTTGGGCTCTTAAAGGCAGACTTGCAGCTGGAAGAGTAATCTGTTGCTGTGCAGCCAATTGAGCAACACTGAATGTCCACAGGAAGTTTTACAGCAGGACAGCCAGTACATCATAGAGCCTGTAAACGGCAAAGATTGGGGTTGGAGATGCTCTGTTAGGGCATGGCAGAGCTGCAGCACAGTTCAGCTGTGATTATCCCAGTCCATGTGTTTGTTCTCTCCCTAGGGAGCCAGTGTATGGATACACACCTCTGATGGAAGCAGCTGCTTCTGGCCATGAAATAATTGTGCAATACCTTCTCAATCATGTAAGTGTGCTGACAGTTCTCTGTGTAGCTGAAAGTCTCTGGTTCCAGCCCTGAGAGGAGCTACCACAAGTTGGACACCAGACAGTTTTTTTGCAGTGTTATGTTTTCTTCTGGATGACAGTCACAGCTGAAGTCCCAGACTTCCAGGACTGTCACCAAGGTATTTGCTTTCTGCAGGCTGGCTGTGGGATTTTACACTGGCCTTGCAGGAATACGAGTGAGGTCTGACTGTCCAGCTTTAACTGAATAATTACTGAATTAGAAAACTACTGAAGCTGTAATTTTTCTATTGTGTTTACAGGCTTGCATGCTTAGGCTAGGGGACATCTGCATCCAAAAGCTTACGGTCATGCATGAATCTTACACAATTTGATTTTAATCTCATTTAGCTGGTCCAGCCTCCTACCAGAAGGAGGCAGCAACACAAAGCACTTCTCAGATCAAACAAACCAGTTCCCAGAGGCAATGCACAAGAGCCATATGCCTGGGCTATTTGGCATTCAGGGATTGGAGAGACTGTAGATAATTAGGAAGGCATTCAGGGTATTAGTGGAGCTTGAACTGTCTGTCAAAGGTGAACTTCTGTTGCTGATGGAGGAGCTAAGACAATCCTCGGGGCTCTTTTTATATACATATATATATTTTTATAGTGCACTTAAACAGGTTTTTTTTTTGGCAGGGAGTGAAGGCAGATGTCAGAGATAACACTGGAGCCACAGCAAGGACCCTGGCCATGAAGTATGGCCACACCAAGATTGTGGGGCTGATAGATTTGCATGCAGCCCCAGTGCCCAAGGTCTTCTGCAGAGGTCCAGGTAACAGATATTTGAGTTGTTTTTCTAAGATGGAACCTGAAATTAGGTGTTTGGTCGTTTAAAAGTGTATTACTGTGTGTATGGGGTAGTGCTAGCTGGTCTGTCCTGGAAATTGCAGCCTTTCTGAGGATGGAAGAGGCATGAATCCAACAACTGTTGTCTGCTGGCCCTTTTCTGATCCAGTTTTGCTGTTCCACCTTCACTCTTTAATATTTCCCTTTTCTTTCCACTGCATTTATAGGACCAGTAGCAAGTAAAGCAGGCAAATGACTTCCTGTGCTGCTAACAACCTGTGTTTGAACTACAGGCAAATACGAAGAGCTGAGTTCCTCAGATGAATCATGTTCTGCTCCCCAGAGACAGAGACCTGCTCGTAGGACCAAGGGTCCCAGCATCCACGAGGGGCCCCAGGCCTTGGCCAAGATCACAGCAGTTGGCATTGGGGGAAAGAAGCAGTTCCTCTATGGTGAGAGGAGTTTGGAGCCTGCATTCCTGTGCCTTGGGGACTGCCATGCGTTTATGCACTTGGAATTGCCTCAAATGCACTGCAGCTATTACTGCTACCCATTTTTTCCTCTTTGTTTGAGATTCATGTGTGGTTTGTACAGAAGATAGCCTTGTATGATGGTGTTCACTATCCAGTGTCTGGGTTAGAAAGAAAACCCCTTGAACTCGTTTGTGCAGGCGGGATATTGATGAGTGGGACACTTTTCTGCTCTCACCTCAATTACTGTTCCCCTGACTCTTGAGAAGAGGTCAGTTTCCCTTTTTGAGGCAGGCTTGAAAGCTTAAGAGCCCTTCTCAAGCTGATGACAGAGGCAGTGGTCACAGTGGCTGAGAATCATGAGAGTGAACTTATGAGTTTTGCCTTCCCTGATGCTTTAAATGCTGCTAAAAATGAGATTACAAACCCTTTGCAATAGGACAAGAGAAAGATGATCCCATTTGCTGCGGGGTCATGTGAGGGAACAGCAGGAATCTGTATCCCTCCGGTTTTCTCTGTGCTTTTCAGAATGAAACCTGCCAGTTGAGAGGACAGTCTCTCATTTTGCTTATTTTCAAGTCCCTGCATAGTTACATTTTTGCATCCTAATCTTTGTCTCCCTTCCTGTTGCACACAGAGCAGGTCCCCCCTCAGGGCTACGTTACCTTCAGTGATGATGGCGGCTGTGAGTCAGGTGACATCCGGTTCAGGGATGTCACCTCCCCCATTAACGAGCAGGATGTGGAGAGCACCAGCAGCAGGGGTAAGTCACTGTCTCAGAAAATGGTCCAGCTTGCAGTGCACACCTGGATGTGAGTCCAGGCCTTGGCTTCCTTTCCCACTGAGATGCTGAGATCGGAATATCTCCCCGAGGGAAAGCTGAGATGATTTAGCTACAGAAGATCAAGCTTAGTGTGGTAATTTCATAAATTCGAACACACAATCTGAAGGAGGGTGGGAAGAAGACAGAGCAAGGCCGTCTCCAGTAGTGTTTTTGGTACCAAACAGACTTGGGGAAAGATGAGTGCCGGGGATCAGATGTGGTATCTCTGCCTCGGGGCCCTCTTGTATCCTGAGTGCTGCATGTGAAGCCTTGCTCCGGGTTTCCCCTTCCTTGACACCTCAGGGAGGTTTTGCTGGTAATTTGTGTAGCAAAACCAGCATGTAACAAAGTTGAACTGAAATACTTTATTTGCCGTTTTGCTTTCCAGAGGATAGTGTTTCCTCCAACAACTTGGGAACCATCAGGAGCAGCAGCAGCAGCAGTGACTACCTGATCAGAGCCCCAGGAGTCAGCAGTGAGGGCTCCTTGGAAAGCAATGAGGTGGGGTCTTCTCTTTTCCTTCCTCTGCCTTCAGCCTGGCCAGTGCTGTCTCCCTTACATGATCCTACTCCCATGGGAGGCTGCAGGAGCAGGCTGGGTGAGGAAAAGCACTATTACAGGGTCAGGAAAACCAAGGATGGGGAAGAGGCTGGAGGTTACTCACAGCTCGTGTGGTTCAAGGCAGCTCTGGGGCTGATGTACAGAAGGGCTTTTAGGTCATGGGGGGTATGCACTGTTAGCCCCAGTGATTGTGGCATCTCTGCCTGATCATCTTTACATTTTGTGGGGGTGTTCTTTCTTTCCCAGGACTCTGACCACGCCAACAGCCCCCCAAGTCGGAAACAAGCCAAGAGCTTTAAGGTCAAGACCCGCTACAGCAACAGTGACAGCCAGTGGAGCCACTGCCTGGGGAAAGCTGGGTGCTCCAGCCAGCACTTGGTCCTTCCTGAGCCCCCAGCCTACACAGGGCCCCAGGTAACCACACAGGCTTGTCCTGCAGGCTCTCTCACTGTACTGGCTGTGGGAGGCTTTTCCAAGGTCACCAAAACACCTTGGATTCCAAACTTGAACGCTTGTGAAACAGCAATTTCTTGTACAGGAGCTGCTTGCTGAGGTTGCTGTTGCTTGGAGGGGTTTCCTAGAGCCTTCAGGCCTGTGGGTGTGCTCTCAAACGTGGCAGTGGAGTAGATGGTGCTGTGTCATTCTGCTCTGCACTTGTTAGAAGAGGCCAGGCCTGGTGTGGAGAAAGGCAGGGAACCATGGGAAGTTGGGGTGGCTGCTGGCACCCAGGAAGCTGTTAGAGCAGCCTGAGGAAGCAGATACTTATGGTTATGAGGAATGGTATGGTGGTGTTGTGAAGATACCAACAAGTGTGCTTTGGATGGGCTGCAGGACCTGGCAACATTCCTGGAGGAGATTGGGTGCCTGAAGTACCTGCAGGTGTTTGAGGAGCAGGACGTGGACCTCCGCATCTTCCTCACCCTCACAGAGAGTGACCTGAAGGAAATAGGCATCACGTGAGTGTCTGTGCTGGCCTTCCCAGCTTTCCCTCACAAACCATGTGAGCTGATCAGGAGGGTTTAGCTGGGGAGTGCTGCTCTCTTCTGGCTGCCTCCCTCACAACTTTGCTTGTAGTCCTCGGCTGTAACACGCTCCTGCTTCTGGAGGTACCTTGGAGAGACCAGCAGACTGCAGAGGTGCCCTTGGCATCCCACTGAGCTTAGGGACAGGTGGTGCAGGGCTTGACCCCTGTTGGTTCCATCCCCCAGGCTCTTTGGCCCCAAGAGGAAGATGACCTCTGCCATCGCGCGCTGGCACAGCAGCGCCCGCCCGCCCAGCGACGCGCTGGAGTTGGCCTACGCCGATCGGCTGGAGGCAGAGATGCAGGAATTGGCCATCCAGCTGCACAAGGTGAGGCTGCTGGGACTCCTCAGGCCCTACACCCTGCACAAAGTGATGGGTGCTGTATTTTTGTTGTGCCTCTGATGTTTTTCCTTCACCCAAGGCCATAACTTGTAGTGGACACACTTGTACACCACAAGTACAGCTTATCTACTCCTCATCCTTTGTGCTCCTTTGTTTCCCATCCAGCTGAGAACTGTAGGAGCCAGGGACAGGAATTAAATCCCTGCTCTGGCCCAGCAGTGTCGCTTCTGTGGTGAGGTTGTGCAGCCATCAGTGAACAGATTTGTGTTGGTTTGGGAAATCTGGATTAATGAGTATCTTTGTAAATGCAGAGGAAGGGGGAATTGTAACCAGGGGATTGGGCTTGGTAGGGTGAGAACCTGTATTCTGTGTACAAGCCTTATCCAGGTTCCTTTCCCACTGGAAAGAACATTTCTGGATGCCTAAAATTAAAATTCTGCCTGCATTAAAATAGCAGAGGCTCCAAGGAGATGTCAGAGCAGCACATGTGAGATGTTCAGTACTCCCAGCCTAATCCCCAGTGTGCTCTGCTGCAGAGGTGTGAAGAGGTGGAGGTGATGAAGGGCCAGGTGTGCCAGGAGCAGAAGCTGCGTGCAGTGGCTGAGAGCTGTTTGATGGAGCGGGATGAGACCTGGAATGCCATCCAGTGCCAGCTCAGAGAGGCTCAGGCCATCACCAAGGATGCTGGAGTCCTGCTGGATCAGATCAAGTGAGTCATTCCCAGAAAATGGCGCTGAGGCTGCTGGCAAATGGGATTGGGGGTCATATTGGCAGATGCTCAGGGTAAGGCAGGAGAGCTCACCTGGATCCTGACCACATTTTGGATCATGCCTGACTTTCCCTGGTGGAAAGCCACAGCCACGGGAGCACGTGGGAAGCCTTGGTCAGATGCATGAGCTGTAAATGGCCTGACTTGCTGGGTGCTCCTGTTTCAACTAGAAGCAGCCAAAAGGTTGAGGCCTGGTGCTTACCCAGTGCCCAGGGTGAGACCTGGTGATCAAGTAGATGCAAAAAGTCATTTCTAACTTCCCAACCCTATCAAAGGATGTGTGGCATCTTGCAAGGGAAAAATGCTTTCCTTGGAACTCTGACAGCTGGCAGAGAAACCTGCCCTGTCCATTCATCTCTGCCTCCTGACAACTCCTTTGATTGCCTTTGAGGTGCCTTTCTCTCTGCCCCAGCTGGACTCCTGTCACAGGCCCTGTTCTGTCCACTGATAGGGTCAATTGAAGTTGGATCCACAAGGACAGAAGAGCAATGTTCCCACTGCAAGGGGCAGAGCTTGGCTTTTCCCCAGCCAAGGAGCTGAGGTTTCCGTAGAAGGGCCCTGCCATGCTCTGAGCATACTCTGCTTGAATTGATGGGATGGTGATGACAGCCAGAGAGCTTGGGTGCCCTTCATGCCTATCCTGAGGTTGTTTCCTTTGCATTTTGGAAACCTTGGATTGGGCCTGATTCTCACACAAACCAGGCACAGCCCCTGGCTTGGGCTTCCTGCTGCTCACCCCAGCCCCTCCTTGTCTTGTCCCCCCACAGCTCCTCTGTGAACGGGGCAGAGCTGGCTGTGGCTGGAGATGGGGAGCAGTGGCTGGCAGCTGAGCAGTGCCAGCACCCCGACCTTGGGCTGGGGCACCACTTCCTCTTCCCAGGAAGCAGCAAGGAAGGAGCAGGTTGTACCCCAGGGCCTTAGAGGCGCTGCCTGGTCCCCCCACGCAGGTACTGCAGGCTGTAGGAGGGTGCAGTGTCAGTGCCAGGACGGCCCTGTGCCCTGCTGACGGGTGTGCTGTGCTTTGGCAGGAGCTGCCAGGCGGAGCTGTCGGCCCGGCTGGCCCCGGGGCGGGCAGGGGATGGAGCGCCGGGCACGCAGGAGCAGCGCGGCACCGGGGAGAGCCGGCGGCCCGGGGAGCGCCCAGGTGAGCGGCAGCTCCGGCTGCATGGGGGGCAAAGCACCGGGAGAGCCCGGAGCAAGCCCTCTTTGTTTGCTGAAAGGATGAAGTCAGCCAGCTGGGAATGGAGGAGCAGCCAAACTCATACACTGAATGTAAAAATTCTTGCTATGGGAAGTGTTTAAATCTCTTGGAGCATTTGGGGAGTTGCAGAGGTCCTCAGCAAGTGGGAAGTTTTGGGGTCTGGCAGGTGTGTGTGGCTAAGAATGCAGAGCTGGAGCACAGGCCCCAGTGACAGCCCTGCTTCAGGGCCTGTGGCTGCACCTGGGCTGTCACCACCCTGTGCTGTGGAGCAGGGTCTGAACCAGGAGATGGGGTTGGTTCCCTAACCCAGTCTGGGCGATTGTGGCACAAACCCCTGTGTATGGCTGGGCAGGCCTGACCAGCCGCTCCTTATCCCTGGGAGTTGGTAAACAATCCCTGGAAGTGCTCAAGGTCAGGATGGAGGGGACTTGGAACAGCCTGGGCTAGGGAAAGGTGTCCCTTTGCGTGGCAGGGAGTGGAACTGGATGGGCTTTTAAGGTCCCTTCCAGCCCAAACCATTCCATGATTCTGAGGTTCTCTGCTCTTGCTGCCTGTGACATGTTCTTTGCTGCCTGTGTGTTAGAAGTGAGACAAGTGGAGATCCTGTTGATTTCTGTCCTCTACCCTTAATCCCTTTGAGGTTCTCTTAATAAACAATGCAGCCAGTGTAAAAACATAAATTCCTAAGTGGCAGAATTAGCAGAAAACTCCTCAGTTTGGTATGGGCGGTTCCAGCTCTTCTCCTGTGTGATTCCTAACTGGAGCCACTTTGGCTGGGGATGTTTCCCAGCAGCACCAGCCCCTTGAGTGCTCTGTCCCGGAGGGCGTGCAGATGGATTAACTGTGTCCCTGTCCTTGCAGTGCTGGAAGGGTGGCCACCTTCCCTGAAGTCCCTGAGCTTGCCTGAGCTGTCAGCTGTGCTGGAGGAGTGTGTGGGAGAGATGGGTAAGGTGGGAAGGACTCTGGGCATGTGGAGGGAATTCTGTGCTGGGGGGGGCATGGCTGGGTGGGGGTTGGGTGGTTTGGAGAGGCGGTTGGGAGGGATCCAACAATCCCTGCTCGTTCAGGGAAGTCTCCAGGCTCTCAAGTGGGTGCTGGTAATTTATTCTTGCTGCAGATCTTGGGCTCTGCATCGTCACCTGGTAAGAGGTCCAGGCTGAGAGATGGCAGGGGGTGGCCCCTGCATCTCCTGCACAGCGGTGAGAGCTGCTGGGGAAGTGCTTCCCAAAGCCTGTGTCCTGTTCTCCTGATGACAGGAGCTCATCCCAGCGACAGGCAGAGAGTAGAGACACTCCTGTTTTCAGAGCAGACAGGCAGCACAGCAGTGGCTGAGCGCGGCCTGTTCTTTCCTGCTTCCTTGCCCATTCCTAGCACTGATTTTTCCCTTTGGTTTGTCCTCAGGAAAAGCTCTGCAGACTGTGACTCAAAACCTCCAAAGGCTCCAAGCCCTGGGGCAGAGCGGGCAGAGCTGGCCAGAGCCATAACCAAGCCAGGAGGGTGAGTGGGAACAAGTGCCCTGCCCAGGGACAGGCTGTGGCACTGAGGGGACACCATCCCTCACTGCCATGTCCCCAGACCTTGCTCGTAGCCCACGCCCCAGGGCTGGGCTGTGACTTGGCCTTTTGTGCCCTCTGGTTGGTTCTCTCTTGGGAAAATCCATAGCCCACCTGTCTGTGTGTGCCCCCAGAGGGTGACTGTCCCCTTTTCCCTGCTGGCTGCAGGAATACTGACGTCGGGTGACTGTTCCACCCGGAAGCTGAGTGTGCCTGGGAGAGGAAGCACGGGGGCTCTGCCGAGGGCCACCGCAGCTGGCGGGGCACGGAGGAGGCCGTGGCCACCAGAGAACACAGCTGGGAGGACGAGGGACAGCAGAAGACAACCAGAAGCTCTCTGGGCCTGACTCTGTCTGGGTTCCCAGGATCCTTGTTGGAAAGGTTTAGGTTTGGAGGAGAAGCTCCAAGCCTGCAAGTTTTATCTGCCTGAAGCTTCCTGCAGCCGTTGTTGTTCAGGTCTGGGTGGTGGTAGAAAGGTGACAGTTGCACACAGCAACCAATGCATTATTCTTTTCTGCATTCCAGGCACCCCAGGGCCTCTGAAACATGTCCCTGGCTCCTCCTGTGCTGTGGGATTGGCCCAGAGAATGGATCTGAGGCCATAAACAAGGCAGGTTGTTGTGGAGGGGTGAAGGGAGTGGAGTTTGTGATGTTTGGCTCTTTGAGCTGCAGTGGAGCTCAAAGTGCAGCCCTGTTCCTGCTTGGAATGTCTGCTCTACTGCCACCCCAGATCTGGGCTTCAAAGCCTGTCCCTCCAGCCAGCCCACCCTGGTTCACTTTGGGTTCTTGCTGTCCTTAGGGGCTGGGTGTGATCACAAGTGGTGTCCTGGTTTAGGAATGTCATTCACTGAAACAATCCCAGCTCACTCCCCCTCCTCTGGGCTGGAGAGGGGAATTGGAGGCACAAAAGGTGAAGATCACAGGTTGAAATAAAAGCAATTTACTGGAAACAGCAATGAGATAAGGAACAGTAACAGCAACAACAGTAATAACAAAAGTGTACAAGACAGGCCCTGGTCCTGCACAAATGAACCCTGTCCTGGCCAGAACCAGGACATCACCTTACCCCATCCCCAAAAACTTGGCTTTGTGGTCAGTGCTTTATGGCAGAGTTTATTGGTCTGGTTTGCCACTGCCCACATGCCAGCAAGGCAGATGTTCCCCTGGAAAGACATGAGAGGGAAGGAAGTGCCTGAGGCTCTTGAGCGTCCTGTGCCTGTGGCAAGCAGCAGAATGCCAAGCAGCAGAGCAGGGACAGGGACAGCTCTGTCCCCTGTGGGAGGTGGGCAAGAAAACCACAGCCCAGATGTAGCTGGAGTGCCAAGCCTTGCTCCTCACCACTGCCTGCCTTTGATTTCCAGGCAGCGTTGGGTGTTCTGCCAGGGCAGTGGTGGCTGGGCATTTCCAAGGACAGGCAGTGCAGGAAGAGGCTGCCCCATCTCTGGGATTGGGTGAGGGGCTCTGGTGACAGGGACCTTGGTGTGAAATGGTTTCCAGTGACTGTCCCCATTTATTACTGAACGCTGTAAGGGGGGAAAACACAACAATCCAAATCTGAAGTGAGGGATGGCCTTGATGAGTCAGGAAAAGTCCCTTTGGGCAGAGGAGATGGAACTGTGTGTTCCTTCTGATCTTTGGACCTTGGTCACAGATGCCAAAAACCCAGCCAGCTCCAGCCTTTTAGCTGATCCCCCCTTCTGCTGATCTGCCCCAGTCCCTTTAGGCAGGGGTGACAAGTGCTCTGCCTGGGGTGTCTGTGCTTCCTGAGGACAGCCCCTGTCCCAAACCAGGCAGGCATGGCCCTCTCTGCTGTGGCCCCATGTGCCTGGCAGTGTCCCCTGCTCTGGGGTGCTGCTTCTTCCCCCCAAGGCCTGATTCTTTTCATATGATTCTTTTCATCTTGAGCACTTGGGCACCCCGTGCCAGCAGCAGGATAAGGCTGCATGAGCTTCACCCTCAGGAGTTTGGATGAGGTGGAACTGATTGTCCTCATGCAGCATCCCTGGCAACTCCTTCCAGGACTCAGGCTCTCCTGGGAACCGTGTTCAGGGCTTTGTCCCTCGTTCCCTGCCACTGGAGCAGTGGGGGGAGTGCCAAGGTCTCTCCCTGGCCTTGCTGCTCTCTGACTGCATTGAATTTAAGGCAAAGCCCCCTGAGAAAAGCCTGAGGGAAAGGGGGTGGGGGCAGCTGCAGGGCCAAGGAAGCCCTGGCTGAGCAGTGCCTTCAGCAGTGGCTGGGCTGTGCAGGACACTGGCTGGAAGATGACTATAGGGATGTGGGGCTGGCTTTGCTCAGTCTTAGGCTGGAATAAAGGGGGGTTTGGGGGATTAAGATGATCTGTACAATAGATTAGAATGCCTGGGGCCTGGGAAAAGGGGGAGATATGGCAGTGTGTGCATGTGAAGGAAAAGGACAGGCCCCAAGCAGGTGCTGCAGGAGCCCGGGTGTTCATGCTTCAAGGGGTGTGAGAGCAGGGACAGAATTCTCTACAACAGTGCCTCCTTGAGGAGGCAATTCCTTAACTGCAGGCTCTCAACCAGCATTCCTGTGCAGGCAGCAGGAGCCTGGTGCTACCCTAAGGTGAGCTGTCCGAGGAAAAGTAGCATTTGCTGACTTGTATAAATTAATAAAACCTGAGACCCTGTGTGTGGTGTGTGGGTGTCTTGGTGGG
>VZTX01027367.1:0-33027 GCA_013400915.1 Pardalotus punctatus
CTCCACTCCCCCATTCCTTCATCAGCTGGCCCTGTCACCAGCGCTGCTGCAGCACGGGATGTCCCCAGCACACCCCGAGGTGACTTTGGAGGCAGCACCTCTTGGGATCCAACATTCCAGCTGATCCCTGCAGGCAGCAAGGGCACTGGGGAAAGACTGGTACATCCCCCAGGGCATCATCCAGCTCCTGGAGTTTTCCTCCCTGGAAAGGGACAGGCCAGCCGTACAAGCCGAAAAATGCAAGTCTGCTCGAGGAGTTTGGATTTTTTATTTTGTCAAAAGAGATAAATGTCCCAGCTTGTGCAGCAGGGAGAGATGGAAACGGCTTGACCTCCCTCATTAGCATCGCTTTAGACTGGAGCAAAGAAGCTGGGAAAAGGAGTCTGGTGATTTGTTCTCCTTTAAAAATGTCCCTGTCATCACGCTCCATTATTTATACCAGCAGCACTCTTGGCACCGAGCCTGGTCTGGGAAGAAAAATAATACAGAGACGTCCTGCGCTCCCTGCTGCTTTCCCTGCCTTCCCTCGGATGGAGACACGGATCTGCCTTCAAATGTGTGACCAAAGCCACACCTGGGACCCTCCCTGATCTGTCCCAGCGTTTGATGTGACAGCCATCGCATGAGTCAGTGACTCTGGGGACTCTGCCTGCGGGCAGGGGACACATTATGGGTATGGATTTATGGGATAACACGGGAAAGGGCTGGCTGGGTCTGGGGCATGGAGCCACAGCAGCCTCAGGATTTGGGGCAGCTCCCTCTTCCTGCCGTGCCCCCTTCAGCCTCACCTCTTCCACCACCCCAGGCTGCTGCTTGGAAAATCGTAACTTCAGGGACTGCTGGGTTTAAAATTTGCTTTTTCTGAATTTGCCTTTGGCTTCTGTTCAGGTAACAGGGTCAGGCATTGCTGTTTAACCCCAAAGCTGCTCCACCTGAGCAACTCCAGGTTTCCTGAGGGTTTGGAGCTTCCAACTTGGTGCTTCTCCCCCCACATTTCACCTGCCAACTCTTTTTAAAGGCTAGGCAAAACTAAGGACAGATGCTTCAAGTTTTTGTGGAAAACTTGAAAAAAAACTCCTTAGTTTTTACACCTTTTTTAACAAGAGGGAAACACTTCACCCTTTCCCCAACTCTAAGCCTTTCCGCAATTAATTCCCATCGATCTCAGATTATTTTCAGGTCTTGGACAAATCCTGTCTGCTCATCCCACATGCAAAACTCCAGCTCTGATTTTCTGTAGAGGTCACCAGGGACACCAGGACCTGTTAGTTTTCCTCCTGAACTTTCTGAGCCCTCCAGAGGGCAGTGACTCAGCTGCTTCAATCAGGAAATAACAGGGAACGGCAGGAACACCCACGGGGAAATACCCAAAGAATCGCATTTCTCTTTAAAAACACTTTTACTGTGACCTGCTCGCCAGCACCAATGACTGTCACCCAGCCAAATTCTGGGCTGCATTCCCTCCTTTCCAAAGCATTAAAACAAAAATTACCTTGTCAGCTGCTCTGGCTGGGATTTGGGAAGCTGCAAAGCTTTCTAAAAGCTTGGGTCTCTTGTGCCTTTGCCCTGAAATAGATTCACAGAATCCCAGAATAGTTTATGTTGGAAGGGACCTTCAAAACCATCTTGTTCCACATGGGCAGGGACGCCTTCCACCTGCTCCAAGCCCTGTCCAGCCTGGCCTTGGGCACTGCCAGGGATCCAGGGGCAGCCCCAGCTTCTCTGGGCACCCTGGGCAGCCCTTCCCACCCTCCCAGGGAACAATTCCTTCCCAAAATCCCATCCATCCCTGCCCTCTGTCAGCATGAAGCCATTCCCTGTGTCCTGTCCCTCCATCCCTTGTCCCCAGTCCCTCTCCAGCTCTCCTGGAGCTCCTTTAGGCTCTGGAAGGGGCTCTGAGCTCTTGATTTCAGCCCTTTGGAGATGGAGAGCTGGGTTTGCCGGAGGTTTGGGGAAGCTGTCACATTGGGGGAGATAACCTGGGACAAACTTCCACCATCACCTCCCCCCAGAGGAGCTGGGGGTGGCTTTGCAAAGGAAAAGCACAGCCTGATCAAACGAGCTGGATTCCTTTTGGCCAGCACACGTGGAGAAGAGAAACCAGGCCTGGATCCCAGCTTTTCCCAGGGAAGCGAGTTCAGCCTGATTACAGCCATCACCTTTCTCCCACGAGGATCAGCCACATCATCTCCACTTGCTGCTCTCCACATTCATTTCAAATCTTCCAGGCTTAAGCAGTTTTCCAGCTCTGCACATGTGCTTTTTCCACATTTCCCATGGGATGTGTGATGGGCTTGTGCCTGAAAGGTGCAGCGACCTCCAGGTTCCTGCAGAAATCAGGAGCTGGGCAGGGCAAGGACAAAGCTTTTTTGGGAAGGGACCTGGGGAGGGATGGGTGTCCTGGGAGTATTGCCACCACCCTCCTGTCTCTGCTCCTGTGAAATGCTGAGGATCCACTTAAAACTCCCAGAATTCTGCTCTTGGAGGCGAGCTCTGCCTCAGCACAATTTAATGTCTGAGCACTTGACCGTGCAGCCCCATAATGTTCTTTTTGCTGTTGTTTTTTATTTTTTTCCAGCAGGGAGACTCCGTAAAGCTGATGGTAAAATTGCCTCCGCTGCTGGCAATCAGGCTGCAAAATAAATTGTTACATAAAGAGAGGGGAATGGTAATCGAGCTGCTTTTTTTTTCATGTTTGTTATTGAAGCAGTCTGCAGTGTTTTGCAGGGATGAGAGATATCCATCAGAGAACACATCCCAGCGGCGCTCTGAATTTTCTGGGAACACAGGAGGCACGCTGGAACTGAGCAGAGTGTTTGGGGGGAGGAAATATCAGCCCCATCCTCACCCTGAACCCTGGATGTGCAGCGGGAAAGAGTCTCATCCTTCCCCATTTGCCTCTCCCACCACTTGTGTCTCCTTGTCTCTCTCACAGGACCTTCTCCTGTCCCCTCACCTTCCCTAGGTGAGAATTCCATCCAAGATGCTGATCCTCTGTGCTCCTCTCCTTGCCACCCTCCCTATTTGAGCTAAATTATCTTGTCTACCTGCACCATGTCATTAAAAATTCCCCTCCTCTGGTTTTGGCCAGGAGCAGGGAAGGCTGGAGCTGCTCATCACAGACAGCTCCAGCTTTTCTCCCAGCCCTGCTCTGGAATTGAGATATCAAGAGACAAGTTCAATTATTTCACTGTGAGATCAGACTTCTGTAATGAGTATCAGTGGGATTTAGGCTGGTTTTTTTAAATGCTAACACTCCCATCCATATGAAAACAGGATCCTTTAGTGCCTGTGTCTGCCTCATAATTCCAAGGAGAGCTCCTTTCCGTGGCTCAGGAAGCAGTGGAAGGAGTTGGTTTGCAGCATTTTTCTCTGAAGTCTTTGCACCAAAGACATCATTTCTCAATCCAGCCTTGCCCTGACCCTTCAGGAGGTGGCCAGTCCCTTCCCCATGGTGTTCCACCACATCGTTCCCACCATAGCATCCTCACTCCAGGGCTTCCCTGAGCGGCTTCCTGCAGCTCTGTGTCACACAAAGCTCTGTCAGGAGCTGGTGGGATGAATTTTTGCCCCTGGGCTGCAGCACTTGGCCATCAGGGTTATTGCTGGAGGCCTCTGCAAAAAAAACTGAGCTGGAGGGTGGCTCACAGCTGACTTGTTAGGGTGGATATTGCTTTTCACCTGAAATCAGAGCTGCTTTATTGACTTGGTGATGCCTGGCTCCCAGGCAGCCAGGCTTTAATGCATACTAATGAACAAAACAAGTGTTTTCCCCCAGAAGTGTCACGTGTTTCCCCAGACTTTCCCGCAGCTCAGCCCAAGAGATAACATCAAAGTGGTACAATTTAATGAACCTGCTCCGTTACAGTGTAGAGCATAATTTACTGGCTGCTATGCAGGGGGAAAAAAAAAAAACAAACCAACAAACCTCACTGCTGGTGAGGCTTTTCAGTCTATTCCTCTGATTTTAATAAGTTACAACTTATCTTGTGCCATTTGGGGGAAGAATGTGAGAGATGGAATGATAAAACAGTGATTCATCCCACGCTGGGAGGTTTATTAAAAGAAAAAACCAGCAAAAACCTGAGCTTTCGGCTACGTCTGTGAGAAGGAAGGAAAAAAACAATTCTGTTTTAAGAGATTTCCTTCTGTGCCAGACAGAAGGGCTCAAACCCAGTGTGTTATGAGGAATCAGAGATACCTGTGCACATCCCAGTCCCTCTCTGGGCTCTTCTCCCAGGAAAAACTACCAACAGGACGAGGGGAAATGGCCTCAAGCTGCTTCAGAGGAGGTTCAGGTGGGATATTAGGAAGAATTTCTTCACTGAAGGAGCAGTCAGGCTTTGGGGCAGTGGCTGCAATGATCACAAGACGGGCAGACGTGGCCCTGTGATTCAGTGGGCATTGAAAGGTCAGACTTGATGATCTGGGAGGTTTTCCCAGCATTAACCATCCTCTTATCCCATGGCACTGAGTCCCTGGAGGCCACCAGCCTTTTCCCCTGGAGGAGAGGGACTGAAGGACAGGGCAGGATGGCTGTGGCTGCTGCTGGGCCACCAAAGCCGCTGCTGTTTGGACACAACAAACCTTTATCCATGGCGCATCGCTCCCGAGGAGAGCTCACACTGCTGGAACAGCCTCATCCCACCAGGACCCCCGGCTTCAGAGCCAGCCAGAGCTGGAAAGCCCGGGATGCTGCAGCCCAGCACAACCCCGAGAGCAGGGAGGGAGGCTTTCATTAGGCTGCGGTTTCCGTGGCAACCTCCCCTATGGAATGGGCGAGCACAAGGGCTCGCTCCTCTTCTCCTCGCTCCCGTTTGCCTCTGGAACAACTCGGCCGGGAGAAGAGCCCAGCAGCGTTTCAGGGTGGCTTGCCCGGCTCTCGGCAGGAACAGAGGGAGCAGAGCTTTTCGCTGCCCAGCGCTGAGCCTGGGGGCCCAAGGAGCCCGGTCCGTGTTTCTGTGCCGAGTTCTGGGCACCTGCCTGCCGGCCAGATCCTTCCAGGGGCTTTGGTGCAGCCAGGAGGGGCATTGTCCTCACAGAATCCCACAATGGTTTGAGTTGGGAGGGACCTCAAAGCCCAGCCAGTGTCCATGGCAGGGACACCTCCCACTGTCCCAGGTTGCTCCAAGCCCTGTCCAACTCGGCTTTGGACACTTCCAGGGATCCAGGAGCAGCCACAGCTTCTCTGGGCAACCTCTTCCAGGGCCTGCCCACCCTCCCAGGGAGCAATTCCTTCCCAATATCCCATCCATCCCTGCCCTCTGGCAGTGGGACGTTATTAGTCCCTCTTGTCCTGTCCCTCCATGCCTTGTCCCCAGTCCCTCTCCATCTCTCCTGCAGCCCCTTTAGGCATTGGAAAGGGCTCTGAAGTCTCCCCTGAGTCTTCTCTTCTCCACCTTCTCTTCTCCGCCCCCAGCTCTCCCAGCCTGTCCCCATCGGTGAGATAAAGAACGTAAATAACAAGCCAGGACCTCATCTGTGCCTCTCCCCACGGAGATGTTCCCCGTTTGTTGCTCCCTGGCGTTTTGCTCAGCCTTTCTGCCAGGTTTAAGAGCAGTTGGGTGTCCGTGTTTCCTCGGCCAAGCCCTGCTCTCACCCAGCTCATGGGATCCACGGCTGCACTCCTTGTGTGCCTCTGGCTTCTGCTCCATGGGGAGGAGGACCCTGGCTTCGGGGAGGGGCCCCAGAAATAGGTTTATAATTTAGCAATCCTGCCCTCTGGCCACCAAACAGCCCTCAGCTCTCCCTTGTTCCACCCAGAGAAATCCCAGCTCCTCAGATGACATTTTGGAGCACGAGGGGAGGAGGAGGAGGAAGACATCAAGGGGGTGTCCAGCCGAAGGCATTGTTCTCTTTTCTCCGGGGCCGTGCAAATGGCCAAACATTAATATTTGCTTTTCCATTTCCCTCTGGGCCCCATTGTTCGAGGGCTCGGCCCGGGGACAGCTTTTCAGCTTACCTCTGTTTATCCAGAGCGCCTGTGCCGGGCCTTCCCCTTCCTCAGCCCGGCTGGGTGGGAAGGAAAGGCCGGTGGATTCCTCCATTGTGGGAAGGAAAGGCCGGCGGATTCCTCCACTGTGGGAAGGAAAGGCCGGCGGATTCCTCCATTGTGGGAAGGAAAGGCCGGCGGATTCCTCCACTGTGGGAAGGAAAGGCCGGCGGATTCCTCCACTGTGGGAAGGAAAGGCCGGCGGATTCCTCCATTGTGGGAAGGAAAGGCCGGCGGATTCCTCCATTGTGGGAAGGAAAGGCCGGCGGATTCCTCCATTGTGGGAAGGAAAGGCCGGCGGATTCCTCCATTGTGGGAAGGAAAGGCCGGCGGATTCCTCCATTGTGGGAAGGAAAGGCCNTGAGGCATACACAATCTCCACCACCACCACGGCGTGGCGAAGACCCTCCACTGCAAAAATCCACGGTTCTTAAACTGTTACCTTGTTTTCCCCCCTAGTTTAGCTGAGTCATTCCCACAATGCTTTTGTAGAGAAAGGGTTTTCCAAGGGTAACAAGGCCTTCGTTTTCTGCTCCGCAGCGTTGTCTGTCCTGCCCAGGGTCGGAACGGCTGCTCCTGCCGGATTGTGGAGCTCTGTGTTTTCCTTTCAGCAGCTCAGCCCTGCTTTAAAGGCAGGCCTGCCAAATCGAATGGCTGGCTCGCTGTGATGCTCAGCACAAGGCTTGCAGCGGGAAGAGATCCAGCCACGGAGCAGGTCAAAAAATCCCACTTGGCTTCTTGCTTGACAGAAAACCCCCCATTTTTAGCAGTGACTGTGTGAGCTCATCGTGGTCGGCCTCTTCAGAGAGCGCTGCGTGCCCTGCTTGCCTGGAAACGAGCTCAACTCAAACCAGATTTTTATGCATTCCAGAAAAAATATGTATTTCCAAGGATCTTTCTTGATGCATTAAGGATGTCAGGAAGAGGTGGCGGCTCCTCCTCTCTCTCTGAATCTCAGCCAGCCCCGCTCCTTGCAGGTGGTGGGATCTTCAGCAGGAGGATTTGCAGGGCTGCCCCTTTGCTGTGGTTTCTGCCTCTTGAACCCAGCAAGCCGGTGGTTTTTACCACTTATTAAGGATTGCATGCCATCTGTCTGACTTGATTTTCACGCTCACTTAAGAGCCAGGCCATGGCATGAGACCTGCATCTTGCAGAGCTCTCCAAGCACCTTTGCTGCCCCAAAAAGCAAGAATTTTACCTTTGTTGGAGGCATGGAAAGCAAAGAGGCCTCTCCTGCCCAAACTCACCACCTCAGCTTTGTTCACTGCATGATTTAACAACCACAATTACAAGGTTGGATTGACCCTGTGTCCAGAAAAAGCCCTTGCTGGCATTTCTCACCCTCTGGAAGGGAGGAAAGCTTCTCTCCTTCCCCTCACCCATGCCCATGGCATCTGCCAGTCTTTTTGAAACACTAAAAAGCCTCTTTGGCTTTATTTTTCCACGTCATTCCCTCAGTGCACAGCTTTCATTCCTCCTTAGCCCAGCAATGGGGTTTCTCCATCAGCAGCAGACCCAATCCCATGGAGATTTTAAACCTGGCATTGCGGGACTGATTCATGGGAGCACAAGTCGGGCAAGGAAGAGAAAATTTGGGTTCAGGGGCAGAGGGGTGATGCCTTTTGCTCCGTTATCTCCAAGTGTGCTTCGTGCCCAGGCTGGATCCAGCATCCAGAGTGATCCCAGCAGCAAAAGCAGCAGCTCCAAGCCCTCCATCCTGGGTGGGGGTGAACAGCCCTGGAAGGTGGGTTTGGAGACCTGGACCACAGGGCAGGTGGCACCTGCGGTGTCTTTATCTGCTGCTTGTGCTCGGTACCAAAACCGGGAACTGTGCGTGGTGGGATCCAGGCAGAAAGATGGGAACAGAGCAGAAAGGTGGGAAGAGAGCAGAGGATGGGAATGTGTCAGCAGGGAGAGGCTGCTCCTTGTGCCTCACCTCGGATTGCCAGCCTGCCCCGAACGCAGCCGCGCACAGCAGGCTCCGTGCCCGGCGTGAGTTAATTGGGATGTAATCCTATTACGGAGGGCCGGACAGGCTCCAGCCCATTCACAGCACCTCTGGTAATTAAGACCAGCTTGAAGCCTCTCCTAACAAGGTCCCTGGCAAGCTGGGGAAGGAGCCAGGCCACTGGTTTGCTTTTGATGTGCTGCAGCCAGAGCTTGCTGGGAACCAGCGTCACCAGCAGCACAGGGCAGATGCTCCCCGGCGGCAGAGCTGTGTGCTGGGGGGATGGAGGCTTGCAAAAACCATGGAATCATGGAATGGTTTCACTTGGAAGGGAGCTTAAAGCTCATCTCATTCCACCCCCATGCCATGGGCAGGGACTCCCTCCCCTTTTCCACGCAGGGACAAACCCCATCCAACCTTGGACACTTCCAGGGATGGGGCAGCCACGGCTTCTCTGGGCTGCTGAAATGAAGGAGAAGCAAAGACATCCCTCCTGGAGGGACTTAGAGGAGGTCTGGCAGCCCAAATTTACTGCAGACATCATGCAACTTGTTAGTTTTCATTAAATGCAGCTCCTCCAGCCAAGTGGGAATCACAGCTTTTGTTAAAGGAGCCGTCTGAGTCTCACACAAGAGGCAGAAAGCAGAGAGAACTCAGAGCTGGAACAGAAAGCAAATAAAACTCCAATATTTTGGCTTTGTAATGAATATAATTAATTATGCTGAAGCTCTTTGCATAATTCCACAGTTGTCTGAGGGAGTTTGCCAGAGCAAGTAGTTCTGACACGCTGCACACAGAAACTGCCCTTTCGACTGCACGAGGATTTTGAAGATGTTCTGGTAAATATTTACATTTTTTAATCTCCAGTGCTAATCAGAGCTGAGATTATTGCAGTCACAAGAGTTTATTAAAATAAACTCTGCCCTGATTGCTTGCTTTCTGCATCTGTTGGGTTTTTGCCCCTCCAGCTGTCCAGATGCCATGGAAGCTGGGATTTTATCGGAGTTAGATTTGCTGGAATGCTGCAGTTGCTGTAGTAGTTTGAAAGGGTTTGGTCCCCAGGGGCAGATGTTATTCCAAAATTAAATGTCACCCAAATCTTTCTTGATGCTGAAATTACTGAACCATGCGGAATCTTGGGGTAGAAATTATTCTGTGAGGTTTTTTCTTCTTGAAGCTGCTGTTTATTAGGAAAAGTTGTTTTTAACATGAGGAGAGGGCAATGTGAACTCTCGTGGCGTTGTCTCAGCCCACACTCAAGGTCAAGCTCCTCCTGGAAGGGCTCCTTTGGCCCCATTCCATGGAACTGGCCTGGGTTATCACCATTCATGCATCATCTCATCACAGAGCCCTGGGGCTGTCTCATAAGTGCTCCCCCGGCCAAATTCAACGCTCTGAGTGTGCAGTGGGGAAGGATTTGCATCCCTGAGCCGGGAAGACCCAGCGCTGGTGGATCCCTGCTCTTCCCCAGGCCTTGCAAACCTGCTTGGCTCTGCTGCAGGTGCCCTGGGGTGCTTCCAGCAGGGCTTCACTTGGGCTCCAGCAGGAGCCTGAGCTGTGTCTGTGGGACACCCCCTCCCCAAAGGAAAGGGTTCAGTGGTTTTTCCTGCTTCCTCAATTCGCAAGTTGAAAATTAAGCCCAGTCTGGGTCTGTGCTGCAGACTGCCTTGGACCGGTGCCCTGGGTTTTATGGGGTGGTTTGTCCAACCAGGAGCCACAAAGGGTCAGGAAAAAAGACCATTTCAAAAGCAGGCAGAGCTTTGGAAATGCCCCCTGAAGCCTTGGATTTCTTGCAACAACCGTCCCTGCTGCCAGGGCTCGTTCTGCCCCTTGCACAGCAAGATTTGTGAGGGGGGAAAAGCAAAGGCTGTGTGTCCTGAGCTGGGAAAAGCAAGGACAAATAATTGCAGAGCCGAGCAGTCAGTGAGGACAGAATAAATGAGCTATTTGAAAATCACAGCAGGGCTCGGCACTGCAGCTCCAAGCTGCTGCCTGTGCCCCGGAGTCAGGGAGCTGTGGGATTTCTCCTGCCTTCAGGTGTCTTTGGTTTTTTTCTCTTTAGCATCAGCTCTGCGAAGTTTGCAGCTTGTCTGGGCACATTCTTTCAGTGCCGCTAAGTTTAGGCTCTGGGCAGAGGTGAGAAACCCTCAGTTCATCCTTAAGGGGAAGGAAAAGCATCACACTTTGTTTAACGTGACTTTTCACAAGGGATGGATCCATTAGAAATCAGGGCAGTGCCACCAAATGAGCTTCTGGCTACTGCTGCTGAACCCTCAAACAAGCTGGAGAGGGAAAACATCACCCCAGGAACACCTCAGGAAAAATCATTAGGGAAAACTCCTACATTTCAGTTTTCAGAGTGGAAGAAACAAATTGCTGCTGTCATCTGTCCCTCCCCACCCAGTGCCAGGCTGCCTTGTAGCAAAAGCTCACCCATCTTTTCAAGTCTGTCAGATAATTTTGACCTTGATGCAGACCAGACTGGGGCTTTGGGGCTGTCACCAGACGGGGTGAGAAAGGAGGGGAGGGAGGAACATTCGGTTCAGCGCTGCAGGAGTGAGGCAGTGTGAAAAACAGGGAGCAATCCGTGAACAGATGGGGGGTGATGTGGTGAAGACTGGCGGGCTCTGCTGCATTAACGATGTTAATAAGCAGCGAGGAGTGATTAATGAATTATAGCCAATGGACTGGGGTCAGCTGGGGACACCCCAGGGCAGTGCTACCCCTGCTTTGCAGTCAGGAATGGAATTCTGGGCTTATGGGGCCCTTCCCACCACCGAGCTGCATTTCGGAGCAGGGAAGTCTTTCCCAGACTCTGGATAAACTCCCTGCCCGGCTGAAATGATGCTGCCCGTCCCTGCAGAGGGTGAGGTGCAGCGAGAAGAAAATGCAGCACTCCCAGAAGGGCTGGCCCCAGGATCTCTGGGAACACGGGGCTCTCCTGGGTTTTCCCAGGTGCAGGACACCTCAGAGCAGGCTTTGAGCGATGCAAGGTGCAGGAGCTGAGCATTGGAGGGCAGGACTACGTTTGCAGGTGCCTCAAGGATGTGCTCCTCCGTAGAGGATGGGACACAGCTAAGGCTGGGGCGCACCTCGGCTGGAAACCCCTTCCTCATGGAGCTTCCAAGCCAAGCTGGGGGCTTTCAACACTGCTGTTCTCTCACTCTGATGGGTGCTGAGGGTCCTGAGCTCAGAGCAGAGCCTTGTAATCATAGAATCACAGGATCATTAAGGCTGGGAAAACTCTCTAAGACCAGAGCCCAACCATGCTGCCAGCACTGCCAAGCCCAGCACCAACCATGTCCCCAAGTGCCACATCCACATGGCTTTATATTCCTCCAGGGACTGGGACTCCACCACTGCCCTGGGCAGCTGTGCCAGGGCTTGATCACCCTTTCAGAGAAGAAATTTTCTATAATATCCCGTCTAGACCAGGTTGGACAGGGCTTGGAACGACCTGGGATAGTGGAAGGTGTCCCTGCCCATGGCAGGGGGTGGAACGAGATGAGCTTTGAGGTCCCTTCCAACCCAACCCAGTCTGGGATTCTGTGATTCCATATGATCCCAATCACTCTCAGCCTCGCTGTCCTTCCCTGCTAAGCTCAGCTTTCCGCTCTGGCTGCCAGGCTGGGCAGAGGTGTTTACTCACCACTTAATGGATCTCTGCTGCAGCCTGGAGAGCCTGGACAGGCTCAGCTAAGGCTGTGTGGTGCCCAGATTCCTGATGGGCTGCCAGGCAAACAAGGCAGGACCTCCATGGATTACGTCATTTTTCCCAAAGAACCTCCTGGCGTGTAGACATGTAAAAATATCTTAAAAGAAGCTGGTTGTTCCCAGAGAAAAAGCAGGAATAAGGCAGATGAACTCTTCCACGGTCCCAAGTCAGTGGAGAGGAACACGCAGATGTAATTCAAAGCATCATTAACTTAATTGCTGATAAAAATGTCCAGTGATGGGGGGGATGGGGCTGGCAGCACTGACATGGAGCTGCGCCCATCTCATGTGGGTCCCCAGGAGTTAAATCTGGCAGCCCAGTGGCTCTGGGCACATCCAGAGTGGCTCTGGGCATGCCACTGACAGCAAAAAGAGGGGGTCAAAGCCCCTGGGGGCTGGTTGGGGATGCTGGAGGAGGAGCTCTGGGGCTCTGTGAGGTGACTCCTCACGTGGGTCCTGGCAGCTGAACCCTCAGCAAGGTGTTTGGAGGTCGGAGCGGCACGGAATGGGGCTGGATCCGGCAGCCTGAGCAGTGGGGCTGCCATGGCTCCGTGCCATGGACCCAGCCAGCAGCACAGCTGAGCCCCCTGCACTCACCTGCAGGCACATTCCAGCCTGGGAACCAGCAATTACCTCCCAGCCAAGGGAAATTTCCCACCTCAACTCCAAACACAGCTTGGACTGCATCCAATGTCTCCCTCCTTCCCTGGCCACAAAGAGCTCTGCTTTTGTCGGGGTTCTTTGGGATTTAGAGGCCTGGATTAAGGAGGAATAAGCTGAACTTAATTGCAGGGATAATAAAAGCTGCTGCCTGGGCTGCTGTGAGCACCAGGAGCTTCAGTCCAGCTGGAGGCTGAGCAAAGCCATGGAGTAAAGGGACAATTTGTGAGGAAGGGTGGCACAGGGATCAGCGTGGGACACCCAGATCCTGCTGCCAGTGCTGCCCCTGACCGTGGTGGGGACACTCAGCAAGCACTTGTCCCGTGTCTCCTTTGGGACAGATGGATCAGGGAGCATCTTCAGGCCTCCTGTCCTGTTCCCAGACATAGGAGGAGCCCAGCTCAGACAATTCCAGACATCTCAGCTGGAAGAGCCCTCTGAGATCAAGTCCAACCATTCCCTCAGCACTGCCAAGGCCACCACTAACCCATGTCCCCAAGTGCCACATCCACACGTCTTTGAAATCCCTCCAGGGATGGGGACTGCACCACTGCCCTCCCTGGGCAGCTGTGCCAGGGATTGACAACTCTTTCCATGAAGAATTTTTTTCCTAATATCTGATCACTGAGTAGGAAGCACAACGCTCTACTCCCAAAGCCAAGCAGGGAAGGTTATCCGTGGATACTGATGTGACTCCTCATGGCACCTTCCAACTCCTTTAAGGGTCCCTTCCAACCCAAACCATTCTATGGTGACTTGAGAGAAAGAAAATTGAGCTGCCATTTCCACAGGTAACCTGAAACTGCAACAGCCCCAACTGCTTAAAAATAAATAAATCCTTGTCTCCAGGACAAGCTGCTGTAGTCAGGACAAATTGAAGGAGGTTTCTTGAACTCTGACCACGGCAACAGCGCTTGGCTCTTGGCTTCTGCCACCAGCAGGTCTCCAGACACTTTCCAGAGGAAATCAGTGTATTTTCCATGGATTAATGCAGGAGAAGTGATGGCTCAAAACGTCCCCAGCCTCATGGCTTTGCTAGGGAACAGTGCGGGGAGGATTTATCCCTCTCCCTCCCAGCTTTTCACCCCCCTGGGCTCTGTGTGTGGGGTCACATCTGTGCCTGCTCAGCTGCCTGCTTGATTCCACAAAGCCTGCAGGACACCTGCATTCTGTCACTGGAAACCTTTATGGAAATTTATCCATCAGCAACGGAGGCGAGGGTGCGGCCCGGCAGAAATTTAGCTGAAATATGGCCATTTTTTTTGGTCTCAGGAATGAATCCTTGGGAGTTTCAATAGTTTTGGCTGACATGCCATTAATTTCAGACTCTCATTAGCAATGAGGAGCTGATGCTAATTATGCAAGGCCAGGTGATGTTTGAAATAGGATCTGTGTGGGCATTGTTGTAACTGATCCTTGGCTGCTCGGGAAGCCTTGGCTGGGGCTGAATGGCTCTCCAAATACAAATATTTGCCCGTGGATGGATGCCTCATTATTAATTTAAAGCCTGCCATAAATCATGAGCTCAGAAATGCAGACTTAAGCTTCGCAGACAAAAATAGATGTGGCCTCTTGCATGGGGAGCCGTTCCCGATTACGCTTCCATAATTGGATCACGCTGAAATGGATACCTTAAATTTAGTTACAAAGGGCTAACGAGAGAAAAATGCCAGCAATTTATCACAGCCACGGCGCTATATTTAAAGCTGTCAGCATTCCTGGAATATAAAGTGATTATAAATCCCAGTGATTTGTAACCGGCCATAGGAATCTGCCTCCATGCTGACATTTAACACCCGAGTTCTCCACACTGGCAGCCCTTGATTCAGCCACGTAATTAAGCCTTCACCTCCTTTTCAGTTTAGGAATAACCCTGCTGCTCTTAGAGGTTTAAATGCACTGCCAATTTAAGGCCCAAACTGAATTGATTTCCTTCAGTAATCAATACCTTGCTGTTGGTTTGGAGGTGGAGGTGCCAGAACGCTGCTCTCACGTCCCATTTAACTGAAATAAAGCCATTCCTGGCCCTGTTCTGGGGCTGTGGCAGCTCATTAGCTGACATATGAGAGGAGCAGTGGACAAAAAACTCAGTGAAGTGTGGTTTTCCATGAGCCTTTCCGAGGAATCTTTAGAAACAGACACACAATAATCCATAGTTTGATATCTCTTCAATCCCTGGAGCTTGTTGGCATCACCAGCCTGCAAAAAACGGATAAAAATCTTGGAAGCAGGCAGGCAGGGAATGACAGTGCTGAGGTTTCTTCCAGGTCTTCACTGGTTCATGCCCTGGAGCAAGGGAGTTTACCTTGTTTTATAAACTCATTATTCAGAGCTTAATCTCCAGCCTCTAGGAAGGTGGTGGTTCACTTCTCCTCACGTTGGTAAAGGACTTTTCCATGCATAAAAGCCATAGAACACTTCTTAATTTAAGCTCAAATATACCTGCCCTCTATTCTGCAGCCTGTCAGGATTTCCAAACAGCCTTGATTTCTAAAAGTTTCCTCTTTTTTGGGTTACAACTAAACCCAGGTCTGTACATCAGTGATGCGGAAATTGAGAGCTGATGCCAGCTCTCCATCCTTCCTTACCAAAGACAGAAATGGAGCACTGATGTCTAAGAAATTTCATTATTTTTCATTCAATATTTTTAAATTTTATTAAGTAATAGAAATAATATTTTATTCAATTATATTTTTACCTTTGTTTGCTGTGACCTTGGGGGAAGGAGATATTTTACCTGCTCAAGACCCACGCCATCCAAAGATGTTTGCTTGAATCATGATACAGATAATCCTGAAAGAGCCTGGAATTTGGGAAATTGGCCACAAAATTATCCAAGGAGCAATGCCTCTGTCTGTGGCTCCACTTTCCTTTGTGTTTTCATTTCCTACCTTCATTCCTTCTCGCTTATATGATGTCAAACCCCTGGAATGCATTTATTTATTAGCAGAGTAAAGAACAATAAGCGAAAAAATGCAATAAAAGAAGAAACTGCTCCTAAACCTCCCTCGACAAGCATGTGAATCCTTCAGGAAACTAATCCATGCCACAGCCCAGGAAATCACCGAGGAATGTGAGTTGTCCCATGGGATTAAAGAGCCCTCAGGGAGGCTGCTGAGATATGGGGTGGGGAGCCCCATCACACCCCTTCTGTGCTGAGTAGTTTTCCATGTTTTCCAACAAGAGTTGTGCCTATCAGATTTTTATTTTTTTTCCCCACAGCCCAAAAGCTGTTTGTTGGCTTGCTTCAAAGCCAGGACAAAGTCAGGATGCCCATGAAGAGTGGATTTGTCCCTGGAGCGTGGTCAAAACCAGCCCAAGCTCTTATGGAAGCTGAAGAGAGTTTCACCTTCCCCACCCTCTTGCTCACCTGGCCTCTCAGAGAGGTTTTGGAAGAGGGCCTTGCCTTCAGATAAGCCAGAGCTCACAGGATTTATGGATGGGAGGAGAGACAGTCTCCCCCAGCTGATATAACCACCTAAAGGTGTTCCAAGAGAGCTGGAGAGGGCCTTTGGACATGGGCATGGAGTGACAGGACAAGGGGGAATGGCTTCCCGCTGAGGGAGGGTAAAGTTGGAATGCTGGGAGGTTTTTCTTTGCCTAGCAAGTGGCACAAGTGTTAATGGAGAGAAAAGGGAGCCAAACTAGCAAACCAGCAAATTGCCACAGCCCCAAGTCCTGGCTCTTGAGCCCAAACCTTAGACACCTCAGCGTAAAAGTGACTGACAGCTCTTAACAGGAGGTCTCACTTGTTTTTCTTTGTCTTACAGGCAGAAAGGTCGGCTGCTGCTGGAAAATCCTGGACATGTTCGTGGAATTTTGCCACCCAAGAAAGATGCTCGGTGTCCTCCCTGTTTTGTTTCCATTTCCACCGAGATCAGCCCTTACAAACTGAGACCTGGTTTTTTAGCAGGTATTTGGCACACCCGACCCAAACATCAACACTTCACAGCTGACAGACACTCCTCAGTGAAACAACTTTTCTTTGACAGCTCTCTTGAACAAAAAAAAGGGAAAGCAACAGCTTCCCTTTCCCCTTTCCCTTCCCTCCTTGCCGGCTCTTTTGGAAATCTTGGATTGCAGGCGTGACCCATCCAGGTGCCAATAGCAAACAGGAGGGAGGAGGGGTGGCTTTTGATGTTGCAGGCAAATTTATGTTCCTAATAATCATTCCTTGGATGGAGTAAAGAAGGCTCAGCCAAGCAGACATCCCAGCTGTGGGGCTGATAGCTGCGAGGGACATTTTCCTCCCTCTGTTAACTTATCAAGTGTGTGGTTAATGGCAAACATTAATTAATGCGAGAGATCACAAGTACCAGGGCTGAGCCAGCGGGACAGGCTGGGACTTCCTTCGGGAAACAATTTAATGGCTTTGATATCCCAAATATCCTCAGAGCACGCAGGGGGCAATGCTCAGCCTGCAGTGGGGAGATGGGGCTGGACTTACAGCAGAGAAGGAATAAGCCAAGGGGCTGAGGCCTTCTGGGGCATTACAAAACCTTCTTCTGGAAAGTTCTTCCCACCATAAAAACAGAGTTCAGGATCCTCCTTCAAAGTGAGGCTGCTCAGCGGTGCCTTGGATGTCTCCACGTGGGTTCCTGCCCATAGTGACTTCAGAGCTGGGCTTTGAAGTTGTCCACCCTCCTCTCATGTGCCTGCTCTGCCTTTGACCTTCCTTACCCAAAAATAGCTCTTCTCAGGCACAGAAAATATCAAAGGTGTCGGACAACGGCTGGGTCCTCGTTCTCCCTGAAGTCAGTGGGAACTGTGCCACGGTCTGGAGAGAGCGTGAATCGGACTGTGACTGTCCTCTTGCTCTTGGGGTAGGGGACACATTTCCTCTTGGGGTCACACGGCCAAACCCAGCCTCCATGTGGGACAGGAGCTGCAAGAGAGGTCATCTGGCCCAGAGAGGTCACAGCAAAGCACAGGAGCTCCCAAAGCAGTGTCAATGAGCTGCTCAGAGCCTGAGCTGCAGCAACAAGGATGTCCCAACCTGCAGGGTCTTCTCCATCCAACCCACAGGTCCTACACCATCCCAACCTACAGATCCTTGTCCACCCAACCCACATCTCCTACACCATCCCAACCTACAGATCCTTCTCCATCCAACCCACAGGTCCTACACCATCCCAACCTACAGCTCCTTCTCCACCCAACCCGCATGTCCAATGCCATCCCAGCCTACAGATCCTACACCTTCCCAACTTTACAGATCCTTCATCCAACCCACAGGTCCGCCACTCTCCCAACCTACATGTTCTTCTCCACCCAACCCACAGGTCCTACATCATCCCAACCTACAGATCCTTCTCCATCCAGCCTACAGGTCCAACACCATCCCAACCTACAGATCCAACACCATCCCAACCTACAGATCCTTAATCCAACCCACAGGTCCGCCACTCTGCCAACCTACAGGTTCTTCTCCACCCAACTCACAGGTCCAACACCTTCCTAGCCTACAGATCCTTCTCCATCCAACCCACAGGTCCAACACCATCCCAACCTACAGATCCTCCCCCATCCCAACCTACAGATCCTTCATCCAACCCACAGGTCCGCCACTCTCCCAACCTACATGTTCTTCTCCACCCAACCCACAGGTCCTACATCATNATCCCAGCCTACATATCCTCCTCCATCCAGCCCACAGGTCCTTGCCCATCCAACCCACAGGTCCACCACTCTCCCAACCTACAGATCCTTCTCCACCCAACCTGCACATCCTACACCACTCAAATAACAGGTCCTACACCTTCCCAAACTACAGGTTCTTCTTCATCCAACCCACATGTCCTATATCATCCAACCCCCAGATCCTACACCATCCAGCCTACAGATCCTTCTCCATCCAGTCCACAAGCCCCACAGCCATCATCAGAGTCACGTGGGTGTTGTCATCTCACACAGCCATGCTGAGCACCCAACCCCACCTGAAGTTCACTGGAAGCCCTGGAATGTGAAGTCATGTGAACAAGGAGCAATCTCCACCCTCATTTTTTAAGGTCTAAAAGTCTTTTTGGGAAATTGCTGTCATATATCGGGAACACTTTACTCCCTCTTAGTCAGAGAGATCCTGCAAAAGCCCAGCCTATCTAAATTTTTTACTTAGTTTTGGGGGCTTGAGGGTTTTTCTGGGTTAAAAAATATATCAGCCCTGCTCCCAGATCTTGCCTTACCCATGACCTTGGACTGTCAGAGCCACAACAGCTCTGCCATTGGGAAAAAATCATCTTTTGAGCCTGTGGCTGGAAATACTGACAAAATCCAAACTAACTGCCAATTTCTCTGCTGGAGCTCAGGCTCCATCAGAAGAAACTTGCGATGGTGTTTCAGTTCACAACCTTCTCTACAGGCAACACAGTCTGACTTAAGAGACGATGAGACAAAAATAAATGGAGGAAACTCGTCACGGGAACATAATCAAAGGCATTGAGCCTTTTAAGATAGCGTTTGTCCTGATGTTTACAGAGTCCTCCCAAAGCCAGGAGACCTCTTCTGGACTTCAGAGGCTCAGTGCTGCTCTGTTCTTGTTTATGGCCCCAATGCCAAAGAAAATTGAGGGGCTGATAAGCCCCGTGCACCCTGCCATGCTCTGTCAATGGACTCTTCCTTGGGATTAAGTGCCTGAACAACATAAAAGTGTTTTCATTCTGCTTTATGTTCTCATCTGCCCCCTGAACAATTATTTTCGGGGTTGTACAGGAACACAGGCTCAGTAGGACTTGGGTTTTGTTCCTGCTTTTCCATCATGCGACAATGGAAAGCCCACGTGCAGTGTCTCACTCTCCCTCCTAGCCCATGGCATTGTCCCAGTGGGCTCGTCTTGTAATTGTCCCTTGTAAATGTGGGAATTTGCTCATCTGAATCCAGAGCACGCTCCAGCCCACCAAGGAATGGCTCCTCTTGGAAAAGCAGGCATATTTAAAGGGAGATTTCACTGTAGCCACTCAATGTTCAGTCTCTTTTTGTGTCTGGACCCTAATTAGAGAAGGGAATTGTGGATCAGGAGCCAGAATTTGGTAGGATTCGCAAAAGAGCTTCACCCCAGGCTTGCAAACTCCTGGGGTTTGCCATGATTAGTGGCTCCAATCCCACTGGCTGGAGAGAACGGAATAGAAGCCCTCTAATTGTGTGTTAATTACAGCTAATTGCCGGCCAGGAAGGAACCCAGGCCTTCCTAGCTGATTGTGGGAAGCAGCGATAGCTGAAGGAGGAGCCCCCCAGGGCAGGGTCCCCACGGAGGGTGATGCTGGCACCTTCCTCCTGTGCCACCTGGGCTGCATCCAAGTGGCCACAACTGAACCCAAGCCCCAATCCTGCCAGGGCTCCAGGAGGGTTTGGACAATGCTCCCAGGCACAGGGTGGGGTTGTTGGGGTGCCTGCACAGGGCCAGGTGTTGGACTGGCAGATCCCTGTGGCATATTCTATGATTCTAACCCTGCACTGCTCTGGCTCTCCTGGGTCTCTGCTCTGCTCCCAGGCTGCTCTTTGGCTTTCCCAGCCCTTTCTGATCAGCCCAGCCTCGTTGGGAATGGAGGGCACAGACCTCCTCCTGCTCCAGACCTCTGAAATCCCCTCAGACCCTTTTTCCTTGCAGGAATTGCAGACCAGTGTCAGCTTGAGGCTTTGCAGGTGAGGTGGAGGGGAAGGGAGGCTGGGGGAAGCTGGGATATGTGGTGGGAAAGGAGGATGGCTGTGCACACCGAGCTGCCTGCACAGAATTCCATGGAAAAACTGCAGCAGGAGCCGGGCTGCCAGGCTGTGACTTTGGGAGAGAAAGGGAACACGGCCAGCAGAACCCAGAGCCCGAAGCAAGCACAGGCTCGGGATGAATGTGGGGGGCCGGGGGTTTGGCTCTTGTGGGTTTGTTGTTGCAGGGAGGAATGTGAACAATTCCTTGGCAGGATTTCTCCGCAGGATATTAGCATTAGAAAGGGAGTTGCTGAGCAGGGATAGTTCAGATAGGGCTGTTGCTGGCTCAGTTCACCCTCTCTGGGGGTCTTGGTCTGCTCTGCCCTTTTCCTGTTAACACACTCTGAGGATCATTTAATTCCTACACACTCTTCACGTCCAGAGCACCCCAAAACCCCATGAGGAGGACAGCTGGCAGGATTAAAATCCCATTCAGCCTCCCAAAACTCCTTGGCCTTTCTCTGCAGGCAGAGTGTAACCTGGAGCCACAGGAAAGGGGCTCCTGGCAAGGGCAGAACAACAGATTGATGCTTTCTTTCCTTTCCTGACATGATGAGGGGATCCCAGATGAGTCTTTGTGTCTCTCCTGGCTCTGGTCCACATTAGGAATTTAAGCCTGATGAGCCTCTGATCATGTCCAGGGCACTCAGGGATGAATGGGGAATCTATACCTCAAGGACAGGTATTTTTCAGGCACAAATGTGGATGGAGCCCATGGGAATATCTCCCTATGTAGAAAGTTTGGACTCTGACTGCTGGATGGGAATTTTTGGGGAGGAAAAAAACAACCTCTGTGCCTCCTTTTACAGCGAGTTGTAAAACTTTACTGCTTGTCAAGCAACATTAGTACCTGCCCCTTCTGGGAAAAGGAGTTTTACTGTCATTAGAGCAGATTCTCCTGAGCACCTCAGGGCTCGGTGCTGGGCACAAATTCACGCCCTCAATCGTTTTTAACAGCACTTTGGAAAAGACTTCTCGTCCCTCCCCTCGCTGCTGTGGGAAATCACATCACACTCCAAACAGAGTTGGGAGAACAGTTGTTCGTGATCCTCCCCTCCTCGGGGGAAGCACTTCCAATCCAGATTAGATTAAATTGAACCAAAAAGCATCCAGACTGTGCAGCTGTAAAGGAGCCAAGAATTAATGAGTTTTCATGATCCTGGGTCCACACTGCAATTTCTTCTGCATTCCTGTGGCCGCCCACATGTGCTGAACAATGAATGTGCCCCATTTCAGGGTCCATCGGGAGGTGAGTGAGTGTTTGTAAACTCAAAATTGCCCTTTGAGCCATTGGAAAGCCACTGGTGTAGCAGAAATGGAGGCTGGCAGCCCTTATCCATGGATAAGGAGCTATGCAGGCTCCTGGAACAAGGGTGGAGAGGAAGCAGTCCCCAGCTGTAGCCACAACTTCTCCCCTTCGGGCCACAAAGTTTTGGAGCCACATTGCCACGGAGGGAAGGTGAGCAATCCTGATTTTCTTGGTAGCTTCTCTTAAACTAGTGGAGGAAGAGCACCTCGCTTTTCCTTTGCACCAGGACACCTTCAGTCCCTTGGAGATGTCATTCCTGTTCCTTGTTTGTGTGTGAGCCCTTATTCCGTCACAGGATACCATGATCTCCTTTGGGGTTGCACAGTCAGCTGTCCTCCCACTCCCAAAAACTGGGAAAAAAACCTGTGGAGTTTTACACACTCAGTACATGTTACACCAGGTCTGCCTACCAAAGAGCCAGGAGTTTTCGGGATGAAGTAAGCGTGTATAAAATCATCCCAGAATGGTTTGGGTTGGAATGGATCTGAAAGCCCATCCAGTTCCACCCCTGGGCAGGGACACCTTTCATTATTCCAGGTTGTTCCAAGCCCTGTCCAACCTGGCCTGGAACATTTCCACCCATGGAGCATCCACAGCTTCTCTGGGCATAGTAAATATACATATAACAACTAACAGTTTATATACGATTTAATAAGCATATCCTAAAAGTCCATGAGCCCTCAGTGTGGTGATTACAGAATAGACCAAGGCTAAACTTCCCATTCCCATTATCCATGCTCCTCCCACTGATTTTGAGTAGGTCAGACTTGAGTATTTTCACACAGTGTGAAGCAAATGAGGAAAACAAGAGTCCAGTGAATGGTGCCATTAAGCTGTAGGCAAACTGGCAAGCTTCCGATCCTGGGAATGATTTACTGGAGTCTTTAATGAAGCCTGAGCTGGTGAATTATGGACAGAAAAACAGGGATGAAAAGGAGAGTAAGATGAGGGTATTTTTGTAACCTATAAATTCCTGTCGGATTTATGATTTTCTCAAGTTTTACGATGCTCGGATGTAATTCCTGATAAACTTTTTAATGTGGTGTTCTCATCCCAAATTTAGTTTGTGTTGTAAAAATATCTGCGGCAACGCTATCTCATTCCAGCTGCTCCAACACCCAGGCTACTTTTTCCACTACCACAGCCCCGTTATCCATCTGGGATGGGCTGGGATGGAGACAAGGATACAGGGATACAGGATTCTACTATCACTTGTGTGGTCCTAGTTGAAGATAAAGCCACGAAGCAAAACCAAGCATTTTGTCATAGAAATGTTTATGCGTCACCCATTCCCCACCCTCCAAGGAGGAAAAAAAGGGATTTGGACCCAAATCAAAAGGGTTGGTGGAGCTGGATCCAAACAGGCCTGATAGTTTAACCAACTTTAACCACTTTAGCTGTGGCTCCAAGGAAGAATCCTTGAGCTTGGCTTGACAGCATCCAGCTCCCACAATCCAAGAGGAACATAAAGCCTTGAGGTATTAAAGGCTGGGATCAAAGTAATTCCATGCTTTCCTGTTTGTCCCAGCTCCTGACGAGCACGAGAGCTGTGGGGACTAGATAGGAGTGGTGAACGTGCTCCTGGGGAGGTGAAAGCCTTTTGAACTGAGGGCAGCAAGGCATGAAAAGCACATTTGTGCTTCCCCACTCCTCCCACCTCCTGCAAATCTTGCAGGGTGGGAAAACCTCCCTGAGCCCAAATATTTTGCCATGAGAAAGGAATCGAGGAGCAACACTTGGATGTTCTGGGCTCTGTGTCAGCATGACCTTGGCTCTTCCTAAAGCCCAGGAAGAAATAACCCCTAGAGAAGCGGTAGCACTGGTTCTTCCAGGTCAGCTTGGAGGAGCAAGGCTTTGCACAGCAGCATTTGGGATTAGTTTCTGATTTTTAAGGCTGTGTTTGTGCCAGCCTAAGCCCCGGAGGAGATAACACCAACATCACATGATCCATGCAGCTACAGCCAGCCTCTCCCTCCTTCTGCCTCTCCCCCCACTGCCTCCTTTAAGCTCCTGAGGCTGTTGTGGGCTAAGCCATCCTTTGTCACCTGCTTTTGGATCCAGGTTACTCTGTTTCCAGGCTTTTCATTCCTGGTTTTCATTTTCCCATCCAGCCAGAGCCAAATCCAGCCCTGGGGACCCCAGAGAGCTTCAGCCAGGGGTGAGTTTGGCCCAAGGTGTTTCTATCAGAAAGCTGTCAAAACCAATTTCCTCTGATCAGACTGAGCTGAAATCCCAGTGGAGGCAATTCATCTCCTGCTGGATGCTTGAACAGCAAATAAACATCAGAGGCGGGAGAGCCTGGCTGGCGATGAGAAATCTTGTCCTGTGATGAGAGGTTATGAACCTTTCTTATCTCATCTCTTTGGGTTTCATAAGGAGAAGCCTGACGTGGCAGCAGCTCATCCCTGATGGAGGAAAGGTGGAAAGTGGGGATGCTGCAGAGGGACAGCCAGCTCTGACCCCAGCTTTGTAATGTGGGATGAGGTTGGGGCAGGAAAACTGGGAGCAGTGGTCCTTGTGCCCCTGGCTGTGTTTACTCATTCCCTGGAGCGGTGGGGCTGAAGGACAAGGTGGGGAGGGAATTTGTCAGCGTTAAACCATGGGGGATTTAACAGCCAACCCTTCATCTGCTGCCAGCATGGAAGCAAACACCTGTGGGAATGTGCCAGCCCTGGCCAAGGTCGTTCCTGCCATGGGCTCCTGCCCATGCTGAGCAGTGTTTTGGGATGCAGCCATGCCTGGGAGCTGGCACTGGAGCAGCTTCATTCCCTTCACCTCCAGCTCATGTTGTCCTTAATGGTGATACCTCCACTTGTCTGAGCCCCAGGACCCCTCTGAGGGCCACCGGTGACCACTGCTCTGAACATATTCCTCTCCAAATTCCTCTCCATGCCTTGCAAATCCCACCATCTCTTACCACGGAACTGCAGAATATTCCGAACTGGAAGAGAACCACTTGGATCAGCAAAGTCCATCCCACCTCTCTGGACAAAGAGGGATTTTTTTCCCTGCCTACCTACTGCAGTTGGCACATGTCTGCTGAGTGAATGAACCCATGGGATGGATCCATCCCACCCAGCTCCCATGGGAAATGGGTGTCAGGAGCATCCCTTGCCTCACATTCCCACACTGCCCCGCTGGCGGCCGGCACTGCAGCAGCGAGGAGGAAATGCCAGGGCTTAAGTGATTTAGCTTGGGGAACGAGTGAAATCTACTTACATGGGCTAATTGATAGCAAATGATTCCTTAATTAGAAATTATAGAATTGCCCCCTCATTTACCAGGAAGAACAGGACCGATGTGATGAGGAGCTGAGGGGTGTTTCCCATGGTTGCTGGTGATTTTCCTTTGGAGATGCTCTCGCCAATTAACTTTTCATGACATAAATTTGTTTGCCTTAAAATATCCAGTTAGAAGCATTTGCAAATGCATTATTTAAGGCCTGAAAATAAATATTGGATGCTCAGGCTGTGCTTTGTGAGAGCTCTGAGCCACGTGGCTTCTCACTCAATTATTGATTGTGCTTTCTGTCGCGCTGGAGACGTTCCTGCATGCACAGGGGAAAATCCCAGCTTGTTTACTTGCTCCTTCCATTTCTCAAAATCTCCAAAAAACTCATCCAGCAATGGATTTGGGGATGTTTATAACTTTTAGATCTCCCTTGATGTGGGTTTTTGGGTATTTAATAAGGTATGAGCACCTCGTGCAGTTTTTTTTCCTCGCCGAGACGTTTACAGATGTTTTTCCATATAAAATTTTGCCAGGATGTATTTATCCCTGTGCCAGATTTGATTGTAAATAGAACCACCGAATCATGAGGGCTGGACAAGACCTCCAAAATCCTCAAGCCCAACCTTGAAGGCTCCTCAGAAACTGGGGTGTCTTGGACCTCACCTTCTGCACCCATCAGCACAGAGAAGCGATGAAAACTCACAGCCCGGGAGGTGAGATTTCTAACGGAGAAGGAATTGCATAAACCTCGCCTTTGGAAGATTGCAAAGAGGTTTCCAGGGATATCTGGGGGCTGCCAGCACCCAGGAACTGCTCGCTCTCGGCTTTGTGTCAGAAAATCTGCCAAAAATTCACAGGTGAAAAACCGGTCAGCCCGGCTGCTTGGCTTTGCAGCCGGAGCCTTGGCAGGAACGGGAATGGCATGTCCAGGGGGAAGAAGGTTTCTGCACCCCATGAAACACTCTGGCCCACAAAAAAGCTGCTCTGAGGATGCTTTGTGAGACCCCCAGCATCACCCAGGATGGATCTGAGTGTTGTCAGATGCATAAATAATGCGGGACCTGTTCGGAAGCATCACAGAGGGAATTCAGGTCTCATCCCAGCTCCTTCCCACCCGGCAAACTGGAGCCACAGAGCTTGGAAACCCTGCAGACTCATGGCCATAATTAATAGTACAAAGAAGCTGGCAAGGGGACGCCACCAGACAGGCTCCAGCTCTGGCTCTGACCGCCAGCAGGTCTGCAGAGCCCCGGCCATGCCATGGCTGCTGGTCAAAGCCAGCGGGAATCTCACTGCTGCCTTCAAAGAAACCAACATTTTGCCCCAAAGCCCTGCTGCTCCCATCTGCTGCTCCATCCCTGGCACGAATGGACCACACAGATCACAAATCTTTTCCACAGGACGCCCACCACAACATAACCAGCCTGATAAATGCCACCTCACTCCGATTTTCCCACTTTTTAAATGGGAATCGTGCCATTCGTGCTGGTGGCACACTCGGCTTTTGGGTTGGTGGCCACTGTTATTGCAGGGAGGGATTTTTAACATCTGTGCTAATAATCCCATGGCACTGGGAACTAAATGAGATCCTGGCACTTGCCAGCTGGAAAAGAAGAGAACTGGGCATTTCTTCGCCGGAGAAAAGGAGGGCGAATAATGGGCTTAGAAAAGAGGGAGTGCCAAGAAAAATGCAGAGCCGAGTGCTTGCTGCTCTCCTTCACATGCTTAAAGAAAGCAATTCAGCCTCAGCACACGCAGTTATTAAATGGGGAAAAAAGAAAAAATTCTTGTGACTCGGTTTCTTTGCAGGGCAGCCGAGCAAACTCCTCGATCCGCCGTGACCTTGGGACATAATGGGGCATTGAAAAGCAAATCCGGCGGCACAGAAAGGAAGTGTGTTCCACCAGGCCAGGAGAGGCACTGAGGGAAGGAACAGCCAAGTGGTTATCTCTGAGAGCTTAAATCTCAGCCAGGCAGAGCTTTTTGACAAGCCAGGCTTTGTTGGGAGAGCCACAGGCAGGGCAGTGTGTGGGGTTGTACCTGGCAGCTGACATTTAACACCGTTTTAGGATGATAAAACTCACTCGGGATGCGCCTTGCCCGTGGCAGGGTGGAAAAAACCCCGGGACTGGCACCTGGGTGGCAAAACAGACACCACATCCTCATCCTTGGGGTCTGCTCCAGGACGCCTGGTGAAGCAGGGAAAGGTTTGTGTGGTTATGGATCTCAAGCTCTGCCAGGGGAAACGAGGGAAATCTGAGCATCAGCATCGCTGCTTTGCCCGCCTTGTCCTGGCAATAAACATCCCCACTTTTATCTCAGTGCAATTTTGGGGCGGGAGAGGTGTCAGACCCTCGAGCTGGGCTGGAGACCACTTGAAATCACTGGAAATACCCCGAATTGTGGGCACACTGGCAAATTTCAGCACTGTGCCCTTGCTGCATTACACAGGCAAAGCGGGGATGATCGGAGTGGGATTCTCAGGATAGTTTGGGTTGGAAGGGATCTTAAAGCTCATCCTGTTTCATCCCCCTGCTATGGGTAGGGACACCTTCCACTATCCCAGGTTGTTCCAATCCCTGCCCAACCTGGTCTAATTCTTCTCTCCCACTTCCCTCTGCCTCCAAAAGCCAGGGAATTCTTATTTTCTCCCTTATCTTTCGAGTCCTGAGCCCCTTTTCAAGGTGGATAGCAGGTAGCTGAGGGTGCTGATACTTTTATCCTCTGCTTTTATCCCGGGACACTTACACCCAGCATTCCTGGGATGAACCTGTAGTAAATGCTGCTTGTTTTGGGCATGCCCTGCATTTGTACCAGGGTCTTCTGAATGCCTGTCACTGTCCCAAGCCACACTGATGCGTGGTGAGGACATCCAGGGTGTCCCACTGCTGCATCCAGGTGGAAATGACCACTCCTGGCAGGTTCTCTCGTTAAACAGGGCTAACGATGTAAAGCAGCTGCTCTGAACACAAGCCAGCACAGCCATCAATTCAATTAACCCCACTGATTAATGCAGGAGCTGAGCAATGGCCATAGACGAGGCTGTTTGTCACTGAATATGGGGAATTATTGTGTCTTACACTGTTTAAAGAAGGAAACCCTCTCGTTTTATCACGGAGCTGTCTGGAAGGTAGAAGGGCTCTGGCAGTGATTGGAGGGAAGGGAACAAACGATCATAATAAATAAACGTGCACCCCTTGGCAGCACCATTAAACAGCTCTTGCTCCCCATGCCTTTGCCCCAGAGAATCTTTAGGTGTGTAGGGAAAATCCAGGAGTCAGCAGCCCAAAAGTGGTGGAGAAAGGGCTGCTCGGAGCCTCTGAGGGATACGGAAAGGCAGCCTAGGAGGATGTTTAGCTAAAGGCAAAAGTATTCTTGGCTGAAAGACAGGACTTTGTGCTCCTCTAACTCCGTCCTGCAAGCCCTGGGCCTTTTCCAGACCTACAGAACTCTGCTGGATCCTCCTCACCGCCTGCAGAAATCCCACAATCTGGAATCTGTTGGTACACAGAGGGTGGAGGTCAGAGCCATGTCACTCTCATTCCAAGGCTCACAACCATGCATCAATAATTGTATCTCCCTTTGCATCCCCCCTCTGCCAGGCAGGAATATTTATCCATCTGGGAAGCCATCATAACCAGTAATGATTCCCCTGTTCCCATTAGCCCAGCACTCTCTCCCCTAACGATGATAAAACAGCCTCATCCTGGTGGCTGGTTTTAGATAGAGCTGTCATTGAGTCTGGGAATTTTTTTTTTTTGCAGCTTCCGTGGTTCTGTTGCCAGGAGAATCTCCAGCGGGAACAAAAGCTGTTTTATTTTGTGGGATGGGACGTGGGGGGGAAAGGAAAAAAGGGGAAGGGCAGTGTTAACTCGTGGGTTGTGGGTCTTGTTGTGAGTGACCAGGCAGGGTGGGAGGTGAGGACAGGGATTCCTTGGCATCTAAAGGGTGATGAGGAAAAATGAAGTGGGCGATTTACAAGGAATGGTGGCTTAAAAGAAAGGATTTTGGTTACAAAGGAATACCTGAAGAGGCTCCGAGAGAGCTGAAGAGGGGCTTTGAACAAGGGCCTGGAAGGACAGGACAAGGGGGAATGGCTTCCCACTGCCAGGGGGCAGGGTTACATGGGATTTTGGGAAGGAAGTGTTCCCTGGGAGGGTGGGAGGCCCTGGCACAGGGTGCCCAGAGCAGCTGGGGCTGCCCCTGGATCCCTGGAAGTGTCCAAGGCCAGGCTGGACAGGGCTTGGAGCAGCCTGGGACAGTGGAAGGTGTCCCTGCCCATGGCAGGGGTGGCACTTGATGAAATTTAAGGTCCCTTCCCTCTCAAACGATTGTAGAATTCTATGATTTAGGCTACAACAAAGGACTTTGCTATATGGAGTAGTCTTCTAGGAGGAGGGAGGCTGGTAGAAAGCTTCCCAAAATCCATCCCTTCCCACAGGACAGAGTGAGCAGCAGGTGGGATTTGCAGCCTGGCAAGGATGGGGAATGTGATGGGGGCAGGATCTGTGTGCAAAGCTGGGGGCAGCAGCGGAAGGACACTGTGGGATTTGTCCTGAGGGGCAGAGAAGGTGCAAGACCTGTCCCTGTAGCTCTTCCACCTCTCCCCTCCACCCCTCTGCTGTCCTTTGTTCATTCATTCTCTCACTCCATGTCAGGCAGCCAAAGATATTAAAAGCCTCTCCGGAAGCTTTGTCCTTTGCTCTGTGCACTTCCTCAACAGGCTTAAAAACCTAATCCCTGTTACTAGTGGGAAGAGGTTGTTACCTGGCTGCGTGTTCCTGTCACTCCACAAACCCCATCCAGGGGTGATCACGGGTGATATCAGTCCCCCCTTCCCACAGCTTGCCTTCCCCTTTGGCCCCAACATGGCCACAGAGTTATGAGTCAGGGAATCGTGGAATGGTTTGGGTTGGAAAGGACTTTAAAGCTCATTCCACCCCTGCCATGGGCAGGGACACCTTCCACTATCCCAGGGTGCTCCAAGCCCCATCCAGCCTGGCCTTGGACACTTCCAGGGATCCAGGGGCAGCCACAGCTTCTCTGTGCCAGGGCCTGCCCACCCTCCCAGGGAACAATTCCTTCCCAATATTCCATGTAGCCCTGTCCTCCCTGTGTCCTGTCCCTCCACCCTTTGGAAACAGTCTCTGTCCATCTTTCTTGTAGCTCCTTCAGGCACTGGAAGGCCACAATTAGGTCTCCCAGGAGCCTTCTCTCCTCCAGGCTGAGCAATCCCAATTGTCTCATCCCGGGGACACTCTCCTGCTGCAGGTGGGCATAGCTGGGGATGCTCTGCTGGAGTGCAAGGAAAAGCAAAAGTAGAGGCCGGGCTTCCAAATGTAACGTAGGGAATTGCAGCCTTCAGCCATTGCAATGGATGGAACAGGAGAAAAATCCTCCAGACTGCAGCTGCAAGAGGAAATCAGGTGGATGCCTGTGGAGACAGGTGTCAGAGGAGTAAATCAGCCCGGCATAATGGAATTCCGAGAACGAAGCAGAAATAATCCATTTGGGGAGCCTGGCAGAAGGAAGACGGTGCTTTGTTTGCCAGTTCCAAATGCAGCGAGCCTCATTTACGAGGCACTTCTGTGGGTAATTGGTTTTGAAGCGGGAACGTTATACCTACAAAATAAATCTTGTTGGAATTTATTGGCTTTACCCAGCTCCTAAACCCCGAGTACCTTTGAGCAAACAGCTGGAAGCGCTGCCTGTGGCAGCAACGCTCCGGAGCCTCGATCCCTGCCTCGGGATGCAAACAAAGAGCTGCTGCTTCCCAGGAAGGAGTCAATAACTCAGCTTCCATCGGAGAAGAGGGACATCAAACCCTGCCAGTTATCCCTACCGCTCGTCATTAACCATCAGGGCTGTAATTAACTCTCAGCAAGGGGAAGATTGGCCTGGGAAGAGCTCACCCCAGGGAGTTTGCTGGGAGTGCTGTACTAACCAAGCGTTATTAAACACACCTTGGCAGCCAAGCACGCGCTTCCCAAGCTCTGGAAAGCCATCCATAGCATGATCTGGGCTAAGGGATTCGCTGGATTCCTACCAAAACTGCGGGATCATGGAAAAAGCGCTCCCTGCAGCGCGTAGCAACCGGCTGCAACAAACCTGGAGCTCGGGCATTCCCACCGAGGCTTTTCTTCTATTCCATGTGGAAGTGGATTTTATTAGGCTCAGGTTTGGGAATGCTCTCTTCTGGAAGGTTTCAGGAGCTCAGGCTTCATGGTTGAGCCACTGCTGTGCCTGCAAGAGCATCCCTGCCCATGGCAGGGGGCTGGGACAGGATGTTGTCCAACCTTCCAATCCTTCCAGCCTAAGCCATTCCATGATTCTGTGATTCCATGATCTTCCTGAGCTCCAATTCTGGTGAGGAGATTGGCATTGCTGGGTTTGGGACTCATCAGACCCAGGTCCGGACATCCAGCTCCTGCCTGCGATTTCCAAAGCAGCACCAGAGCAAAAAGGGGCTTTTCTCTCCCAAAAAAAGCTGGCTACACTCATATACCTGAGCCACGGGAATGTCATCCTGCACCAGCCCCTTTCCTAAGAACTGTTCAAGCCAACTATTTCCACTCAGACTCGTGCCTGAGAAACACCACAGGGGAACGCACAGGGAAATGAACTCCACCATGGAATTCCCGTGAGATGAATTCCCAGCACCATAGAAAAGCCTGGCCTCATTAGGGCATTTTGTCCAGGTCTAATTGCTCCTCGGTATCGCTTCCTGGCGGGGGAAATGGGAGTGGCACCATTCCAAAGGTGGGCTGGACGTCTTTGCTGCTGTGCCTGGCTCCATCCCAGTGGGAGCAAAGGGAATGTGGCAGCAGGAGGCGGCTGCAGGCAGGAGAAGGGTGGGGAGGGGGGGAGGCAGGAGCCCAGGGGCACCCAGCACCCATGGAAGGATGCTGTGGGAGCATCCTCTAGCCATGGATTTTGGTCCATGCCATGGATTTTGGTCCACCCCGTGACCAAAATCCCCTTTCTTGCTCTGAGCTGCTCCTGGGCATTGCAAGATGCCCAAAAAACAGAGAGGGATGGATGCAGATGGAATGCTCATCCCTCCATCACAGGCTTGGCTCCTGCAACATGCCCAAGGCACATCCTCAGCGTGGGGAAAGCTGCTTCCAGGATGGGAACACAAATTGCTGATTTTTAATGGCATTCAAGGACAGTTTTCCCACCTGGAGATGTGGTTTTACCCAAGGGATCATGAGGATGCTGAGCTGGAACTGCAGATTCTCATAAACCTCCTGCAGCCCATTGGAAAAGACACTTTTGTCCCCAAAGCCACTCAAGGTGCCAGTCTGGGATGATCCAGCCCAAGCCAGGAGTCATTTTGGACTCTCCAGTACCCAAAAGATGGGGAATCACACCAGGGATGGAAAAGAGGAGTAAAGCAGCCATTCAAATACTGATTTTAACGAGAATTTTGCACAATACCTGCAGGAGCAGAGGGACAGGTGCACCCCAGGCTCGGTGCCAAGGCACGGATGGGAACAGCACCCAGCCCAGGTGCCATCCCAATGATTTCCACCGACAAAACAGGATGGAAATGGCCCATTGCAGTTAGAGAACCAGGTTATCCAGCTGCAGGGAGCTCGCCTCGGAGAAACCCCAAAGCTCTCAAAAAAACGCTGCAGAAAAGAGCTCCCAAGGGTGCTTGGAAGTGGTTCTATGGGGCTCACTCTGGGAGGCCAGGAAAAGGCTTGGATGAGGCTGGGAAGTCCCAGCTGACCCCAGGGATGGGGTCTGGCCACGCAAGGACTCGCAGCCACCCCATTGTCACCCCACTTTTTTCTCAGCCCAGCCAAACTCCGTCTCCTTCTGCCACACTGGGAGCAGGAGGAGCCAACACCAGGAAGAGGAAATTTAATCATCAGATCCCGATTAAACCCAGGAAAAAACAAGGAGGGGGTGGGAAGAGCAGCGGCTCGTGTAGCCTGGACCCATCTGCTCTGCTGTTTCTCGCTCAGCTGCTTTTCCAAAGGGACTTCCAATGGGAGATGGCCACTGTGGTGGTGTCGGTGGCCACCACCTCTGGGTGCACTTTGTCTCCATCCCTGTCCTGTTGTGTTGATGCTCCTGGTATCCCATTTCCTAATCCTGCATCCCAGCCGGGCAGCACAACCCCAGGGTGGGAAGCTCCCTTAATCTATGGGATTTTAGGGAACACGACCCCCTTTTCTTGGTGTTGGGTGCTGTGGGAAGCTGGGAAGCTGCTCTCCAACTGTGCCTAGCACAAGAAATTAGAGTTTAGCATTTTCCTCCATGTTTCTCCTGCCTTTCCCATCCTGGGAGAGGAACAGGGGCGGGATTTCTGCTTTCTCAGGAGATCACAGAAATGGCCAAAAAAAAAGGGGCATAAACCCTCAGCTGTCCGGTGTGCACGGAAAGGAAGGGTTTGAGTGTGGCCACCCTCACTGCCAGGCTGGGTGGACGTGATTTTCACGAGCACTGCCCCTTGCACAACGACAC
>VZTX01027368.1:0-17972 GCA_013400915.1 Pardalotus punctatus
TATAAATATAATAAATATAATATAGAAATAATTTTAAAGGCTAAATAAATAAAAATTATAAACAAATAAATAAGACAATGCAATCTGTTTCTGAAGATGATTATGAATGCACTAATTTTCTGAAACTCCTGAAGCTCAGACACGACTCAGTTAAATGGATGAACTTAATCAAGAAAAGAGAGAAAATACAGATTAAAGGATCCTTTTGTTCTTTTAAAAACAGAACACTTACAGCATGGTTATATTAAAGAATCATGAGCCTCTGCATGTGATTGGGTGATTGGAACAGCCTTGGGAGCTGCTGGAAGTGTTTTCACTTTTGTGGCCCATATCTCCTGCTTAAATGGGCTCACAATTTAGCCCTGAGGCATTGATGTACCAGGTTAGACTTTAAACCCTGGTTTGCTCTTATCCGGGTAACCTCTTGCATGAATTCATTATTTTTGCAAAAGTAAAGACACTGAAGCAAAGGATCACCTGCAAGGACAAAAGCAGATTTATTACTAATGGAAATAGACTACTAATTCTGTGTTCACTCTCATAAAACTCTTGCAGTACAGCAAGGAACAGAAATTAAAGAAACATTTGGAAGGTCAGCAGCACAGGAGAAAGACTGGATTTCAAAGGGTGAACTGCACAAGTGTAAAATGGGCATCTAGTCTCAATTCATCGACTATAACTTTCCATATACTGTGTTGCCGCATACAGAGAAAAAGGTCTCCTGCTAAGCAGAGCAAAAATAATCCATTAGAGTGTATGAAAATATTGCTACTGGCAAAAGATGCCATTTTTTTTTTTTAATAATTAAATTTATTTTTCTGGACTTGGAGAGAAAGAAAAACAAAACAAAAGAGAGAAGAAAAATTATGAACTCCACTGACCTGAAATATCCTTTGCTTGGCTACATTGAAAGAGAGATGTGTAACTTTGGAATGATTCTCTGTTCTGAGACAGTGATGGGCACAGACTTGACAGCTGTATTTTTACCATCATAAGACAACATTTGGGAATAAAACCCCTGAAAGATACAAGAGTAAATGAATCAATTCCAAGTGTTGTTCCACTTTGATGCAAATATTACATACTAAAAATTTCTTCAATGCTGATGGTCCAAAATCATGCAACATATCATTTTCTAAGGGTTTTACCCCAATCAGAGTGATATCTGTGGTGTGGTTACAGGCAATGCACCGTTTTCAGCAGATTGAAACTAAGGTGCACTAAGATAGGACTAGCATGCTGGTTTTGGTACCTAACTAAGCAGCCTTCTCCTTTAAAGAGACTCCAGGTTGCTTGCTATACCAACATAATCACTTGTGTTAGTGCAGCACAGGCATGTGCCATGTTTTCAGATATTTTATATTTCTATATTGAGTTCATATCCCCCATAAAATAATTTCTGTTAATTTTTCTTATCAGTTTGAATTAGAGAGGAAATATTATTCCCTATAAACACTTCATTCAGTTAAATCATTGCATCTGAAAAATAACAAAATTAAAAAATAATGTTACCTAACTAAAAAAAAAAGAGCAAAACTAGAGAGCAACAGATGTTTTTTGAAATAACAATCAGGGAAATGTTAGTCAAAATATCACTTTCCTTTCAACCAGCTGGAATGCAGTTTTCAATTTTTAATGCATTATTACATAGTTTCTGTCCAAATCATATTAACACCTATTGTAGTCAGAAGAGCTGTAATAAGGAATCTAAACAAATACTCAGACACTGAGGGACTATGTTTTGAACAACAGTCACTATCAGAAATTAAAATTAAGATATCTTGAAATGTCCATGGCTCACATGACACAAGAGTAATGCCTACCAGCAGACATGAAGGGTGAAGTTTCCGGCTCACCCACTTGAAAGATTACACCATAGGTAGGGATTAATTTGGAGAACCAATCATATAAAGAATAATAAGTAGGTTATAACAGAAAAAGACTGCTTATGTCAACACCTGCACTCCACAAACAGCAGATTTGGTAGGTGTTTACATGCAATAAGGCTGAAAAACTAATCTGATGTATTTGGAGGAGTAACATAATAGGGCACTGTAGTTTTATTTCCCCTCAATATAACTGTGATAATAATTCACAGAGATATTACTGTAAGTTTTTACATACCTCATCACCAAAGATAATGGAAAATGAGTAGTTCAGAGAAAAACCCCAACTATAATTAAGAGATTGGAGAAATTAAAATATGAAAAAAAAAATAAAGCACTGAATAGATATTTATAGCTTGGCTAAAGACAACAGGAGGGTTCATAATAACTGTGAATATTTGAAGGGAACATGCACTAAAAATAGAGAATATTTAATTGACCATACAGAGGCGATTGGATAGGAGAAATTTAATGAAATTGAGAAGGGTTTAGCATATATAATCAGGAGAAAAGCTCTTGACAGTGACAGCTTCTGGGATCAGAACAATGTTTCAATTTTTTAATGCTTTGCTGTATACCTTAGCAATATCCCTTTTACTAATGCCAACCGTTGGTCTGTCAGAGAATAAGATAGCTCATAGATGTTAAAGAAAAAATACTACTAAAAGTATTACAAATGTTACAAGAAAAATAATTTGAAAACTTCCTCTTGCTCTTGGCAAGCAGAAAAACTGGTGGAATTTCCTTAAAAAATGTGGACTGCCTCCCACTTACATCTACCTATGACCAATCTGTAACTACACAAAACTATTTTGCCAGTTGCTGCATGCAAAAATATATTTTTGAAAATTCTTCTGGGAATAATGCACTATCACAGGTATGTAACAGGATTGGTTTTGTATAACAATCAGCCTACTGGCAGCATGACACTGTCAATGATCATCCAGTCAGGAAGGCTTTACCAAACACCTCCTGAATGATCGGGAAGGACAAATCCTTCCAGGTATAGGCAGGTACCTCATCTTTTTCACTTTCTTTATGTGAAAATATTGAAAACTCTTGCAGATGGAACACCAGTGCAAGGGTAAAAGGCATGAGAGACAGTGTGACACAGCAGCAATATTTACAAAGCTATGTTAGACAAATGTCTTCTTATAGTTTTAAAATGTATACAAAAGGAAAAAATCTGTGAAAAAGTATTGGCACTGAATTCTGAGGTTTCTGATTCACAAACCATTGAAGACCATGGTAGTGTTTGAGGGTGTTTGCTGTATTTTTAGTCTACTCTTTAGGAATGTTATTTAGGAACTGCCAGACACAAAATAATGCATTTGGTCAATCCTTGGTCTGATCCAGAATAACTGTTCTGATGGAACACTGGACATCTGGTGCTCTTAAGAAACAGTATTGACTTTGACATGGGAAATAAAACAAGACCACTGTATGGTAAACTGCCAGTGCTCACTCCCATCATCCTTAATGTTTTTGTAGGTCCTGGTAGGTCTCTTTTTCCCACTTTTCTTATAGCTATCACTCCACTACAGACTTTATCTGCACTATCCTTCTCAATGACAGCCACCTGGAGAAATTCCAGCAAGGCATGTTTCCATCAGGATGTAGTAAAATAAAACATTTAATAGGAAAATTTTTGGATACCACTGAACTTCTCAAAGTTCTTTTGAAATGAACTTCTAGGAGTTTCTTGTGATTCTTCCACTTACAGACACGAATCTCTTCAGATTAATGTTTGTTATAAAAGACCCCCGAAACTGTGAAGAAAAACTAGCAGGGTAGTTAATCAGGGGAACAAAACGTTATCATTCTTATCAGGGCATGTTTTTGAAAAGGTTTTCTTGAGAGTGGAAGAACATTTCATGCAGATATTAGTATAAACTCATTTAAAGGAAATGGACATTGTAGTTCAGTAATTTGCATACAGTTGCAAAGAAATTATGACATGTAAGGCAAGGAACACTGCATGTGACAGAGTAACCTTAGCTTAGCTAGTGTCTTCTGGTCTGACTTTCCACTGATCCACTCATAAGCAATAGTCACAGGAAGCCCTTTTTGACTTGCAGTTTTAGATGTTGCAGAGAACACACACATTTTACACCATGTTGCTTACAAGCCAACTGCTGGTCAAGGCATACTCAACCCACTAGAAATTGGTGCATCATGGACTTTGCTTACTATCTTGCTTGAGAAAGGAAAATAAAAAAATAATAGTGAAAATCCTAAGAATTTGCTGGATCCTCAACACTGTTACAGAAGTGTCTTTGAAGAAGTAAGTACATTTTATGCATAATTTTCTATGGACCTAATCATAAAAACTACAAATTATAAAGACCACCTTGACACAAAGGTGGTAATTTTTAGTACATTAATTTTGTTTCTCTCTCCTTAGAACTTTTCTATCGAGCATCTCTGTCTAAATTCTTTTCTTAATCAACATCCAGATTATTAAATAATAATATTCTTATTTCAGTCTATTGTTTACATCCTACTGCCTTCAGCAGAACTGTTCTTTAATTTTACCTCATATATTTCCTCATTGGTGACCCTACGTAGACAGCATAGATTTAGCAAAGATATAAGATAACAGGAGAAACTAAGGACCTGAGGAATGAAGTAATAGCTGCCTTGATAAAATATAAGTACAAATAATTCTGTGGCTTTCTTTTTTGCCTAACACTCTGTCTTGGTTTGAAAGATAGGTGTCTGCCAAGGAAAGCAAGAACCTTCCTTGAAATGGAGAATATGACCTCCCTTCCCTCTGAATTATTATAACTTTGAAATTAAGGGGTTTTCAGGCAAAGATATGGGAAAAGGAATAATAGTTCTTTACTAGTATTTATAACAATGCAAACAAGCAACAACAAACAAACAACCAAACCAGAGACCCAGGACCAGCCTTCCCTCGGCTGTCAAAGCACCTTCCCCTTTGGCGCAGTTCCGGTCACAGCCGGCAGGGGCGCTGTTGGCTCCCGGCCGGGCAGGGCGGGTGCGATGATTCCCCCAAAGCTGCAGGGGGCGCTGTGGCGGGGGTTCAGTCGCGTCTCCCTGACGCGGTAAAGGCCGGGGGGCTGCATGGCCAGGTGGGCTGTAGCAGAAAACTCGGACCGGCAGCTGGAACAGCAGAGGCAGACACAACTCCGCAGCTGTGGCAGATTCTGCGGTGTGACCTTGTAGGCAGGGGCGGTGCCGGATTACAATGTAGCAAAAAGCCGGAGGAATGGCAGAAAAACCCCGGTGCTGGGTAGTGGCAGCCCAGCTCCTGAACCGGGACAGGCCCCCTCAGAGGGGGAGGGGTTCGGGTTCTGGGGTTTTCCCTTGAGGCACCCGAGAAGATGGTGAGAGTTTTTTCCAGTGTGGTAGAATGGTAATAAGGTCTCAGTTCAATAGCCGTTCTTACAAGCAGAGCCTCACTCACAGTAGAAGTAGGAGACAGAGCTCCACAGCAATGGCAGGTTCCTCCCACAGCAACTGCAGCCTGTCCCCCCTCCGATGCCGAGACCGAGCTAGGAGCTGGGCCCAGCCCCTTTCCCCCTGCCCAAATCTCGAGGTATCTGCTCCTCCAAGACAAAGTCCTCAGAGAGGAGAAGGGCAGGCAGGTGCACTCCTCCCCTTCCCTCATGGGTACATCTTTTGTCTCTCTCTTAAGTACCGGTCCTTATTGTCTCTTAGGAACAAATGGGACAAAATTCCCTAAGATAAAGAAAACAAAAGGAAAAGTCCTAAAGTCCAACACACTCAAAAAAATCATTGTTGACAGAGGAACCTTTTGTTTGCTCTCCTGTACAATGCCTGTCTCATCATTATTCATTCTTAGGTTTTAATTTCAGACCTAAGAGATTTTTGCTACCTCTCTAATACCAAGAAAAGAAATGTTATCTGTTTCTTTCACTTTAAATTCCTCAAGCACCTCTAACACCATTAAAAATAGTTTGAGTTTCGTGTGGTGTCATAGCCAGAACTGAACAAGTTTGACATGTAATTATATTTGTCATAGAACACACTATAGTGTGTAAGCATATTATCAGAAACTTTTCATTTAAAATGTGTAACCCTAGAATTTTATAGACATATGTTTGTATTCACATGCTCCTGTTTGGCAGGGCCATGAACAGGTGTAGAGTTTGATTACCATATTTTTGCTGACACTATTATAAATTATCTACCAACCATAATAATTCAAAATAATGTGATGACTTACCAGATATTTCCCTGAAGTGATTGCTTCCAGCACAGAACTTCTACGGGCAACATGATTTGCCTTACAGCTGCTCTGTGTCTTTTGCTGGCCAAGGGTCATGAGGATGATTTCAGTTTGTCCCATATAGTAAAATAAATGTCTTCTGTTGGTCTAGTGATACCCATATACTAGAGAACCTTGTTTTGGATGGAGATTTTCAAGAAATTTGAATTTGGCACCTTATCACCTGCTTTGTCAGAGGTGTCTAAGTCAACACTGAAATTTCACCAAGCAGTCAAATTGACCCTCAGTGCTATTCTATTTAAATTATCAGCCTTGATTTTTGAGTAAATGGTCAGCCAAACCTGAATCCTGGATGCTCTTTACTATCCTAAGAGCTTTACAAAAGTGGGGAAGTGGGGAATCACAAACTTTCTTCAAATCTGAACTGCAGTGCTTAGTTTCATTCCTAGTAAAAGCAAAATTAAATTATTTGTGGACATTTTAAAATACCCTCAATTAAACCTATGCTGGAATTAGAAAAGCTCCAGGAAGAACAATTTTTCCCTTTACATTTACATTTTAAGTTTCACATAAATTTTTGGGAATAGATGATTAATCCAACTAGCATGTAAACATTAAATTCATGCTGTATTTTTTTAATACAGAATTCATTGATAGCAAATGTCCTATAAGTACCTAAAAATCACTTGGGTTTATTTAATCCTCTTTCAGGTAATTTTAGTTTAATCCTAAATCCACACACTTAAAAGTTGATGTATGGGATTCATGAGATGGATAATTGCAGCATCAAAGTAAAACAGGTAAAAGAGGAATGGGCCTGATGAGGAAGAAGCTACTCCACCTGTTGTACCTTTCTGGCATCACTCTGAGCCGTACAAACCTAAAATCAAGTGTGTGGAAACCATAAAGCAGAGTAGAAAAGTTTGTGACCTTAAATATTATTCTACAAATTATTATATATACTTCAATTACAGACAAGATAAAACAGATACAGTGGAGATAATGCTGAGAATTGCTGTCCCTGCAGTACCCCATAAATGATTTCTGCAGCCAATGAATTTGTTTGTTTGTTTCCTTGTACTATGTCTTCTCATTTCTGTTCAATTTACTTAGTATAAACATGGCTGCAGCTCTCTCTCTTCTCACTTTTTTCCCTGATATTCTTTAACATAACTTGTCTGCAGAGTCAGTGGGTCTTGGGGAGTGAATGCTGCTGCCAGCAGTTCATTATAAAAAAAAAATGAAGCATGATTTGTATTTTTAAAAAATTGCTATGTAGCTACATTGTTACCCATAAAACTTGTTGTATATATGTATGTAGTTCTTTCCCCATAGCCACATGTTGTAAAGGTTTGATTGACAAGAAAGTTTACTGTAAAGAGATCTGATGTGTCATTGGTGTAAAACAAGCTTTTGGAATGACATCTTAACAATGGAAATACTACACAGATCTCACCAAGCAAGAACAATAGTACTTGTTATTATCACAAGACTGCATGGGGTCAGCTACCAAAAAAACGGGTGCCTTTGAAATGTGTCTGTGATTCAGCACCACCTCTGCTTTGGTCATGCAGGTGTCTCTCCATCTGCTTCTGGTTGGACACCTAATAGTCTAAATGTGTTTCCATTTATCCTGTTCCTTTTTGAGGTTGTTTCATCACAAGCAATTGGCAAGGGTTTTAACACAGGAGGGCTGTTTGAGTGTGGCACATTTCTACTTTAGTTTATATCTGTTGAAAAAAAAAAGGGAAAAAAAAGCCCCTTTGAATATTCTCTTTAATAACTTGAAATTTTAATAAGGACCTAAGGAACAGTTGAACAGAGAGTGAACTTATATTTAAATTAGGACTTTGAGAGCTTGGAGATTCTAACTTGGTGAACTCTAATTAAATCCCACAAGGCCATCAGGTCTGCCTCCCTAGCTCTTGATGGTGAAAGTGAGGTCTTCAAAAAGCATCCCTTGACAGTATACAAGTGGGAGGAAAAAAAATCCTTCTGCCCTTCATGATAGCATTTCATAAAGCAAGAATTCCTGAAGGAGTACCAGAAAATAGGAACAATAGTTAGGGTATGAAACTGTGGAAAGCTGAGAAATATGTTTTGAGTATTAGTGTGGCAGTCCTCCTGAAATTCAGTTTTGTAATGTTTTTAAAAGACCACTGCTTATATAAGTTTCAATGGACCTGATGCTTACAGAAGGTGCTATAGTATACACTATCATTCTGGTTGCTACTGTATTATATTTGACTGGAATGTAAAGGAATATTGACTGGATGTTTGGCATTCTGCCTCATTTGGTAAAACATATTTGGCTCATTAGGCAATTACTACTATTTAAATAAGCATTTGGTATGCGTTCTTCAAATCGTGAAGTACAGAGAAGTGACTAGATGCTTTCCTAAGTTCTGTTTTAGCTCAGATTTTAAACTAACTCAAATTTTTGTGGGAGCTAGGATCTAAATATTTTAATTTTTATGCATCTGTAGTTTAAAAGATTTGTATATGGAGATTCAAGTTGCATTTCTGATTTTTGTTTGTTTTTCATTATTGTTCTAGAGTTGACAGAATAATGTCACAATGATTTTTATCATGTCAGCCATAAAACACAACAAAATAGTTTTTTCCCCTTGAAATAAATTCCAAAACATGAGCATTAAAAAAAAAACCCAAAAACCCAAAAAACCCAAACCCAAAACAAAATAACCCCTGACCTCCTTATTTGGAAAATTTACCATTCCTTCTGGAGAACATAACTTTTTCAATGTAGACTTGTATTGAAGTAACAAAGTCATACACAGCGTTCATCTATTAGTGCTGCTAACACAGCTCAAATATAGTCAAATTTGTCAAATTGGTTCTTCATACAGATAAAATATTTTATTCTTAAGAAAATACCCTCAAAATTGAGAACATTATCCACTATATGGTTTTCATGAAAATCAGGATTTACTAACAGTTAGCTCTTTATATTTGTTACCAAGTTGTCCATCGATATTATTTATCATTTTCCTCTCCAGGGACCCTGCACTATTTTTTGCCTTTCTTGCTACACTCACAAAAGACTTATCCAATGACAGCCTTATGGAGGATCAGTGGTGACTTTCTCCTCAACTCTACAACTTTCTTTCTTTCTCAAAGCACTAAATAATACCACCATTTGATTATTATTTCTATTCTGAGATGACTTTACACAGGTACTGAAGATGAATATGTTCAACTTTTCCTGTGGAGATTTCAGAGTAGTATTTTATGGAATTGATCTAATCAAAAGACAGATACAGTTGATCTCACTGAAGTTCATTTTCATGTACTTGTACAGCATGAGGCATTACAGACTTACCAAATTTATCCTAGAATTAATTCCCTTTGATAAGATGATATTAATTGGGTTTTAGTGACTTCACTGAAAATCTATGTGCTCATGATAAAGTTCCAACAAGTAAAAGGCAGGCCAGTAATGCTTGGATGAAGAATACCTTAACAGATTAAAAAGAACAAAAACAAAAGCATTCTTATGTTGAAAAGACTGTCATAGAATCATAATTTGTCCTGGGTTGGAAGATACTCAAAAGGATTGTCAAAGTCTGACTCCTGGCCCTGCACAAAACACCCCAAGAATCACACCATGTGCCTGAGCTTATTGTCCAAACACTTCTTGAATTCTGTCAGGCTGGTGCTCTGACCACTTCCCTGGGGAGCCGGTTCCAGTGCTCAAACACCCTCTGGATGAAGGACCTTTTTCTAATATCCAACCTAAGCTTTCCCTTACACAACTTCAGGCAATTACTTTGCGTCCTGCCCTAGGTCATCATAGAGAAGAGTTCAGTGTCTGCCCCTCCTCCTTACAATGAAGTTGAAGACTGTAATGAGGTCTCCCCTCAGTCTCCGCCAAGCTGAATAGACCAAGTGACCTCAGCCACTCCTCACATGGCTTTCTCTCTTGATGTCTTTTTTCATATTGCAGTTACCAAAATTGCCCCCACCACTCGAGGTGAGGCCGCCCCAGCCCAGAACACAGTGGAACAATTCCCTTCCTTGCCCAGCTGGCAGTGCTGAGCCTGATGCCCTTCAGGATATTTGGCTCTCCTGGCTTCCAGGGCATTGCTCATATTCACCTTTCCATCAACCAGGACCCCAGGCCCCTTTCCACGGCACTGCTCTCCAGCCTCTCATTCTTCAGACTGTCCATACACCAGGCTTGCCCCATCCTAGGTACAGAATCTAGCACTTTCCTTGTTGAACTTCATATAGTTGGCAATTACCCAGTCTTCTGATTGTTGAGGTCTCTCTGCAGGCCCTCCTTGCCTTTGTGGGAGTCAACAACTCCTCCCAGTTTAGTATGTTCTGCAAACTTTGAATTCCTTCAAGTCCTGCAACCAAGTAATTTATTTAGATGTTGAGAAGCACAGGGCCTAAGATGGATCCCTGTAAAACCCCACTAGTGACCAGTCAGTCACCCAGCCTTATGTAACCCTATTTGCTATAAGCCATTGCTCAACTGTGAGCCAGTTGCTCGCCCATTGCTGGCCTGTTACCAGTAAAAAGACCCCGAACAAATGGCTTGGGCATCTTTAATATTATTTCTCTGAAATAATGAAAAATTATTTCTGTAGGATGTATTGATTGTTCTTATATAAAGAGAGAGTGGTAAGTCCAATTCTGTGTAAATTAATGTAATTTATTAATTGCTTTCTTGCTTATTTGAACCTGCATAGCTTTCAAAGAAGTTTTTCTTTAACTCCCTGAAATACCAGAATGCAGCAAAGTAAATAAACCAGCCAATACAAAAAGTGAATTAATGTAAAAAGGATTATATCAGAATATGGTATTTGTTTAAACAACATAATTTCAGAGCATTTAATTTATGAATTTATGGAGTTACATCAGAACAAATGAGAATCAGCCCCAGTGAGAGAGGAGTATCATTTTGATGTCATTAGTGTACTGGACTAATTGATTTTCTTCCTCTGAGCTGTACATTCTCTTTGAGTTTCAGCTCTGGTGTGTTTTAGGAAACTTATTCACTTGTATAACCCCACATACATAATGCACAAATGTAAGTATTCATATTTTATGGAAGAAGAAGTGTTCTTCCATCTTGTACAAAATATATGGGGAAATACTCAAAAGCTTTATATTGTACCTTTGTAGTTCCTGTCAACCGTATGCATCAAAAGAAGATTAAAGTGCAGTATTTGTCATTTAGCTTACTTATAAATCTAGACAGAATCATCCCTGATGTTTTTCTCAATACACCTCTGACCTGAAAGAGGTATTGAACTATCATATACCATCTTTGTTGTTGAGTGTGAGATGCAAAAGTATTGTTTTTTCCTCTTTTGAACTATTTTTTAAAATTAAAACATTGCAAAGTCTTTCATGGTTTCATTCTGAAGTGTCAGTACCCATTCCTTGGATATAAAAGTAACCAGTTGAAATATGAAGGCACCTTTAAGGTGTTCTCTGATCAAAGCTCTGCACATTTGATCAAGTGCATTAGGTGAAAAGATCCATTTTTAGGAACGTTAATGTGTTTAGCTTGAACTAACTCTGATCTAAGGCTTGTGAATTGCAAACTAGGTAAACTGTTTTTATAGAACTCTTACTTCCTTTGGTCCTTTTTTTGGTGAAAAATACAAGGAATAGCTTGAATCGACCACTTGTAGCACTTCAGTACAGGGAATGTACACTGGTTGTATTGAGGTTACAAACTTTACCTTCTATGCTGCAAATTAATTTATATTTACAAGCATTTATTTAAAAAGTGAATTTAAAAAATTGCAGCTTGTTAAAAAAAAAAAACCACCCAAAAAACTGGAAATAAATATGCCAAAAGTATTAGCCCCACATTTTGTTTGTGGTTTGTTGGTTTTTTTTCTCAACTGAGAGAGGACTAATTAATTGATATTTCTTCATTGAGGTGGTTCTATATGGTCTTTTTTTCTAATCCCAGAATGCCCATTGGTATCAATTAATGAATGTCCATATAGTTTGAGACCTTTCTGCTCAAGAGAGCATCTAAAACTTTATAAGGTAACTACAGCTGTGACCAGAACCCATACTTACGCCTGAAGTGCTTTTCTTTTAAAAGATGGATAGCTGCATGGCAGGGCATTCCTCATATAGGGACACATTTGGAAGCTGTTCCTAAAGTTTCATCTGAAGCAATATGGTGCATGGCTCTCTTTTAGGAAGCACAGTATATATAGTCTATGTAGGAAACCAAGGTGTTTGATTATGTGTTTTGCTGTATCTCATTTTGTACTAAGGTCTTTTGGATAGCCTTAGAATTTAAAGAATGCAGTTGCCTGTCTCAAAACACTGGGAAGGCCACAGTAAGAATGTACCAGCAGGAACTTGAGATAAGACCGGAGGAATTTGCAACAGGAAAGCGTTAATTCCAGGCCTGGCAAGGCAGATCTGGGTGGCAATCTTGTTAGTGCATCCGGACAAAAATTCCCGCTGTGGCAAACTGTGGGAGAGGAAACAATTGCTTATACACATCCCAAATCATGGGAATGGTATCTAACCCTCCCCCTCCCAATTGATAACCCAGAATCTGGACTGTATATAGGTGGAACCTCCAGAAAAGCAACTCCTGGACCACCACCACTGAGAGGAAGGACCAAAGAGACAGTCTGGGTCCACAGGTGGTGATATCTTTCTACTTTATCTATCTCTCTCTCACTCTCTCTTCCCCCTCTTTCCTGTTTCTTTCTATCTCTCTGTGGAGGTTCAAAGTGTCGCCACAGAAGCAGATAGCTGTAGTGAGCTTTTGGCCTACTGTAAAACCTTGGGAAAAATAAGTGGTGTCTAGGCTGGAGCCAAGACAAAAGGACAAGATAAGGCTGTCTTTACCTTATGCATAGTTTTTAGCGGGGGATTAGGCGAGGAGATTGTAATCTGTAGCCTTTAGAAATGCAAAACATGTAACCCTAAGAGCCCTGAGTTTGTAACTGCTGAGCTACTGGGTTTGTAGCAGTGTATAAAGGTGTGCCTTGTACAAGAAAGTCGGCTTTGCTTGCACCCAGTGAAGTCCTCAAATCAATCACCGGCATCTCTCTACCTCACATCTCCTACTGAATAGAATCTGTACTATTGACTTAGCATATGGTCTAATTTGCACCTTAGTTTGGGCCGAAGCATCTCTCAGTAAATGCAGTTATAACAGAAGGGTGTCATTGTTTAACCCCATTTTTTTTACAGTAGGTAATTTCAAACCTCTTAATCTCAGAATCATTATTGTTTTGTATTTTCGTCTCCAATTTTGTATCTTTGAAATAAAGACTAACATACTGACATCTCTTCCTGTCTTGAAAAATGGAAGATTCTTCTCTAGATGCCACTGTCTAACTGGAGACATCACAGAGGGCCAATGTTCTCCAATACTGTGCCTGGCTTTGTGAATTATTTCTTTGATTGCATTATTGCCTGTTGGAAGCCCGTGACCCTGTCTCAGCTGTTACCTTAACTGAATTTTAATTTTTTCCAGCAAGACATTACAGCAAAAATAGGAATAGGCTAACATAATTCTGCCCAGCATCTTTTCTCCAGAAGATTTCCCAATTGCTTACAACACAAGATACTGTTTCTTAATGGTCAAGTTTAAATATTAGTGTTGTGCAGTGTGGGAGCATGTGTGCAAAGCATTAGAAAGACTAGATCAAATCTTCCCACTTCTCTTATAATGTCCTTCTCATAGTATGACTGCCGTCTTCCTGTAGCTTTTGTTTTGGAAGAGGATGAGATAGTCACATTCAATTTTGCAAAAAGAAGGAATTTTCATACTGAGAAAAGCCTTTCAGCAGAAAATGTTCATTCAATTAAGTCCACCTGAAGGTTTGGGGTATCTGACCACATACAGAGCTCTGTATTTATGGCTCAAGAGCCAGTGTGACTACTTTCACTGTAACTCACTTTAATGCTGTGTGTTGGTAGTGGAGGGAAAAGAGCTGATCTCTTTGCAGGGGAGTTGAAATGCCTGTTTCAACAAAAAAATAGCAGTCCAGATGTGTTGGATTTACTTAGATTTGAATGTAATTGTAATATTTTCACCTGACTCCCTGAAGTATTGGATCATCTTGATGAATTTCATCACAGTCAGATTTACAGACTATTTCCTGCATTTTCATTTATTAGCCACAGCTATTTTCTTCAGCTTGGCAGAATATATGTTAATTCAACCCACTCATAATGAGACATGCGTAAGAACTTGTCACTCAGAGTGTAGGTCTGCAGAGGATTCTCCCTTCAGAGGACTTTGGCTGCAAGAAAGAATTCCCTTTGTGGCTGATGATAGTGATTCTTTTTAGCAGAAATGGATTGGAAAGGGGTAAAAACATGGTACTCAGGATATCCCAATACACTACAGTACAAATTAAATAAATCAAAAAATGTATGAGTTTGGGATATATTTAAATAGATAGTATCAAGGACATGAACACACCAGTGTGTCTTAAAGCTGAAAGCAGCATAAGAGTGGAAGAGTCCTAAATAATGAGATTTCAGATAAAATTCTTCTCCTGCTTGCACCACATCATGGCTTTCATTTCCCAGTTATACATCTACACATTTGGTTAAGTAACTAAAAATGTATTCTGAATATTTTTATAACAATATTTTTCTGTTTAAAAGAAAAGACACTGCCAGACACCACCATCTGTTGTGTAGACCTACAGAATATGCATCTGATGTCTGTGAGTTGCTGTCTTTTATATCCTCTTATATAATTAGAGATTTCCGCCCTTAGTGATGCCTCCTTCTCCACCTAAAGAAGACCAAGTGTAAGTTTACCCTGAGTGTATTAATCATTTTCCTGCTACTCACTGATAAGAGCAATGCTCTGTACGGTTAAAAGCTATTAAATGTGTCTATTCAGAGGATGTTTAAAATCCTCTGCTGAGTACTTGGCTAAAATCCAAAATTATTACCATAATACCTTCTGAGACAGAAAACGTAATATATTACAATTGATAAGTGCATCGTTTGCAATGTGGATTTACTTTATTTTAGAAATATACTTAAATGTTTTATTTGTCTTTTACACACCATAGATTAATTTTTTAGCATATTTTGGCTAAAAATACTATATATTTAAAAAGGAAATATGTATAATGTAAACACCAATTTTATTGACATCAACAGAGAATTACGTCTGAAAAGAAGTTTAGAAGCTGCTCTATGAATACAATCTAATTATGGCTCTGTAAGTGTCCTACAATAATTGCACACAATCTAATGGAAAAGTATTTCTACGTTTTCAGAAACTGGAAAGTATTTTAGCCATTCCAAATTCCCCCTTCTGGGATGTTCTTCTGTGTTTCCCATGCTGGTTTCTTAGTCAGAATGAAAATGGAAGGTTAGAGGAAAAATTTGCCTGTCTAAAAAGGCAAATCCAAAAATTATGCTCTTTAAAAATCCTTGAAATTGTTTATTTTGGCAAAATATGTTTACTTTGCCAAATATTGTTTATTTTGGAAAAAAAACCAGTATTTTGTCAAAAAAATAATATTTTTTAAAGAAAAATTGTTCACCAACCAACCCAATGTGGTAAAACCCTGAGACAATGAACAAAATGTCAGACAGATGCTCTGCGCCCACACTTTCATTCCACTGGAAGCCATATACCTCCTTCTCGGAAGTGAGAATCCTTTACTTCTGCCCCCCAGTTATGATGTGAGTTTAATATAGAGTAACAACCTAGACACATCCATGTGGCTCCAATCTCCACCTTCTCCTGGCTACTTTGAAAAAATTAACCCTGTCCTTGGCATAAAGTAGGAGACTATCCACATCTTATTCTATACCACCAGTCACATGCCCAGATCTTAACACCTTCCCACTATATACATATATACCCAAGCACAGATATAATTTCCACAGTCAATGGCCATCCTGCTAAGATGTCTGCCAAGTTCATTTAGTCCATGACTGTGGGTTCTGTCTGTCCTGGATGTCTTCCAGGGCAGAAGGGCTGCTGTGCTGTCAGTTCCAAGCTGCTTCAGGAGCTCATGACTAGTGTATCTGGAGTGGTCCATACTCACTGTCCTTGGTAGTTATAGCACACAGTGGCAGGGTCATTCAGCAACCAATATTGTATAATTCAATATTACTGGCTGTTCTGTCACTTGAAAGTCAAATCCCCTTCAGGTACATATCATGCTTCCCCATCCATCTATATTACCCACCAAATGCACCCAGGTCCTTGAGCAAAAACAATCCCATGGATGGGTTTGCCTTTGCTTGAGACAGGACTAATCCAAACTGTCTTCCCTAACACATTTCTCATATGCACCACGGGGACTTTATCCCCTTCTATAGTATGTGGGGATTTTGATTGGGCAGGACCAGCTGAATTGGGAGGGTTAACGTTGACTAACCAGGTGGCCTTTGCTGAATGTAGTTCCCAATGTTTGAAGGTCCTCTCACCAATTGCTTTCAATGTGGTTTTTAAGAGTCCATTGTACTGTTTAATATTCCCAGAGCCTGGTGCATGGCAGGGAGTGTGATACCCACTCAATACTGTGTTCTCTGGCCCAGGGGTTAATGAAGTTATGTTTGAAAGGAGTCCTGTTGTCCAAGTCAATTCTTTTAGGGTACCATGTCATCACAGGACTTCCTTTTCAAGGCCCAAGATGGTGTTCCAGGCAGTGGTGTGAGGCATGGAGTACATCTCGAGCCATTCAGTGGTTCTTTACACCATTGTCAGCAACAGTGCCTTCCTTGGTGGATTTGTAGGTGTGTGATGTAGTCAATCTGCTAGATCTCCCCATATTTGTGTTTCTGCCATCATCCCCTGTACCATAGAGGCTTTACTCCCTTGGCCTCCTTGATTGAAGTGCCTATTTTGTAGTTATGGATAACTTGGGAAATAATGTCTGTGGTTAAATATACCCTTCTATCATGAGCCCATCTGTATGTTACATCTCTTCCCTGATGAGCTGAGGCCTCATAGGCCCACTGACCAGAAATAATTAATCCTGATATTGCAAGTTCAGATCTACATAAGACACTTCAATCTTGGCAGCCCGATCCACCTGTCCATTGTTGTGATGCTCTTCAGTAGCCCAGATCTTGGCTGTGTGTGCATCTATATGACGTACTTTTACAGCCAACTTCTCTGCCTGGGTAGCAATGTCTTGCCACAATTCAGCAGCCCAGATGGGTTCACCTCTGTGCTGCCACTTGGTCTTTTTCCATTGGCCCAGTCACCCCCACACAGCATTTGCTATCATCCATGTTTCAGTGTAGAGGTAGAGCGGTGACCATTGCTCTCATTCAGCGAAGTATAAAGCCAGCGGGATGGCTTTCAGCTCTGCAACCTGACTTGATGCACCTTGTCCCTCCGTAATTTCTGTGATTTGCCATGTAGAACACATATATAGCTGCTTTCTGTTTTCAGTGTAGCTCTTCAATAGAGTGGGAACTGTCCCTGAGGGGAGTGTTGCTTTTCATTTTCTGGTAGCTGATTATATGGTGGGACCTCCTCAAACCTGTCACCTTTTCCTCCTCCTATGGTAATCACAATCAAAATTTATGCCTTTGTGCCAGTTCATGATAATTTCCAAGATCCCTGAGTGATTGCAGTTTCCTGTTTGAGCTCACTGGGCAGCCAGAACAATCCACTTACTCCACAAGGCATCAGTGGCTTGATGTGTGGTAGAGACTTTTCCTTTGAGCGTCTGTTGAGGTTTGACTNTCCATGTTTCAGTGTAGAGGTAGAGCGGTGACCATTGCTCTCATTCAGCGAAGTATAAAGCCAGCGGGATGGCTTTCAGCTCTGCAACCTGACTTGATGCACCTTGTCCCTCCGTAATTTCTGTGATTTGCCATGTAGAACACATATATAGCTGCTTTCTGTTTTCAGTGTA
>VZTX01027369.1:0-23117 GCA_013400915.1 Pardalotus punctatus
TGTCCTGGGTGTGCTGGGTGTGTCTGTGCCGCTGCAGAGCCACTCGTGCCCAGCAGCCCAGCCCCAGAATGGCATTGCTTTCTCTGATTACTTTCCCTGTTGCTAAAAATAAGAAGCAGGGCCAAGGATATGAGCAGGCAGAGTCAGACTGTGACTTAGGGATGTGATGTGTGCGTGTTGGTTTTTTCGGTTTCTCTCCCGGGGTTTGACTGGAGAAGCCCTGGGGGGAAGCTGGCTGAGCCACTGCCCCGGCAGTGCCTTGTTTTCCTTGTGGATTATCCGGGAACTCCAATCTGCAAGGCCGCCAATCTGCTCCCTTTCATCAGCACTGAACCACTTTAAAAAGAAAACCAGTGCATGTGATTATCAAAAGCATTTCCATTTTTAACACACTGTGGCAATTCGGCTCAGACACCAGAAAATAAGAACAGTGTGTATTAAAAGGTTGTTGACTGTGGAAATTAGGGAAATATATAAATGTGGCAATAAAATATGCATATGGCTGTCACTTTATGGAGTTGTGAATACCTATTGACACTTTAAATGATGGTGTTCCCTTCACTTAGCCTGTCTGTGACATGTACACATCAGCAGAGACATCAGAGGCTGGAGTCCTAAGAAACAGTGATTAGCATATTTTAAAGTCTCCTGCACTGACTGCTTAAATATATTTGCATTAATAGAAGGATGAGACCTACTTCATGATGTTCTCTGCATGACAAAAGCTAAAAATAGTTTTATTAGAACTTTGGCTGCAGCTCTGCTGAATTTTAGCAGTTTGGGGGAAAGGAAAACACTTTTGAAAGGTTATAATTAATGAGTTATGTGTTGTTGGGTTTTTTTCTAAAGTACACCAAAATAACGCGGAGAAATTGGGACAAGCCTGCTATTTTGTGCCTTGGCATTTTGAGGGTTGCAGCCTGGCTTCCCACTTGAGATGGGGGTGGGCTTTGCTGGTGCCTGCTCCCAGCAGCTGCTGGGAAAGGAATGCAGGGTGTCGGTTTAAAGATGATTGCACAGGAAGAAAATGCTCTTCTGGATTTACAGAGTGAAGAATTAAGCCTGCCACTATCTGATGTTGCAGGGAACCCAGCGTGGAGTAACTTTATTTGAGAGAGCATAAATCGGGTTTGGATAGTTGACAGTTTAAAAATTTAGATGAATGTCCAGAAAAAGCTGAGGTTTGAAAACATCCAGTTTCCTGTTGAGATGGGAACAAAAAAAAAGAAAATTCCTCTGTGGCAATAGAGCGCACAGAACTCTGGGCATAGTGTGGTGGGGAGAAGGAAACCAGGCTGCTGCAGGTGAAGAGAACAGAGTTAGCACACGCTGAATTTGTGCTGTGCAGTGACGTTCCAGTTCCACCAGTGCTGTCTGGGGTTGGAAAGAGGAGTCCAAAAAGTAGGAGCTGCTGTTTGGAGCTCCCTGCTGTCCCTGCAAGCGCTGGCACTGCTGGCGCTGCCACCCTGGCACCGGCAGCGTCTGGGTGGGCACAGCCCCCTGCACAAGCCTTGTGCTGGCAGAGGAAAGGTGACTTTTTGTCTGTTTTCTGTGCATGGCCGTTCTGCTTTCCCCACAAAGTACCCACTCATTTGTGTGGATGCTGAGGAGTTTAATGATTTCCTTCTCATCTGTCTTTGGAGGGAAGGAAGAAAAGCAGCGTCAGTGCTGGAAAAGAGCCTTTGGATGCACTGGTGGGGTGGTGGCAGATGTGACTCAGATATCCCGGGGTGACAGAACGGGAGCCATCAGGATGATCCATGGTCTTAGCAGGGAAAAAGCAGTGGAATATGAGGGAGAGCTGCTTGGTGGTTTGGCCTTCAAAGCACTTCTAGGAGCTCCCACCAGGCTGGTTTCACAAGCAACAATTTGCAGAGACTTTGGAGTATGTTAGCCCAGCTAAATACCCCATGTGAGAAGCTTATTTGTATTTCTGAAAGGCTGGAGCCTCTGAGACCATTAAAAATGGCTTTGAAAGCTCAGGAGAACAGTTTTTATACCCCTATTTCCAGCATGACATTTTCTGTTTCAGCACTTAGGCTATTCCTGTTCTGTCACTTGGCTTCTAGTAGAAAACATGGATTGATTTGATTTTTAAAGGTAATCAAGGTCTTTTAAATTTCAGAATTTTAACAGTCAAAAGGCGCAGTTGATAGCTGATTTTTTCTCAGCTGTGACTTCAGCATTCCACTCTCTATTTCCCTCCTCAGCTGTGCTCCTGTAGAAGGAGCTCCATGATCGTACTGCCCTCGGTGGGGACAGTTCTGAGCACAGGCAAAAGAACATTTCTGTGTTAAACCCCTTGTCTTCTTTTATGAAGAGTTTTCTCTGTTTGCATTGCGATTTAACAGGACAGGAGAGGATGTGTTTGACAGGCACTGGTGCCCGTTTTCCCTGCCCATCCTGGTGTTCTGCAGCTCCCTGGGAGATGCGGCTGCAGGAGGGGGAAGGAGTCGGTGCCTGCCCTGAGCCGCAGAGCAGGAGCTGCCTCTGTGCCGGGAGCAGGGAGCTGCCAGAGGCGGTTCTGGATGTGCTGGCTGCTGATTTCGTTATGGATCCCAGCCCTGTCTGGGCTGCAGCAGCTCTGGGGCGCTCTCAGGCTCCAGAGCTCCCCACCAATTTCAGAGCAAACTTGATTAAGCCGTTAAATTGCAGATCGTTCCTGACAGTAAATTAATTCTTAATCCAAGTCCTATTCTGCACTGCATTGGGAGACTTTTGCCAGGAGGCCAGTGGCTTGAAAATGGGTAATTAAATTCTGCTGTAAATACATTTTTTTAATCTACCCTTCTGCTTGCAGGAGCTGGCAAACAAGCATGAGCCATTAATTAATACCTGTAATTTGGTTTAGTTGGACTAAGCCCTGCTCCTGTCAGATTTGAAATGTAAACCAAGGTTATGTACTTGGGATAAAGATAAAACTGACCAAAATGTATTCATAAGAGAATCTGTTCCTATTTTTTTTCTGTAAAAAATGTTGTGTAGTTGCAAATTTGGTAATAGTTTGATCTGAAGTCAATGACGATCAATGAAGTAAAAAAATTAAAAAGCCCTAAATATAGGAATAGTAGCAATAGTGAGAAGAGGTATTCTGGGCATTTCTCATTCATGTAATTAATCTCTTTGGACCCAACTTTACAGCTTGGCAGTTAATTTTAGCAGACTGTCGTGCCCTGTCCTACATTGAGTTGTGCATTACTTGTCACATGAGGTTTTTCTTTGGATTGGAAGCAAGAAGTGTTTGCAGGTTTGCTTCCGAAGGATCAGAAGGAACCTGGAACTGTGTTTGCTTATTCTCCTGCCATAATTCTGAACCCAACTCACTTTTCCCACTTTTCTTCCGTAGTTTTTCCATTTTCTTAAAGACCAGAAAGTTTGGCAGTTACGAGTCTGGCTCCTTTTTTAAGGACAGATACCTCCTAATTCTCGTTGAAGACAGAAGCAAGCATCTCTGTTATTTGCCTGAGAAAAATAGTTCTTAGTGCCTGAAGCATTCAGAGGCACTTCCAGCTCTGCAGACTGCTTTGAGTCTTTCCCAGGGAGTCTGGCTTTCTTTTTGCATCCTCCAAATCCACACCCATGTAGTGCTGTGTAGGTTTAAAGTCCGCACTCTGAGATTTGTCAACTTGTTTCCAGCATTATTAAAAATTTAGCCATGTCTCCAATGGAGACACTTTGCCATTTTGAGAGCAATGTAAGTGTTAATAATTAAAGGCAATTAAAAAGTGTGTTAAAAACCATGTAATTTTTATAGGCTGACTGACTGAATAATAGATGCCTCCTGGATTTTCTATGGTGCCAAACTGTTATTAAGCCAAGCCCTCTCCCGTGCTGGAAGTCTGTGTTCAGTCCGAGCACAGGCCTTGTGTGAGCCTTAGGTTTGAAATCCTTTCACATTTCCCCGGAATGCCCGCACAGAGGGCACGATGTGAGATACAAACACGTCTCTTGTCGCCTGTCCTGTCGCTGGCTGGCACCGCTGGCTCTGCTGGGGACACTGGGACCGAGGGATGCTGGGCTGAGCCGAGTCCAAGGGGGCTTTTCCCCAAAACTTTCTGTTGTGTCTTGGCCACTGCTGCTCGTTTCAAAGAGCAGGACAGGACAGGACAGGGGGCTGCAAAATCCTGCCCGCGCTGGGCTCGCAGCCTCCTCTTCTTATTCCGGTCGGATATTCTATCGTTTCCAACGCCGCCGAGCTTCACCTTGAGAGAAGGAAATGCTCTCTTGGCTCTTCCCTTCCCAAGGGAAATGATGGGAATTCTCTGAGCAATCTGCCAGCATTTCCTCGTGTCCTTGCAGTGTCTGTGTGCCGGGTAAATCCCGTCTGGTTTCATGGCTGCTGTGGCAGCAGTGCCAGCCTCAGAGCCTTGTGGAGCGCGACGGGGAGAGCGGGAGGATGTGCTGAATCAAACGCTCGACTCTGCTCCTTTTTGGAGTGAACTGCAATTTAGGTGTTTCTCCTTGGCAGATAACTCAGGGGGAAAACCTACTTTTGCAAAACATCGCCAATACAGAAAATTACTGTGAGATTTTCCCACCCCATTTCCCTTTGCTGCTGTATCAGCAGGAGGTTTTTGTATTTTTTTGGGGCTTTTGACGTCAGTTTTGGATTTTAGTTTCAGTTCTGTTTCTTGTACTCTGGCCTTGAGAGTGCACTTCTTGTCACATGAACCAGTTTAGATTGATGAGCTGAGCCATACCCTTTGCAAGATCTCAACTATTCAGATTCTGGAAATCATTTTCCTGAAAGAGAACTGTGTCCTTATCTATAAAACAAATGAGACTGCAGTCCTCCCATGTAACAGCATTTTTAGCACATTACCATATAATTAATTTTAAAACCAAGACAACCCCTTGAGCAGGAGTGGGAAATCTCTGCCTTGGGGGGAAAGTAAGACCATATTTAGTAACCTGACCGAGTGGTCAGGGCCGCACTGTAAAATTCACATTGCAGTGAGTTTAAGTGGCTGAGCGCCGTGCAGGGTTGGCTGGGTGTGCTGTTTGACCCAATATTGCAGGGACTGAAGCCTTTTTCCTTCAGGGCCAAGATTAACCCTTTGAAGCCGCTCAGGACTTTGATCTCACCTGTCTTGGTGCATAAGAAAGTCGTCCATGCTGTAGCCCTTTAGTAATCTCAGACTGAAGTCCCTCTCACAGAAAGCGTAGATTTGGTAATGTCAGATTTTTCTGTGAATTCTTGTCAGAAGGAGGAGTAAGAGCTAAAAGTTTTTAAAAAATCCAAAGAAGTGTTTAGCCACTCAAATTGGCAATGTATTTAGTGAATTTTGCTGATGTTTGAGGTCAGTGCCAGATCTGATTTGCAGAATCAGATTTATACACTTGTAATTTATTTGGAGTTGTACAATGGTCAATACTGATGGCTTTGAAGAAAATCAGAAGTTTTTTCAAATGTTTATTTTGGGTAAACTCAAAATAACTGTTTCAGCTTGAATAGTAATTGAAACAATATTCCAAGTTACCCGAAAAGGTATTTAAGGGGCCTGATTTTTCTTGCGTATTGCAGCAAGTAAACATGATTTTTGGGAACCCTCTGTTGATGGATCCATGGTACAGTCTCCATTAAAAGTAAATTTATAGAAAAGGAAAAAGCCCCACAGTTCCAAGATACTGGTGAAATAAGGAGCTGCAGGAGCCCTGTAATAACGTGTTGATGATAATTTTCCAAGGCCAAGTTGCCAACTGTGATCTGTGACTCACCACAAGTCCTCTGGGCTTGCTGCTGATTTCTCCATCTGGTTTCCATCAGTCATGTCCTTCTCCAAGCGTGGTGGTTCCCAGAGCAGCTGCGAGGGCAGGAGAAGGGAGCCTTGTCCTGTCAGCAGCTGCAGGTGCTGCTCCAGCTGTGGATGGAGCTGCGGGCGCTGGGCAGCAATTCCAGCTGTGTGCAGCTGGATCGCGCTCCAGGGGTGCCTTGGAGGAAGCAGCGCTCAGGGTTTTTTCAGTTGCAAACATCAGGTTACTGAATAAAGGTAAGATGTTATTTCTGCTGCTGAACAACAGCTTTAGTGTTTTTCTGTCCCTTTTTATTCCCCCACAATTCCTGTTTTGAATCTTTTCTTTAGAAAATGGCAATAGAAGTGTCTCAAGTAGGTTTGATTCGAGTGACGTTAATGTCTCCCGCCCTGTAAATGCCTCTTCTGGTTCCTAAGCAGGCTGAAAAATCAGAGCCTGGCTTGAGCTGCTAGAACACATGCAGAGATCTGTGAAGAAAAATTAGCCTTCCTCACAGACTGCAAAATCGCAAAAAGAAGAATAATGACAAAAGCTATTGCTGAACAAAACAAATTATTTTTAGAAGCGTGTTCTCTTAGCTCACCCAGTTGAAAAGAGAAGCTGTTCTGTGCCTGTGTGTCTGCTGTCACTGTACAGGGTAAGTGAATGTGTGTAATAAAGCTTCTCCAGAACAATAGGAAAATCCCCCAGTACTCTTACACTGTCTGTTCTTTTGAAGAGTTGCTGATTAAAAACCAGTAAAATTTAGGTCACATTAACCTACCTTTCCTCACAGCTTTGGAAGTGGTCAGTACTGTGTTGCAGCACTACCAGCACTTGTTGCTTTGTTCCTGTTTTTGAAAATGTGAGAGATTTTGTATCATAGTGAATTTGGAAGTTTGGGCTGTGTTTTAAATGTAACCCCTCTTTTGCTCGGTCTTCAAAAATCCATCACCATCCTCTGGATGTCTAGAGTACAGGAGGTTTTAAAGGTTGTAGAGATTCTCGTTTCTAAAGAAGCAGATGAAGTTCCATGTTAATGCCAAGAACAAGGATGGATGTTTCCCTTTCTCCGAGCCCTGAATTCCTGTGTAGCTTCACTCGTGGTCTCTGCGGGGCCCCAACACTGCAGAATAGCAGAAAGACAGAGTTTTAATGCCACAAAATGAATTATGAGATCCCAGGCTGCCAGGGATTATTGAGAGCAATAGTGAGACTTCAGGCTGTGGGTTAAAGCTCCCGGGAGCTGCACGATGTACCTTGTCTTGCTGGCAAGACAGGAATTCATGCTAAATTTGGCTGAGAATCGGTCTCAGTGCCACATTCTGCCACAGGAAGCGTCTGCTGTGAGTCAGAGCGAGGTTCTCATGGATGGCAGATGAGCAGGGGGTCCGTGGGTGCCGCTGACCCCGGGTTTGCTCCCTGCTCCCAGAACGACTCGATCTGAAAAGGCTTTTGGCAATCGAGTCCTCTGTGCTTCCTCTCCAGCACTTTGTGTGCAGTGAGAGCTCTCTGATTCTCCTGCTTGCGTGATTATTTATCCTGAGCAAAGCAATGCTTGGTACTCTGTTATTCTGCCCCCCTCTCCCTTTTTCTCTGTTTTAGGATGCATTTCAGTCAGATGAGATTAGAGTCATACCCCAAAACTGAGGGGGAAAAGAAGTGATTGCATTAATCTGGTAGGAAGTTTTAGGCACATACTAATGACCCAATTAAAGATCTTAACTTTTCAGGATTTCCTATTTGTAGGGGACCGGGGTTAATCCAGATGAATGATGCTCAAATGGTCCTTAGGTAGATCCTAATAGAAAAACTTTTTAGTATAGTTAGAAGAAACTCAGATGCTCAAAACACCCAAACCAAAGCCCCGAGACTCTGGAAGCCTAGCAGAGCCTAAGTTAAAATGGTCTAGCACAATTCTAAAAACTTCATTTATCACAGAATATTCGTATCTAAAAACTTCATTTATCACAGAATATTCGTATCAACAGATCAGCCCAGTACTGGACAGGGCTTTGCCCGGTGCCCGGTTTTGTGAGCCGCTGTGTTTCTGTGGCCATGTGGGGTTACTGGCCTTGGGCTGGTTGCACATCCTGCTCCTCTGTCTGCAGTCAGGAGGCGATACCGGTGAATTTTGAAAATGCTGAGGGCTAAAGCAAAGTGCTCACTTTCAGTTATATAGGTGTCATCTGCTTTTTAAACTGAGAAAAAGAGAATTATTTGGAGGAAGAGACTTGGGGGTGTCTGCCAAGTTAGTGGCCAGAAGTTTGCAGTGTGCTGGGTGGTTTCTACTTTCTTTTCTCTGCCAAAACCTATGCAAAAAGTGAATTGTTTGGCAGATGAGGTGACATCAACTGTGTGCTTTTTCTGGGGTGCTGACACTGAGAGATGCTCAGTTTAAGCAGCAGTGTAATCTTACCTTGTATTTATCTGTGACATCTGTTGAACTCCCTGACACCAAATTCCTGTGCCTTGTGGGTGTCATTTTCAAGTGTTCTATGGATCATTTGGTCATACTCTGACATTGGCCATGACCTGAAATGAATTCAGTTCAAAATTTAAAAAAAAAGTAGAATTCTACAAAACCATGATTTGTGGTATTTCATAGTTCTGTAGTAATCTTATTTAAATGAATGTGGTTTCATGAGAAACAGAAAAGATCAAAGGACATTTTTGATAGGTGCTTTTCATGTCGTTGACACTTCTGTGTGGCAGTGTCAGCCCCAGCTCACCAGAGCAGATTTTCTGTGTGGAGGGACCCAGGCAGTGATTTCTCTGCAATGTCTGGAGGTCTGAGCCAGCAGAGCTCCTACTGAAAGGGGGAATATGACTATTGTGATGTGGGGTGACATTTTGCTGCCATGGCAGATGATCAGCCTTGTAAACAGCAGGGAATTTGTGATCTGCAGCTGGGAACTCGCAGGTTTTGTTCCATGCATTTGTTGACAGTTTTCCCATGTTCTCTGGGAATGCATCAGCACTTCCAGAGCAGCATGAAGCGTTTTGCTTTTGAAAAACTGCCCGGGTCTAAAGCAAGCTGTGTGTTAGCTGTGGCCAGCAAGGTGACTGAATCTGCTGAGGGGTTTTTGTGGGAGGCAGGAGGTGGGAGCCCATCGTTAGGAACAGGACCAAATGTCCCTGTGTCCCTCCCTGTCCCTGTCTCCTTCCCACAGACAGGCAGGATTGAAAGGGCACGAAGCACTTGGGGAGCGTGCAGGGCTCACCCCTGGTTGCTGGGACAGCCTTTGACGTCTCTGATTTTGTCTGTCATTCCCATTCACAGACTGGTCTGTGCAGCTTTGTGCTGGTTTCCTCTTGATTCTTTTTGAGCACTTAGGAAAATTTATGGCAGGTTTGGTCTCTCGGTTTTTGGTTGCCCTCTTCTCCCCCAGCAGGATTTGGTGCCAAGTTTAAAGAACTGTGAAATCGTAGTTTAAATGTGGAACATGTCTAGCACTGAATGCTTGATTCTGCAGCAGTTCACAGAATATCAGACGCACGAGGAGCTCCAGCCTGTGTGTGGTGGGTGCCTGCAGAGCATTGCTGGGCTCTCTGAGGAGCAGGGACGATGCTCACGAGCAGCCTGGGCATCTGGCAGTGTGCTCAAACCTGCGCTGTAGGGCTGTCAAAGAAGTCATTTCAGCTGGCAGCAAACTGTTCTGGTGCCAGCTTGTTTGCTTGGTTGCTCCCTCCAGCCTCTTTCAGGTTTTAGGAGCCAGGGATTCAGTCCTCTGAAATTCCTGAAATCAAAGCCATGGTGCTCCCACAGTCCAGGCTGGCAAGGAACTGCTCGAGGGCAGCGGTGTCAGGCAGACTGTATTTGAAACAAGAACCTTTCCTTCCTTTCATTCACACAAAGGAGTTCGAAATGCCAGGTTTTTGTTCAGAATTCTAATAAAACCAGAACTGGGAGAGTCAGGATCCTCCACAAAAAGGAATATTACCCAGGAGAATTGAGTGGTTTTATTTGCCAAGCCCTTTGTAAGTGTGTATTGGATGACATCTAAGTGCTGGCTGTTGTTATTTTGATTGTGTTGTGAAACAGAGCAAGCGCCGATGGAAACAGAAAACTGCAACAATGGAATTGCACAGCTTCATTTTTTCCAAAGGTTTAGTGCTTGTGTTCACTGAAGTCTGAATTGGTGTTTAAAATGAGGACTTGCCTAGAGGAAATTATTTTTTTAGTGTACATTTCACTGGACAGCAAAGCAATTACTTCCTAAATTTAGAAATTATTCTCTACTACATTATAGCAGGATTAGACAAGTTTTGGCATTTAAGCAACTTTCAACACACATTTTGCACACAGGAAGAAATAATGCCATTTGACAATCTGGCAGAGAGAAAATGTTCAGAATTTGGATTGCTTTCCAACCTGTCCAGGGCCCAGGACAGGCATTTCCATGGCAGAGATGCAGGTTGCCTTAACATTCATTTTGCCATCTCTACTGTGCACAGACATATCACTTCACTGAGGGCAATCTGGGACCCTCAGGGAAAACTGCTCTTTCATTTCCTACATGTGGCTCAGCCAGCAGTGGGTAAGAGACTGAGTTAAGGAGACAGCACTGACTCCAGTCCAGGCATTCTCCAAGAAGGAATGAAGTGATGTTAACTCCTTTGGTTAATTCTGCAGTTAAATAACTCCAGTCCAGGCATTCTCCAAGAAGGAATGAAGTGATGTTAACTCCTTGGTTAATTTACAGTTAAATAGCTCCAGTCCAGTCATTCTCCAAGAACGAATAAAGTGATGTTAACTCCTTTGGTTAATTCTGCAGTTAAATAGTTCCAGTCATTCTCCAAGAAGGAATAAAGTGATGTTAACTCCTTTGGTTAATTCTGCANCCAGTCATTCTCCAAGAAGGAATAAAGTGACGTTAACTCCTTTGGTTAATACTCCACTTAAATAGTTCCAGTCATTCTCCAAGAAGGAATGAAGTGATGTTAACTCCTTTGGTTAATTCTGCACTTAAAGCCCGTTGAAGGTGATACAGCCTGGGCAGCACTGGGACTGAATTCTGCTGAATTGTGTGGGGAACAGCAGAGAAAAGGCTCCGGTTCTGATCTCCCGAATCAGGCACAAATACAAATCACGCTGGCAGGGAGTTTCATTTCCTCTGGGCAAGTAAAACATCATCTGAGCGTTGAGGGCTGCAGTGGTTTGCATTTGAGGCTCCTCATCAAGTGGCAGTTCCCAGTTTGACAATATTGAAACACAATCCTGGGTTTGAAGAAATGGAGTTAACAAGCTTCCTCCAGCTGCTGCCGCCTCAGCAGAAAATAAAAGGAGAAAGGTACCATGGATTCTCCAGCCAGTTACAGCGTCAGTGAGAGATGTAACTCCGGATTTCTCCCTTGTACTTCAATTTCACTACACTTTCCCTTTTTTTTACCCCCCTAAGGCTGTATATTTTTTCTCCTGACTCCTTTTCCACTGCTGAGGAGCTTTCCAGGTCTGTTAAGCAGAACTAACTTTGCATAGCTGCGTGAAACCTGAAATGCCCAAGTGAGAGAAATGGATTAAGCAGATAATCTCCTGTCGTACTTCAAACAATTTGAAGCACAGGGGTTTAAAAAGCATTAATTTTATATGGAGAATATGTTTTTTTAAATGGAAGATTATATTCATGATATGCCACCAATAAATAATTATTTTCTTTTCTTAAAAATTTCAGAGCACTTGAAAACTGTAGAAGAATGTCTTTACCTGTAGGCTTGTCCATAAAGAAAAGAATTTATTATACATCTAGTTCAGATGAATATACTGATTTATTTCTAGTTCTTCTGTCCATTCTCCACCATTTGCTGGTATTATTTGTGAAAGGAGGAAATATGTGAGGGTTTTGTTTTTTCTGCCACAGGCTGGGTGTAGTGCTGTAAAGGGGTGATGGAAAAGAAAATTATCTTTAGTTTAAATATCACTTTTGGCCTTCACATGTTGTTCCAGATCAAATCTATTCTTTGAGAATTGGCCAAAAATAGACAGGAAGAATAATCCTCTGAACTGTGATAAGTATTATCATCAGAAATCAATCTTTAAAATAATTTCCACGATTAAATGTAGCGTAAATTGAAGGAGAAGAAAATGCAATTAAATCAGGCATGGGGGAGAAAGCCTTTAACAACTTTTTCTGTAGAATTCAATTTAGTTTTAATTTGCTGGAAGCTTAGAAAATAGAACAACAGTAAACCACTAATGGAGGGAAAGGATCGCTAATGAGAGGACGCACAGATTTGGGAGAGAATCAAAATGCTGGCGCTGCCGTTGTGGGAAATGATCAATTAAATGCTGGCTCCTGTCTTCACACCCTGCACTCCAAGTTTGCACAGAGTCTCCCATGGAGGGAGAGGCAAAGCAGACGAGTTTCGTCTTGCAGGTAGAGACAGGTGTTTGAATTTTGACCGTGACGTATTTTACAACATAATTGTTGTTGGTTTTCCTCAAGTGGCTTCAACTGCAAATTACAGCAGGTGCCTTACTTCTGGTGTAGCTGATTTTTGGTTTTTTGAGTGGGGCCCACGTGTGTGTTTTCATAGCTTGGACATGAATGAAAATGTCTGTATTGCTCTCTCCATAGTTCCCTGTGCCGGGGAAAGGCGTTCATGGTGTGTTCAGGTTGCCACCGAAACTTTCTGTGTCCGCACCTGAACCGTGCTGGGGTGGGACGAGCTCTGCCCTGCCTTGGTCTGACGTAAGTAAAGATTGTGAGGGAGGGCAGAGCAAACTTGGGGTTTGTGTGGTGAAATTGCCTTTGCCTCGGCTCCTTGCCTTTGCACGTAGATTAAGGAAATCACACGACATTGTGGAAGAACTTTTCTTTTTAGCAGCGGAAAATGCAGATAAGTTTTCTTTCGTGCGCGTAAACAGGACAGATGAAACTCTCCTTTTTGTTTGCTTGTGTTTATGGTGGTTGAGGTTCATAAACTCTTCAGGGCCATGCATGGCATGCAGGGAAATAAAGGACGTGGGAGCCTCTGCTCAAGGGAGAGGAGCTGGAATCAGCAGTTTGCCTGTGAAGGGTTGGGCTGTTAAATCCAGACTGAATATATGTACTGAAATGTAAAACATTCACTCAAAAGCAGCACGTTTAGCCACTGCTTTCCCTTCCACACTTTATGAGCATAAGCCTGTGGGTTTTGCATATTTACATCGGATTTTCCACAGTCACGGTTCGACCATTTGGAAATGTACATTAATGCAGAAATGACACTTCACCAGAGGCAGCCGCCTCACATCTGGAGATCCTGTTTGCTCTGAGGTGCTGAGAAATGGTTCTCAGAGATGTCTGTTCCTGTCAGAATGTTTTTGTGAAAATAGAAGTTGGTTTAGTGCTACTGGCAATGGAAATGCTTTAAGTAGCAGCTCTGGAACTAAATACTCTGCACTCGGATATTTAGGAGAAATATTAATCTTTTATGTGCTGTTTTGCCTATTGGAGTGACAGACATTTTGTCACTGGAACAGGGGATCTGCCGAGACACCTGATCTCTGGTACCTCGGTGCAGCCTGGGAATCACTTGTTTTGCAGGCAGGTGTCATTCTTCAGCAGACAGCTGGAAACAAGAACCAATGAGATGAAATTTGTGTTTTAGAAAACTTCATAAATGTGCAGCCATCTGAGGCTATCTTTAATTTTCCCTTTCATTCTTCACTTTGCTGATAGCTGTGTGGCAGAGATTCAGCGATGCTCAGCTTCATTTAAACCGTGTCTGTCTGGGGAGATTTCATCTCCATCTCGCCAGGAGAAGCTCGGCATCATTTCCTGTGCCATCCCCGCTCTCCCAGCTGTGGAAATGCCCGCCAGGCCCTGCCAGGGCCGGGTGTGACAAAGCCAGGGTCCCTGTGCGGGGCTGCAGGGACAGGGGACACGGGCAGTGACCCAGCGGGCAGGGCGGCTCTGCAGTGACTGCTGCTGACATCCCGAGCTCGTGGTTCAGCTGCTGCTAAGCTGCGTTTCTTTGGAATATTCCCTTCTATCTTGTGGCCTGCTTTTGTTTTTCCTGAGGTTCTCTGATACCCTCATATGAGCACATAAATCCTCACTGATTTTCGGTTCTTCGTGTGCCTGGAAATGTTGCCTAATTTCAAACTCCTTATTCATAATGGGAGGGAGACTGGTGCTCGCCTTTGATTAACCTTCTGTTTCAGCCCACTGCGATTCAGGAGCATCACTTCAATTTGTTATCTGGTAATTTTTAACCCGAACTAATTTCTTCTGGCGTTATTAAAACTAATTAGTTTGCATGAGGACTGAAGATCTCTCGGCTTTCCTTCTAACAAATAAATACATCAGGAGAAAAAATAAGCTGTAATTGAAAATTAGTTCAACAGGAATAAAGAATATATGTTAATGAAATTCATAATAGGTAGAAATACAGTTGATGGTATCTGGTCTCTAGTGTCTAAAGTGCAGGAAATTTTTTGTGTAGTTTTAAAATGTTCTCCGAGGTTTTGTTTTGCGTAGAGAATTACAATTACCTTGTGAGAGATCAGTTTCTTTCTTCATGAATAGATTTTCCACTGTAGGTTTGGTTTTAATTGATGAGTTGGAAGAGTTCAGAAATCGTGCTGATATTGTGTGTGGATGGCTCAGGAGGTTGCTCTACAGAGATGACACAGGAGGCTCATTTTAATCAGGTCTAATCTTTTTTGTTCAGTTCTGATAAGTAGCAATTTGAAATAGAGACTATAAGAGATTCTTTATGGTTAGTGTTTTTCAGTATTCCTTTCTTTTTCTTTTTTCCTCTCCTCACAGCCTTTCCTGAGAACTTACAAATCTTTAAATTCATAGCTGCCACAACAATTGATTTTTGTGAAATGAAAAAGCTAAAAATGACAAGGCCTAAAGCTAAATATTATTAACATTGGAATTATTTTTTTAAATCTTTAATTCCGCAGGAGAAATTTTCAACACTTCATTTTGTAAAGTGCAGTACTATATTCCAGTAGTAGTGGTCGCACTAATCCTTTACCTTGCTCCATGGTTTTCAGAGATTTCCGTGAGCGGGGTTATTTTCACTGTCCAGAGTTGTTGGCTGGGTTTGGGGTCTGTTTCTCCTTATATATCATTCAAATCAAGATTTATATTTCAGTCATTTCAAAAAGCAAAGCTGTTTTACATCATTACTCCTCCCCTTGCCGTTTCTCTCCTGAGCAGAATGATTTGGTGATCAGCTGGTTTTTTGTACAGAATCTGATCAGGGTCTTCCTGCCTGGTTGCCCTGGTCTTCAGACTTACAAGTTGGTTTGAGGTTGTTTATATTAAATCTTAAACTTTGATTAAATACCAGGACATGTGAAAATCACAGCAAAGGTTGTATATGTTTTTAAGAGGACGTAAACCAATATGAATTCTATGCAATGTGACAGTGAGAAAGAGCTTTTGAAAGCTGTATTCAAGATATGAGTGATGCATGCTGATATTAATAGGCAAAAAAGAATGAATTTCTTACTGCTCAGATTGTTTTGAGTGTCAGAGGGGCAAAATCTTTTGCAGTCTCTGCCTGTCTAACACATCTCATTTAATAAATGGGCAAGCAGCAAACCCATGAACTCTGTGCTTCCCTAATGTGTCAAGTTTTTATCTCGGAAAACTTCAGTTACTTAGATGAATACAAACGCCTCAATACCCAGAATGTCCTGGTCTAATTCAGAGATGCAGGAACAGCAGGATACGGACACAGAGGAGAGCTTAAACCTTTCTGTTCAGCCTCCAGCGGGTAGTTACTGAAAGAATAAACCAAAATCTAAATATTTCCTGATGGTGCAGACCACAGAAAGCTTCCCTGCCTCAGGTACTTAAGGCAGCAAGGAGCTGAGAACGGCTCCCCAGCCTTCCTGTTATAAATAATATGAATCAAACCTTACTAATTACCCTTTAATAAGCCTTGCCCGGTCTGCTCCGATGGCCGCAGGTCCGGGCGCAGGAGCCTCCCCGGGCAGCGCCGTTCCCTCCCCGGGCACTGCTCAAAGGTCGGGCACTGCCCCCAGAGAGGAATTCTGACTTCCCAGGGCAATGCAGCACAGCGGGAATGGGCAGGGCAGCCTGGCTGTGGCCGTGAGGAGGGAGGAAGGGAGGATGGATGATGGATGGATGGATGGATGGATGGACAGACGGATGGATGGATGGACAGATGGATGGATGGATGATGGAGGGATGGACGGATGGATGGATGGATGGGTGGATGGATGGATGGACGGACAGACAGATGGACGGATGGACCAACAGATGGATGGACGGGCGGATGGAGGGACAGATGGATGGATGGATGGACGGACAGATGGATGGACAGGCGGATGGAAGGACAGATGGATGGATGGACGGACGGACGGATGGATGGACAGACGGACGGATGGACGCACAGACGGACGGATGGACACGCTCTCCGCTCTGAGTAAGTGGGGGATCCCTGGCGGGGGCCATGTGCTCCTGTGGGTGATGAAGCAGCTCTGCTCCAAGCTGAGCTATCGCACCCCTCGTTGGTCACCCCAAAGCAAGGGTGACATCAATGGGTGACCCCAAACAGGGCGTTTGCTGCGGCTGGGGAGCTCTGAAGGAGCCTGGTGTGACTCTGACACCGTGTCCGGTGGATGGTTTTCTGCCCTGCCGGAAGCAGGCAGGACTCTGCGGGCGTTTTGTCAGAGTTTAATGAAGGGGACGGCACGCAGGGGCTCAGATAAAGCACTTCACTCTTCTGCTGATCAGCAGTTGTTTCCTTCCCTTAACTGGGGCCTTGATGGCTTTGGTTTCCTTCCAGTTTCATACAAGCAGGATAGCACGGGTGTATCTACCTGGCAGCATTAGTGAGATTTTAGGGAAGGGAAGACAAGGAAAAGTAACGGGGCAAATATATTGTTCAGGTTTTGTGTTGTTTCTTACAACATATTGACACCAAGAGTTTTGTGTTCTGCTCTCCTCAAAAATGCCTTGGATATTGTTCTTGTAGACTACAGAGCTGTAGAACAGATTGCTGACAGTAAAATGAGAAATTGTGGTAGTTCTGAGAGACTCGGGTGTTTGTGTGGTGATTCTGTGTGTCTGTCTCTGACTGCGTTAATATTCCATTGTTCAGAGTCAGTCAGATCATCTGTGGTCCCTTCCAGCTCAGAATATTCTGTGACTCTGGGATTTAAGGCTGCTTTTCCAAAGAGTTCTTTGCTGGTTGCCTGCCCAACTGTCCAGGGATGTCTGCAACCAGCAGAGACCCAAAATCAGCACCCCCCATTTAAATGGCAATGAAATGTTTTGAGGTGGACACTTTTAGATAATTTTAATTGAGGAAGTTTAGGTGAGACCAGCTTAGGTTTTGAGCAGCTTTCCTTAAAAAAAAACATGCAGGGAAAAAGCATTGGCCCAAAATACTTTAGTTAACTTGTAATTTGTTTAGTGTTTCTGTATGTCATCTTAGCTTAACAGAAGATGAAAAATTGATTGTACAGTCTTACTTGAAGGCTGTAATATTACCTGTTCTGAAAACAGAGTTTTTGGAGCATGGAGAGCTGGTTTTGAATGATGCTTCTGGCACCTAATCCTTAAAATTATTCAGCATATTTTTCTCGTGTCTGTCTTGAAATGAAAAATTATCTTCTGTTTTCAAGTCACTTACAACTTTTAAAAATTGGGCTAAACTTTTCATTTCCAAAATTATGCAACATATTAATATAATTTTTGGCCTAACGAAATTACTGTGAGGCAGTTGAATAACTCATGATGTCACCAGAGTTCACGTGGGGGTTTTTAACATTTGCGTCTCTACATTTCTTGCTAAAAAATATGCCAATCTTTGAAAAAAAAACACTAAGCTTTTTGAGCTGTGGTTGATGTTATGCCTAGGTTCAGTACATTTCATCCTTTTTTAGTGCCACAAGACTGAATTTTTCACCTGCTGGGGCATGACGTTACCATGACAACGGCTGATCTTGTTTGCTGTTCTCTGCTCTCTGTGCATGACAAGCAGGAAAGCTTTTTGAGAAATATTTGTGAAAGCCGATCTAACTAATTGCATTTACATCATCGGTGGAATAGATGCAGAGGGGGCTGGCTCTCAGTGAGAGCAGCATGTTTTTGTGGGAGCAGCGCGATGCTCTGGGTTCGTCCGAGCTGCCCGGGGCTCGGCGAGGCTGCGATGGGGAGCAGCGCCCGGACCCGGGGTTTGGGGTCCGGGGACCCGGCCCGGGATCCCCTGTGCCCGGATCTCCTGTCCTGGGATCTCCTGTCCCCAGATCCCCTGTCCCTGGATCCCCTGTCCCTGGATCCCCTGTCCCCAGATCCCCTGTCCTGGGATCTCCTGTCCCCAGATCCCCTGTCCCCAGATCCCCTGTCCTGGGATCTCCTGTCCCAGGATCTCCTGTCCCCAGATCTCCTGTCCCAGGATCCCCTGTCCCCAGATCCCCTGTCCCCAGATCTCCTGTCCCCAGATCTCCTGTCCCCAGATCTCCTGTCCCCACTGCTGCTCAGCAGTGCCCGCCTGGGCTCTGCTGGCCGCCCGTGGGAACCTGAACGCTCCTGGGGTCACTGATCACAGGGTGCTTCTGTCCAGCCTCGTCCCTGCTGAGCTCCAGAGCTGACCAGAACAACGTCGTTGGTCTTTTATAGCTGATGGTTTTCATTTGTTCTGCCGCTAGAGAAACTGAAGTGAGTGGAAAATGTGGATAAGGAGTTTCTAATGAGTTGTCACCAAGTGGGAGTGGAAGTGTATGTGTGTACAGCAACCACTAAAACTGTGCTCTGCATTTTAATTCTTTTTAAATATTTGGGGTAATATTTGGTTTGACCTAGAGAACTGAGTGAGATCTTTAGCTCATCCTCTGGTCTCAAGGCAAAAGAACAATTCACTACCAGTTGGAGCTGTGAAAGAAAAGATGTGTAGGATGATGGTGAGATAAAAAGAAAATACCTGTTCAGGGGACAGTGGGGAATATCCCCTTCCCACCTGCCAGCTTGATACCAGCTTTCAGGAGGAGTTAATGGTTAAGCCACACTCTGTTTCCTCTGCGCCTTTTACACAAGAGCAGGGACGTTGTGCATTCCTTCCTCCCTTAGCAGGGGATAATTTTTCTTTCCCTTGGGTATAATTTGTCCCTGAAGGAAGTAGGACTGTGCCATGGTAAAGGAGAATTAGACCCTCTGTCTTTCAGATGCACAGATTATTTTAATATCTTGAGAAGTGTAAAAACAATGGAAAGAAAAGGCCTTGAAGAAATGCTGACTTTGCTTCAGCCCACAGATCAAATTGATTAGCTTTCCAATGCTGCCCTTCCTCCAGCCATGGTAGGTATAAAGTCCAAAAGTGATGTCTTGAGGAGAAGCTGCATATTTGGTGATTCATTGTAAAGAGCTGCAGCTAGAATGTCTGCTGTTATTTTCTCTCGTGTGTGGATGCTCTTGTGCAACCACTGCACTCAGATATATTCAAAATTAGACTTTACCCATTTTCATTTCTATAAGAGTTGAGAGGGTCTTGTCATGTTTATATGATGTGCCACAGGTGAAGAAAATTAGATGGAGAAGTAAAGAAACTGAAAAATAAGGTAGAGGAGCGGAAAAGAAGGTGAAGAAAATAAGCTAGAGACTGTGATGAACAGCTTTGAGTGATGGCCATGGTCTGAGCAGCAGCAGATCAAAAATGGTTACATGTGATCCTAAAATAGGGAAATCTTCCAGAAGTTCACGTGAATCTGATGTTTCATCTGCCCTATGATGGAGAAAATACCCCAGAGGAATGGGCAAGAAGAGTGAATGAAATGAGTGGGTAGCGCAAGGCTTGTTGTCTTAAGAGTTCTCCTGAAGTGAGAAATAAAACCAAGAATGAATTGTCTGTGTTTCCTCCGTAACATCTGCTCCCAGGTGCTGCAGTGCCAAGACCCTGGTGATTCCCAAGTCCAATAAACTGCTGCAGCTCCCGTGTCCCTTATTTAGCAGTGCTTTTTAAGAAGTGCTATTTTTATGTAGTGTTTCTTGTGCTAAGTTCAGCCCACTGATTAGAGGGGTAAAGCTGCATTTGTTTGCCGTTGTTAGAACAAAGTATAATTTGCATGGAAAAGTTCCTATTTTTAAAACGAAGGAAATCCAATTGTGAAGTGATTTTATTTAAAATGCAGGCGTCCCTGAGTAGTTCTTCCTTTACCTTAAGAGAGGTAGTGGAAAACACATATGTGTGTGTGCTCGTGTTCTCTGTGTAGGAATTCCTTTGTTTTTTAGTGTTAACATCATGAAATGTCCAACTGCTTTCCTGTGCTGCTTGCTAACATGTACTTCACCATGGCAGTTGAGAGGAAGGAGCCAATGGAAATAGTAAAACACCTAAAAAAAGTAAGACTGTCTTGTTTGTTTCTTTTTCATTGTATATAAGGGTTTTCCACTAACTTGTAGAGTGTAATTTTTTAAAAGTGCAACTTTCTAACTGTGAAAGCTGGTAACTGTGGCAGCCCGTGCTGCACAGATCTGTCCCCGTCTGGGGACAGGGAGGGGACATTCAGCATCTTCCTTTGGTGGCACCTTTATCTCCTGCTGTGCATCCAGAGCTGTCGGACAGAACAGACGTGGTGTCAGAGCAGCTCCCCTGAAAGCCATTCCTCTGTGCCTGCTTCAGGCTCCACTTGGCCCAGTACTCTGTTGTTTAGTGCCAGAATCATGCAGGACAGCCTGGATTTTTCTTGCATTATCCAGATGCTGATTGCAAAGATAAAATCACAGTGGTTTAAAGGTGGTTTATTGTACAGGCTGTGCCCCTGAGCCCAGCTCTGGTGGCTGTGGGGAGGTTCTGTGGTTGTACTCCTGAGGATGAGTCAGCTTTGCCTTGAAAATCCAGCTCTTGGAAGAAATAAAAAATGAACTGGAGGTGATGAACCTGACCTTTGAAGTGAGTCATTTACAGGGCCAAAATACTTGAGAAAAGATCAGAAGATTGTTAATTTTCTTTTTTACGTACCTGCAGAGTGCTGGTTTTCCCTTTGCTCTTGGATGAATTCTATTTGTGTATCACCAAAACAGAGAACGATCACAGGGGATTACAATCAGAATCTTCCAATGCAGTCCTTCAGGTTACTGGCAGCAATAATTCTCAAAGAAAAAGAGCTACAAATAAATGAATAGTGGATAAGATTTTTTAAACCAAAAATAATTGATGGATGAGCAAACTAGCACACAGGGCAACAGATGCCTTTCTCCAGGCAACGTAGAACCTTGTTACCCAGACAGTGGTGTCAGATTGTATTAAATCTACCGAAGTCATCCTCCTGCTGTGAATTTTTTTAGTCAGTCCTCACATCCACAGGAGAATTTTTACTTTTGCTCTGTTAGGAGCACACATTTATGCCTTCATTTCTGCACTTTAAAAGATGCAACTTATATATAAGGTAACGCAATCTATTTTTAATGTCTGTATTTCAATTTTCACAGCTGTTTCTTTGTTAATTGTCTCGTGTTGTGAAGTGTGTGCTGGTGTGTAGCCTTTAAATCTGCGCAGGGCTCGGGGCACCCCTAAAAGCCCACGCAGCGAGGGCTCTGCTGGTGGTGGGCACTGGGGAGGGCTGTCAATTTTCTGAGCGGGTTTACTCTGCACATGCTGAAAAGATCATCCATAGTGGTGTTTGCTTCAATCGAAATGCCTGTCTGAGCTGAGGATGCCTGAAGCATTCCTTGCATCCGGCAGGAAATATCCCTGCTCTTTGGGATTTTGTCTGACACGCTCAAGACGTTTCAGATTCGTTTTGCAGATTATGCCGCGTGCGGTCCTGCCGTGAATCCGGCGTGACTGAGGTGTCAGCACGTGTGTGATGTATGCACGTGTGGTTTGTGCTTCTTGTGTTTGACTTGGTGGAAAAGCTTCAGCAGCAGAGGTGCAAGCTCTGTGCAAGTTCTGCCTACATCCATTGGGAAAAGTTTGGGTTTTGTTTGTGCGGTAGCTTGTTGATGCTGATCTGGGAGAGTAAGGTTTTTTCTGGGGGAAGTGAAATTGTTTTACAAGCAGATTCTATTACTTATTTTCTTACAGTTAATTTGCCACATTCATTTGTCTGTCCAGTTTTTGGATTCATGCAAGACTAGTAATTAAATGGCTTCAAACCCTTTATTTATTTATTTATTTATTTTTTTTTTAAATGAGCATTGTGTAGCAGCATCATGAGAAAGGGGGTGATAGACTGATTGTGCAGCTCATCATTGAAAGCCAATGCCAAGCCTGTGGAGATGGGAAGGAGGCTTATCTGGAAGTATGAAGTGCTGTTTCCTTTTCACTTGCACTTCAGTCTGCTCAGTTTGGTCAGCTTTTGCCCTCAGACTGTGTCTTGGACTGACTTGATGAATTCTTAATCTGCACTCTACTTGTCTTTATTAACAGCTGCAGTGGGTTGATTTGCATAGGTTAAATGGTAGACCCCATCTGACTCCAGGAAAATGTTGCTTCTTAGGCACAATTATATTGTCAGAATTGTTACACACCGTGAATAAATGAAGAGCAGGGAGAGAGGGCGTCAGGGAGAAAAAGGACAAAACTCTCATTAAATTTGTATTAAGAAGTCAAAAGCTATCTCAATAACAACTAGAAAGGATGAGGGAAGAGTGCCTGGTAACGCTTTCCACAGGTTTGTTTTTTGGACTGGTACTGCTTTTTTGTCACGAAGGTTAACGCTCTCAGCCGTGCCAAGTTCCAAATGAATTGCGAAATGCCCCCGAATTCCCTCTGAGCTGCCCGCAGTGACGGTGGTGCCCGTTCGCGTGTCCCCATCGGGGTTTGACAGAGTTTGTGACCCGGGACTGGGGCAGGTGGGAGCAGAGGATCCCGGCACTGACGGGAGAGCGGGGGCGAGCAGCCCCTGCCAGGGCTGGTGCCAGTCCTGCCCAGGGTGGTGCCAGTCCGTGTCCAGGGTGGTGCCAGTCCGTACCCAGGGTGGTGCCAGTCCTGCCCAGGGTGGTGCCAGTCCCTGCCCAGGCTGGTGCCAGTCCCTGCCCAGGCTGGTGCCGGCGCAGCCGTCGCTGCTGAAGCCGGAGTCAGTGGGGCCTGAGAAAACCCTGCGGGGTTGGGGTCTCAGAGCGGGCAGGGCCCACCCTGGGCAGTGCGGGACAGACGCACCAGGCACATGAAACTTTGGACTTCTAGAACGCAGTAGGACACAACTGTTATTCATGTCCAAGGCACTGCTCTGTGCGGTTTGTTCACATTCTAGAATTATTTCCTGATTTAATTCATGCCTTTGAAAATACAGCATGCACCAGGAAGTTCTCGTTTCAGCCCCCAGAAGCTCTGGCTTCTCCCAGCGCCCGGTTGTCGTTTGAAGTGCGCCCCAGCAGCCGGCTGAGCGGGCTGGACAGGGGCCGATGGCTGAGCGGGCTGGACAGGGGTCGATGGCTGAGCGGGCTGGACAGGGGTCGATGGCTGAGCGG
>VZTX01027373.1:0-14477 GCA_013400915.1 Pardalotus punctatus
GGGCAGAATCCCCCCTTTCCTGATGTGGGATCAGCCCAGGGCAGGATTGGCTTTCCTGTGCCACCCCCAGGCTTTTCCCCACTCCCAGCTCTCTCTGCTCTGCCTGTGCTTTCCCAAAGCTTCGGTGCTTCCGTGCTGCAGTGTCCATGCTGGGGTCCCATCCCCAGTCCGTGACTCCAGGGATGGTCCCCAGCAGCTCCAGCAAAGCCCATCTGCAGGAGCAGAACCAAGACCCACAGGAGATGTTTAAAGCACTCCAGGATTTTGGCCCCAGCCGTGGGAGCAGCCTCACACAGGAAGCACGAGGCAGCAGAGCCCCATCAGGAGCAGGAGTGCGGCTCTGCTGCCTGCTTTTCTCCCAAGAATTCCGAAGGATGCAACCCAGGTGCTTCAGCTGGCCCCAGGATTTTGGTGTTTGTGGGAACAAAGGAGCTCTAATTTCCCAAAAAAGCTTTCTCAGGGTTAATCTGCATATTGCTTGGGAAGGGGGAGCTGCTCCCCAATCTCTCCAGCCACACGTTTTCCCTGTGCCTAACCCGGGATTAATTGGGTTTGGAGCTGTGGCTGTGGGAAGGCTCTGATGTCCTCCAGTACAGTTTGACTCCCGAGTTCCTTGGCAATTCTAATTCCTCGCTTACATTTCGAACAGCAATTCCTTGTTATTTTTAGTCCTAAAACATTATGAACGTAGAGGAAACGAGACACCTACAGAAGTTGCCCCTGTGCAAAATTATGAATGATTCAAAAGTGCTGTCGCAATTGCCAAGCTCTCCTGTTCTAAAAAGCTTTGTAATATTCACAGTATGGGCTTGGCTGGCTCCTGAGCGGTGCAAAACACCCGGCAGAAATTAATTGTCGAGCCCTGAATTTCCCCTCAGGGAATCAAAGATAAAAGCGCTGAGATCCGGGGGTGATAAGGAAACCCCACCCTACCCCCTGTGCAAAGGTAAATCACGCTCTGCCTCAGTTTCCCCTCCTCCAGCGTCGCTCTGGGGGGTGGGAAAGCAGGAATATTTGCACCAGGGGATCCCTTTAAAGCAGCTTTAAGGGGTTGGATCAATTAATTCGCTGCTGGTATCTTACGGTGCAGGTGTTCGGGGTCCCCCATGCGAGTCACTGCGAGGCCACTCGCTGTCCCTGGGAGCCGTCGGGTGACGGGGGGATTTATATTTGTACAATGGCCTCACTGTCGAGGCAGACGAGCCCCTGACATGGCAGTACTTATAGTCCATAAAGCAGCAATTATCCCTGTTATTAGATCATCCCATTTCCAGCCGGAATCCTTCGCCTGTGGAGCATGCAAAGCGAGCCGGTGCCTGTCCCAATGCCGGGCTAATCTGTGCTAATCCATTATGTAAATCACCAGGACAATAACCAGAGACAAACGTTCAGTGTCTTGCAAGCAGCCGGCCCTCCTTAGTGAAATGTGACCGCGGTTTGGGCCGGGGGCGCTGGGTGCGGCCACCACCTGCACTTGGCCATTTGTAGGAGCGGTTTGGAGCCCCGGGGGCGCTTCCTGAGCTCAGCCTTTTCACGGGGCTGCTGCTGGACCGCTCCCTGAACACCCCCCGACCCTTTGGGACGGGACCCCTGCCCCCAAACCGGGTCATTGTGGCCAGCGGCCGTGGCCTTGGGGCGATGCTCTGGACGTGGAGTCGCTCCACAGCGTGGCGTTTGTGACCAGGACTTCCCTTCGGGAATCTCAGGGACAATAAAACTTGACCGGGTCAGGACAGAGAGTGTGTGTTTTTCTTACTTAAAGCCACCGGTGACATCTCTGTGTGGCAGCAGCAAAGCGAGGCGCTGGATGAGATCCCAAAGGGGAGCAGAGCGTGCAGGGGATGGAATTCCTGACCTCGGGAGCAGCAGATCCATGGTCCATGCTGGGGAGCTTCTCCTGTCTGTCCGTCCTGCCCCTGGCCACAGCTCAGACCCGTCTGAAGGTGCCCAGGTGACTCTGGGGGGTCACTAAAGCACTCTGCCCACGCTGCTGGCTGTTGCTCCTCATTGCAGCTCTGATTCCTTACAGACCCCTCATTCTGGATTCCTCATCGCTGATTCCTCATCCCGGACCCCGCGGTGCAGATATCGAGGCGATAACTACGTGAGGGCACTCTCGTCTCTGCCACGGGGCCTGGCACCAACCCACGAAGCTCTGGGCTCTCCTTCGGTTGCGTTCCCTGCTCTCCTGTCGCAGCAGGGAGAAGCAAAGCCACAAGGGGATGCCAGATAGATTCTCGTCTCTGCCTGGATTTCTGCTCCTTGGGAGGGAATCTGGGCTGTGGCGATGAATATTTTAGAGTGTGGGGCTTGGGAATCTCAATGGCAACATGTTTGAGCAGCACTCGGCAAAGCAAACACAGCCCTGGCTGTGTCTGTGCTCCCGCTGTCTGTCGGCATCTCCGAGCCGAGCTGCGAGACTGCGCCGGAGACGGGCCCTGCCTCCCCCCCGCCAGCCTTTGATTCAAATAAACCCTGGGATAATGACATGCAGAAATCCTCTGCTCCTGCAATGTTGATATTGCACGTTCGGGAAGCACTGCAGAGGGGGTGCATGTGGGCAGAGCCATACGGGCGGTGGCAGCTGCTGCCAGGCTGGCACAGCGGAGCCGCCGCCGCTCCAGACGCTTCCCACAGTCTCACACTTCGCTCGAGCACCGAATTCTCCCTGCCGGCTTTGAGGTGCTGAGCCCCTCCGCTCATCCCAGGAGGGAGGATCCGCCAGCGGCTCGGCGCTGGGAGTTATTTCGGGACGAGCGGCTTCGCTCCGGTGCTCGGGCAGTGCCAGAGGCTGCTCGGGCTCATCCCGGCTGGAAGCGCTGCGGAATGAGGTGCCAGCGAGGTGCGGTCCAGCCGCAGGTGCCGAGGGTCAGCAGGTGGCTGTTCCCTGGCTGGCACTGCTGGCACGGGAGCTCCAGAGCCGGAGGGAAAGCCCTCGGCACGTGGGATGCTCGGATGGAGGAGACACACGGGCTGGTGTCCCCTGGAGCAGCAGCTGGACACCAGGACATCTCCAGCAGCTCCACACCCACCTGTGGGAGCACCTGGACACAGCACTGGGCACTGCTGGCCCTCAGGACAGCCCTGGCCCTCAGGACAGCCCTGACCCCCAGCTCCCTGTGGGGACAGTGGCACTGGGGGCTCAGCACCCATCCCAGAGCCCAAAGTGACAAGGGCACCTTCCCTAAGCTGCATCCCATGTCCCCCCTCCTCATCCTCACCCTCACCCTCATCCTCACCCTCATCCCCCTCCTCATCTTCATCATCTTCATCTTCATCTTCATCTTCATCTTCATCTTCATCTTCATCTTCATCTTCATCCTCATCCTCATCCTCATCCTCACCCTCATTCCCCTCCTCATCTTCATCGTCATCTTCATCTTCATCTTCACAATCATCTTCATCCTCACCCTCATCCTCATCCTCATCCTCATCCTCATCCTCATCCTCATCCTCATCCTCATCCTCATCCTCATCCTCATCCTCATCCTCATCCTCATCCTCATCCTCATCCTCATCCTCATCCTCATCCTCATCCTCATCCTCATCCTCATCCTCATCCTCATCCTCATCCTCATCCTCATCCTCATCCTCATCCTCATCCTCATCCTCATCCTCATCCTCATCCTCATCCTCATCCTCATCCTCATCCTCATCCTCATCCTCATCCTCATCCTCATCCTCATCCTCATCCTCATCCTCATCCTCATCCTCATCCTCATCCTCATCCTCATCCTCATCCTCATCCTCATCCTCATCCTCATCCTCATCCTCATCCTCATCCTCATCCTCATCCTCATCCTCATCCTCATCCTCATCCTCATCCTCACCCCCCTCCTCATCTTCATCTTCATCTTCATCCTTACCCTCATCTCCCTCCTCATCCTCATCCTCATCCTCACCCTCACCCTCAACCTCATCCTCATCCTCATCCTCATCCTCATCCTCACCCCCCTCCTCATCTTCATCTTCATCTTCATCTTCATCTTCATCTTCATCTTCATCTTCATCTTCATCTTCATCCTTACCCTCATCTCCCTCCTCATCCTCATCCTCATCCTCATCCTCACCCTCGTCCTCGTCCTCATCCTCATCCTTACCCTCATCCCCCTCCTCACCCTCACCCTCACCCTCACCCTCCCACATCTCCACTTGGGTTTGTTCTCGGTGAGTGCCAGGCAGGAGGAGGAAGCTGGGAAAACTCAGGAGCCCCAGTTCCAGCTCCAGGCAGGGCGGCTGGAGGGAAATCCAGCCAGCCTGGAATTTGGGGGCAAGCAAGAGAAGGGAGGGAGAGCAGGGAGCATCTGAGGGAGGCAGGAGCGCAACTCTGAAAAATGCCGGATATTTTCCCGGGGAAAAGCTCCTCTATTTCCAGCACTCATCAAAAAGCCGAGGAAAGGCAGGAATCCTGCAGTGCCCAGGAGCGGGAACGGCCCAGCCTCCAGCCCTACCTGCAGCTCTCCTGCTGGGACCAGGCTGCTTCCCCAAGGGGGTGTTGCTTCATCATAGCTGCGCTGGATTTTGCCGGGAAAAGGAACTTTCATGCCAGACAGGGCTCCTGTGATTCTGCTTTTTTCACCCTGGCCAAATTTTCAAATAGTTCTCCTGAAAAAATTGGAAAAAGAAGGGAATAAAACATGAAGAACCTCTCGGAAATAATGCTGGAGGCTTTGAAGTTTTGAACAAAACAGATTTTCTTCAGAAAAAAAACACCAAAAAAAAAGCCAACAAGCAACCTAGGACTGAGCTTTAAAATCTGTACATGGTTTTGGTTTTTTTTTTTTTTCATGTAGAAGCCAGCAATTCTCATCCCAAATAATGTTTTTTATTAAATGAAACCTGTATTTTTTAAATCTCTCACAAAAGAGAAAAGATCCGCAGGAAACTGTGATAAGTTATCCTGGAAATAAATATTTGCCATATCCTGACTGGGTCTGGAGCATCTTCCACGAGGAAATCAGGATTCTCCTGGGATATTTGCATGGGCCCAGCTTGAGCTGATCCAGTTTGTCCGGTCTGGGTGATGAAATGATCAGGAAATCCCCAAAATTGGCATCCAGGCCAAGCTGGAGCCTTGATGCAGCTGCACCAACGTTCCCTCAACTCCCTTCCCTCTGCTGGGATTTTTTCCTGCTGTCCCAGCTTTGGTTTCTTCCTTGTGCCTTCATCAAAACCAGGTGAAATTCCTTAAAAAAGAAAATAAAATAAAGCTACCTGGAGTGTTAATAACGAAATGAAGGCAGGGGTGATTTTTTGGGGGAATCTTGAAGATTTTCTCTTCCCCAAATAACCCAAATATAGGAGATGGGAGAAGGATGGGAGAAGCTTTGGGGTGCCCCATTCCCACTGCAGTAACTGCAGCCTTTTCCTAACCCATTTCCCACATTCCCATCCCTCTGGGGCAGGAATTTGCCCTATTTTTGAATTATTATTATTATTATTTCACTGCCAGGTGCAGGCTGGAACCCACCCAGGTGCCACCTGCCCATCCCAGGGCACCCTGCCCTTCTCTCCACCGCTCCCCAAGCACAATTCCCAGAGCTTGGAGATCACCTGCCATCTTCTTGGTGTGTAGTAACGAATCCCTTCATTACAGCCCAGTTGTGTGGTGGAAAAATCCCAGGATAATTTGGTTGGGAGGAATTTTAAAGCCATCCAGTCCAATCCCAGTGGGCAGGGACAGCTCCCACCAACCCGGGAGGCTCAGCCAAGCTGCCCTTGGGATCACGGAATTGTGGAATGGTTTGGCTTGGAAGGGACCTCAAGGATCCAACTCCCTTGGAAGGCAAATTCTGGATTTGAGGGGATCACATAGAGGAGGAGAGGGGGAGGGACATGGAGGAAACCCAGGAAGGGGATTTGGGGTGGATTTTCCGGGTGTGACATCCAGCCAGGAGCTCATCCTGATGCTCCAGGCTCCTGCGAGGAAATTTCTGCTCCGTGCATGGAGTGGGAACCCAGCGCCTTCAGGTGACAGCTCTGCTCAGTGTGCAAATAATAATCAATAATCAATAATTATGAGGATACATTTTGCAGCTTTCTGGGTTGATTGTGGAAGTTCCACCCTTCCTGCTGGTGCCGTTCCCAAAGTCCTGCTCGTGCTTCCCTGTTTGTTCCCTGCAATTAGCTGTGAGGAGATAAGACAGGTGTCACTAACGCTCAGACGGAGGAGAAGGAAGCAGCAATTTGCATAAATTAATTAAGAAACTGACCTCGTTCCCCAGCACTCCTCGGAGACCGAGCCAACCCCCCCAGTTTATCAAAATCCCGAGTTTGACACCGGAATCGAGCTCTCCCCAAATCAAATGGCAAAATTAATCCCCAGCAAAGCCACCACGAGTCCCCTCCCTTCAGGCATTTATTTTTTCAGCCATCCCAGCGATTTATTTTTAAACATATCAGGACGTTATGTTCCGTGACATTTCCCATCCACACAACACCATATGGATTGGCAAGTGATTCCTCCTGGAAACTGCCGGCTCGTGGATGCAGGGAGAGCTGGCAGCTTGCTGGGCCCACCTCTTTTGGGGCTGTGCCCTCATTGTTCCGCGGGCACTGTCTGGATTGGAGAAAACGGAGCGGCTGCTTCGGAAAATCAGATTTATCGGATTTCTCTGTGAGCGCTGGAGGCCACACCTTCGCTCTGGGAGCCCTGCAGGGCGGTGGGCACGGAATGCTGCATTTCAGGGATGGGTTTTGGTGTTGGAGAAGCTGCTGGAAGGAGCGGACAGCAGGTCCTGGGTGAGCCCCGCCACCCCAACCCTGAGATTTCTGCGGCTGCACCGCAGCTCCTGCGCCCGGCACAGCTCGGGGACCTCGCTCAGCAGCTCAGCGAGGATTGTTCTGCCTGCCTGGAGGAATGGAGAGGGGGACAAAGATCCTTCTACATCATGGAATCATGGAATGGTTTGGATCAGAAGGGAGCTCAAAGCTCATCCAACCCCACCCCTGCCATGGCAGGGACACCTTCCCCTATCCCAGACTGCTCCCAGCCCCAATGTCCAGCCTGGCCTTGGGCACTGCCAGGGATCCAGGGGCAGCCCCAGCTGCTCTGGGCACCCTGGGCCAGGGCCTGCCCACCCTCACAGGGAACAATTCCTTCCCAATATCCCATCTAAATGTCCCCTCTTTAAATTTTAGCCCATTTCCCCTTGTCCCCAGTCCCTCTCCCTGTTTCCTGTAGCTCCTCCAGGCACTGAAGGTCACAATTCAGTCACCCCAAACTTCTCCTCTCCAGACTGAACAATCCCAGCTCTCCCAGCCTTTCCTCCCAGCAGAGCTGCTCCATCCTCTGCTCATCCTGGAGCCTCCTCTGGACTCTCTCCAGCAGCTCCAGCTCCTTCCTGTGCTGGGCCCAGGGCTGGGGCAGCTCTGCAGGTGGGGTCTCACCTGAGGGGGCAGAGGGGCAGAATTCCCCATCCAGATTTCTTTCCTCTTTGGGAGGCTGCTCTGATCCCTTTTGCCTTGCAAATCGTTCACCCAAGCAAGTCCCCAGGAAAATGTTTCCAAAGATAAACCTGGGAATGGTCATGGAATTGGGCCCCACACCAGGAAGTGCCTGAGCAAGAATCGTCTTCATGGCTTGCACACCTCTGACCCCTTCCCATCTCTGTTCCTGACCCAGCTGCTGCAGGGCAAGAGCAGGCAGTGGAATTAAGGCACTTTTTAGCAAATCCCCATCAATAATTGACAGGATGAAAAAACGAATCCAGGTGCTTGAAGACAGAGTGTAAACCATAATTAAAACCTCCCAGTGCTGCTCTGACAGATGGCACAATCCAGACCCTGAAAATTGCCCACGAACATTTATCTGATATCTGAGAACACAAACTGCCAGCAGGCTGGGGTGCTGTGACTGCATCACCACCCAATCCCCGACATCCAGGGACACATTCTCTGGGCTGCCTCATGATTCCCATAAAATCATCCTGGAAATGATGCAAGGGAGACCAAGATCATCACAAATATCCTGTGGTGGATGCAAACAGAACACCCAAGGCAACATCCTTAGCAAAGATATCAAACCCCAGCACGCAAATGTGGCCAGAAACGCGACAAGGAGTGGGGTTGTTTTGTCGTATGGGATGTTTTGAGGTGGGATTTGCAGTGCTGGAGCAGGTTCTGCAGCCCTGAGGAGAAAAGGCTGTTTAACCTGTTCCTCTTTCCAGCTTTAAAAGGCAGCACAGGAATCACCTCTGCACCTCCATCCCTCTGTGAAGCCACACTGACACCCCAATTCTGCCTCCCCACTAACACTGCTTCCATTTGCTGCTGCATATTCCTCCCTCATCCCCTTCTGCCACCCTTCGAGGTGATTTTCCCTGGCTGTGGAGAGGCAGAGCCGCTCTGCAGCTCATGGGTAGCACTGCCAGGAGCTGGACAATCCCTGGGGAGCAGCCGGGCTGTGCTCTGGAGGAGCCTCTCGCGTGGGCCGGGCTCTGCAGTGCTCTGCAAATGTTCCTGCTATTTGTAATCAGCCCTGCTTGTCACACTTTGATATTTGTTCTCTCCAAGCACTCCTGCAGAGCCTGCCAACAGGAATGTTTTCCACACAAAGATGCAGCAGCATGTGTTTCAGACAGGAATTTTGAACTTATGAGCGCTCGCCTCGGAAACCTGAGGAGTCTGATGTGATTAAGGAGCAGATCCACATCACCGGGCTTGTTTGCAGTCACAACACTCCCAGGTCGGAATTAGGAACATCATGAAGCCCCAGGGGGATCATCCAGCAGCTCCTGGCAGAGGTGAGTGTCCCCATTCCCAAATTCAGGCCGGCATTAATCCACCCTCCAAGCAGGGCCAGCTGAGCAGGCAGACGATGCTCGGAGCACAAAGTTATTCAGCACAGTCAGGGAGGCTCATAAAGCCCCAGACTGAGGAGAAGAAAGCTTCAAAGTGAAAAAAAAATACCCTCAGTGCTTGCAGAAGAGATGATCACAGCACCGTGGGATTCTGAGCCTGGGGGAAATGCTGGGAAAGGCTCAGGCAGGTGGTGGTGGTTGCCCTGCTTGGGTTTGGTAGGATGGAGATTTCTTGGCATGGCCCACCCTGAAAACTCCGATCCAAGCTCTCTGATCGGCTCTGGCGCCCAGGACAACCCTTCACAGAGTTTTCTCAGCTGTGCTGCAGCAAAGACACCATCAGGTCTGAACATCTGGGCATGGAAGCCCTCAAAGCAGGAAAAATGGCACCATTCTGGGAAGGAAGAAAGGGTGGGGAGGAGGAGAAGGAGAAGGAGAAGGAGAAGGAGAAGGAGAAGGAGAAGGAGAAGGAGAAGGAGAAGGAGAAGGAGAAGGATGTTCAGCACAGTGGGAAATGGAAAGCGACCCTGCCATGCCAGTAGTGTTCAGGAAACACAGGCTGTCTCCTGGTCACCTTGGTCAGGTGACAACATTTTGGCAGAGGAAGGCGTCCTTGTGAAGAATTCCCGTGAATCCGCAGCTTTCTGGCACCACGGACAGGATCCATGCTAATCCTGTTCCTGGTATCCCAGCCCTGAGCAGGCTGAGTTGTCCCGGCTGCTGCTTTCCCTGCCGGCAGGGTGTGTGCCCGGCCACCGTGCCCAGGGCATCCACGGGGCAGCAGGAGCCAGGGGATGGATCTCCAGGGATGGATTTCACCCCTGGGTGCAGGGATGGGAGCAGGGAATTCTCTGGAGCTCTTCAGGATGCTGCTCCGTTTGGCTGGCTGCAGCTGCTGCACGGGAGCTGCGTCCCCATGCATTTCATGGCAAAGCAGGGTGGGAAAGGTGAGGGAAGAGCTCTTTCCCAGCCACATTCCAGCAGCTCCAGCGAGGGTCTGGAGGTGCTGCTGCCTCCCCAAACAGAGCTTGGCCGTGGGATCTGATCACCCTGGGAGAGTCACAGAATCCCAGAGCCAGAGGGTGGAAAACACCTCCAGGATGGTCGAGTCCAGCCTGTCCCCATCCCCACCTTGTCCCCAGCCCAGAGCTCTCAGTGCCACCTCCAGCCCTTCCTGGGACACCTCCAGGGATGGGCACTCCAAACCTCCCTGGGCAGCCCCTGCCAAGGTCTGAGCACCCTTTCCATGGAGAAATTCCTTCCTGAGCCTGCCCTGACCCACTTGAGGCCATGTCCTCTCATCCTTAGGCACGCTCCGAGCCCGCAGCCATGTGGGGTTTGTCACTGGGCCATCACCTGGGTGGCCATGGACACGCTCCCAGCGCTCTGCCTCATTATTCTGGTGGCCACAATGAGAGATGGGCTCTTTGCCCCCTGCCCAGGAGTGCCCAGATCCTCTCCAGCCCCAGAGCGACCCCAGAGGGAGCTGGGAGCATCCCAGCCAACACCAGCCAGCCTTTTCCCGCACATCCCCGCTCCACATCAGTCTGCTGCTCGCTCAGGAGTGCTGGAAACGCTGTGGTGGCCACCGAGGACAAATCAGGGGCCGTCATGTAGTCATTTCTCTCCTCCTGACGACTCAACAAATGCTGCCTTCTGCTGTCTACCACCCATGCAGGACCTGTGAAGCTCCAGAGACCGAAGCAGCAGCACTCCGCTCATCTGCTCAGCTCCAGCAGCTCAAAGACAGGTTGGCTCTGCAGAGACAGAGCCTTGGAAACGGCATCCCAGCCTCGCAGCCAGCTTAATTCCGCATTTCAGCCCCTGGAAACACCTTTAGGAAGGGGAATGTGTGGGAAAAGCTGACAGAGTTGCTGTGTTTGACTGCTGGCACATCCTTCTAATTAATTTCTTTGCTGCTCTTCCAAAGCAAAGCTGCTGTCCAGGATCAGAGCTGCTTTCTGCCGGAGCTGCTGAGCCCTGGGATTCGTGCCATGCTTTCCCTCGGCCTGAGGCTGCAGCACGTCCTGCACACCCAGCCTGGAGCTCCCAGAGGGATCTGAAGGTGTGGCCAGCCCTGGGTGCTGCCCTTGGGGCCGAGCTGGGGCCACACACAGGGACAGCCTGGCCCCCCATGGGTCCCAGCAGAGTCAGCCCCCAGACCCCACAGGAGGCACTGAGGTGGGGCTGGACATGATCCCGTGGGATCAATCCAGGAGCAGTGGGGTCGGTGCTGCCTTCACAACTGCACAGGCACAGCCCGAGCTGTCCCCAGCTCAGAGGTGGCAGCAGCTGCTGGACACCCATTTATTGAGGAGCACCCCGATGGAGACCAGCTGCTCCAGCCAAACTCAGCGGGAAGCTGAGGCTCTGCTGTGGCTTTGTGGCTCCCCCAGACACGGCATGGAATTCCAGGTCAGCCTGGCAGCTCCTCTGTGCTGCCTCCAGCCCTTTCCGGCAGGTTGGCAGTGGCCCTTGCCATTTGGCATGCCCAGGTAGGACAGGGACACTGAGGCAGCCACCCAGGCTGGAGAGTGAAGCCAATCTCAGCATCCTGAGGAGCAAAGCCTTGTCCCACTCCGGGAAGAGCCGCAGCCGTGGCGTGGGAGGCAGCAGTTGCTGAGAAACCTCCTCCTCACCATGGAGCCTGCAAAGGCCATTTGTTATTCTGGGATCCTTTACCTGATGGTCTCCAGCATGAATACCCACTGGAAAATGACTGTACAGGCTGCAAAGCTCCTGGCTACTCCGACTGTTCCTCCTTTTCCTGCTGGAGGAACTCTGTGCCTGGAGCTCTGCAGTCAAACCCATTCCTTCTCCGTCTTGCTTTTCTTGCTTCTTCAAGTGAGTGGAGCAGCCTCGTGCTTTCAGTGGAGTTGCCCAGAGAAAAAGACAACCCGTTTTCCCCCTTCAGCTTTGCAGGCTGTGGGAGCCAGCCCTGGAGTGGGGCATCACAGCTTCTCCCTGCTGGGAATGTCTGGAGAGGGGAAAGCTGGAGTTTGGCTCTGCACACACCCAATCCTTCATTTTGCACCTTCCTTCCCAAAGGCAACAAATGAGGCTGGAGAGCCTCACCCCAACGAGTTCTCATCCCTGCTCCCCTTCATGGGAAGCTGCTTCCCTCGGAGGAAAAGGCTGGATTCAGGCAGTGCTGGGTGAAACAGCAGCTCGTGGTGACACAGGCAGGGCTCTCCCGGTCTGTCCCACAGCCTCCCACAGCCAGGACTCTCTCCATGAAGGAAAACTGCTTGGATGCTGTGCCCAGACACCCATTCAGACACAGCTCTGAGGTGGGGCTGCCCAGACCTTTTCCCTTCCCTCAAGAGAGGGAAAGGACATTTAGACCATTAAACCTGGCTCCTGCAGAACTCCAATCATTGGCTGTTCCCATGGAAAAGATCCCAGATTCCTGGGCCAGACACAGTAGGAATTACACAGGATTTGTCCATAACCATCCCTGCTCATCCATGGGTGTTTGCTCCAGCCAACACCTCCCAGTCCCTTCCCTGGGAATGGTGTCCAGAGACCAGAACTGTGACCCAAACTCCTCCCAGCCGTGCTCCCTGCTGCAGGTTGTATCCTGCAGACATCTTTTCCTGAGCTGAGCTGCTCCTGCTCCTCCAAGGAGCGCATGGAATGTGGGAATGCCCATTTTCCACCTCTCATCCACTGGGAGCTGCCTCTGGTTTGAATCCCACATGGACTGGCCCTGTTTGGATGTGGCTGGAGCTGACAAAAAGGTGGAAGCCCTGCAGGAAGGTGAAGCAGCTCAGTGTGGTCAGCTGGCTCCTCACGGAGCGCTGGCAGTGCCGTAATTCCCGTGGGATTGTGGCAGAAGCTTTGGGATAGAACGAGTCAGGGCTTTGAGCCCTGGGTTACATCCAGGGGCAGTCCTGGAAGGGCTGCTCCTGTCCTCCTCAGGGTGGGAGAGAGGGAGAGCCTCTCCCTCCTCAGATTTGGGATTCCAACAGCGAATTCCTGGTGGTTCTGTGGATCCCACGCTCGGGCACACCAGTGCCAGCCTGGGACTGGGGATACTGGTGTGTGCCACCGGGCTGCCCCCCAGCAGGACAAGGATGGAGGATCCTTGGCAGAGGGGCCAAGGGCACTGGCCTTGCCACTCTGCCTGGAGCCTGGAAAAACCCCAAGGGCACAGGCAGGAGCAGAGCCAGGCCCTGGGGGCGGTGAAACATTTCCGACTCCATCATGGAGCGAATCCTGCGTGGAAAACGGGACTCTGGATTGAAAGCCTGACTTGAACCTGAATTACAAGGATTACAACACGCATCCATCTCACCCCACAACCTTTTCCTATTCCTCCTCTCCCGTTCTCTCCCTCCTTTCCGCACTCCCCCCTCTCCCTGCTCCCTTGCCCGGCCCTGGCTGCAGCAGCAGCTCCACGGAATGCGGCTCCCGAGCCGTGGAGCAGCAGGAGCTGACACATCCATCACGGCTCTGCTGTTGGAATTAATGAGAGCGCCACAGGTTCGGGCTGTCACTCACTCCCCTCACTTTGCTGCTTCCATATGGCTGCCAGCCGCCAGCCTCCGCTTCCCGATCCCTGCCAATTACAGCCGCAGCACTCCCACCCTGCTCCTATTAGGCTCACAGCTTCATTATTCTAATTAAGCCAAACAAGCGGAGTTCTCCCGTTTGCACTGGTGATGCACGGCTCTCGCATGCAGCACTGCAGCAAAGCCCTCGCCGGGGCAGCTTTGGTGGGAAAAGCGGCTGCAGCGATGGCATCATCGGGATGTTCTCGCTGCCAGGCTCTCCAGACCTCGCTCCTTACCTGGGGAAATGGCCCTGTTTGGCAGCAAATCTTTTTTCTTGTCAGAGCAATCGCAGGCCAGGCTGGCTGCTCTCAGCTCCCAAGCTCATTAGTCAGGGGATCCTTCAAAGCTGCATTGCATTTCTGCCTTTTTTTGGGTGGAAATTCGTTTTAGGTGCCCCAAAGAGAAGGGGGGAGGTGGCACCATCAGGGCAGGAGCCCCGTGGGAAGGAAGGGATTTGCCTCTCTCCTGAAGGGAGCTGTGGTGAGGAGGGGGTTGCATTTTCCTGGGACACAGCCATGTCCCTGCATCCCTAAATAACCCCTCCAATCCCCCAAATTTTGCTCTTGATGCTCTCTGACTCGATATTTTGGGCAAAAAGTGGTCCTGACTCCAAGAAAAGGTTGGAGCAGCACCTCAGCCATGGATTGGGAGCCGGAGCAGAGCAATCCATGCTGGAATGAATGCATTTTATAACAGCTGGGAGGGCTCTGTGCCCTTAAATTAAATTTTTTGCACAGCAGGAGTGGGTTAATTCACCTTTTTGCTGGCAGGGGTGGATAAGAGGATACAGGGAACACTGGGAACAGGGTGGGACACTGATCCCTGCGCTGTGGCACAGGGCCCCACTCCTTCCCCAGCACCTCCTGCTCCGTGTCTGGCACACATGGACATTCCCAGGATTGTCTGAGCCAACCCCAAGGACATTTGGATCCAGCGGAAAGGTTGACATGGAGGATGCTCGGTGCATGGGTGTGACCAGCCATGGGCATCCCAGATCTCTGACCTGCTCAAATTGGGGCAGCAACAGGATTTTCTGGGAATTCCACCTGTCTGGGGCTCGGGGGTGTTGGCAGATCCAGCCCTGGGGAGGTGGTGGGGGGAAGGGAAGGGAGAAGGGAAA
>VZTX01027374.1:0-29345 GCA_013400915.1 Pardalotus punctatus
CAGCGTACCCGGCACCGGCCCCGGCCCGACCCGCACCTGGACCGGAGCCGGCACAGGGACCGGCACCGCCCCGATCCACGCCAGGACCGGAGCCGGCACCGGCACCGGGACAGGCGCCGCCCTGATCCGCACCGGGACCAGGACCGGGACCGGCACCGCCCTGGCCCGCACCGGGACCCGGACCTGGACACGGCACAGCCGCGGACCCGGCACCCAAACCGGGACCCAGCACCCCGCTCCACCCTGGAGCCGCACCCGGACCTGTGCATGGACCCGGACCCGGACCCGGACCTGGACCGGGCTTAGGCACGGATCTGGACCCAGCCCCAGTACCGGCACCAGACCATGCCCCAGCCCTGGACACGGACCCGGTACTGGCAGAGCCCCGGCACAAGCCCCGGTACCGGACCGGGAGCTGGGACCCTCATCTGGCACCGGACAGAAAGTTCAGATGCAGATCCAGACCGAGAGCCGGGACCTGGCACCGGCTACAGACCTGGACCAAGGCCCAGTGCTGGACCCAGCCCCAGCCCTGGACCCGGGACCCGGCCCAGCACCAGACAGAGAACCCGGCCCCAGTCCCGGCCCCCCGTTTGCCCCATGCACACCCCAGCTGTCCTGTGCGAGTGGAGGCACCTACTGGCCTTGGCACCCACCTCACATCTGCACATCTTGCACCCCTGCACTGTACACATCTGGACACCCAAAAGCGCTTGAACCTACCTATTGTACGTGTGGATGCCCACCTGCATTTACACCCACCTACCGTGCACATCTGGGCTCCCACCCACATCTGGACCCACGCATCCAGCACCCACTCCCTGTACACACCCTGACACCTTGCTCTGCATCCCAAAGTCCCAGTGCTTCACCCCAAATTTCCCTCATTAACCAGGGAAAGGACTAAGGCATGGGGTGCCTTTCCTATCCCACCCCCTTCCCAAACCCACAGCCCGGCTGGAGCTGGGGTGTAGCAGTGGGGGCAGAGACAATCCAAACAGGTGTTCAGGGCAAAACAGTGGAACATTTGCCATTATTTATTGAAGTCAATCCCGAAAATCCCCCCAAAGCTCCTCAGGGAGCTCCAAGGACATTAGGGGAGGGGGCAGGGCCCTTTTGGAAGCTTTGCTTTGGAAAATCAAGGTGTAAACAGTGTTTTGATTTGATCTTTCTTTTGATTTGAAAGATCTCCCTTCAAGCAAAACAAGCACTGGATCCTTTTGCTTCCAGGGTCTTGTTCAGCTCCTCCAGCATCCCTGGATCTCCACAAATCCCTCACAGATCCATCCTATGGCCATTAAGGATGGATTCACAGGAGGAAGAAAACACTGCTCCAGCACATTTGAGGGAACTGAGCCGTCTCAAAGCTGGTGTTGTGAGCACAAAGCATTTTCCTCCAGCCAAATCCAGCCAGGGAAGAACAGTCCCTGGGTCCTCATTAAGCACTCGGTCCTATTAGGCAAGTCCTGATTAGCTGGGCTTACCCTCTGCTCCCTCCCTCCGTGGTATTGTTTAGCCTTGGAGCCGTGGGCACAGAGCTGCAGCCTGGGCCCTGCCTTTTACAGGAACACTGAAGGCACCAGGAAGGGATTTGCAGCAAACCAAATTTAATTAAAGGGGGAAAAAAATATCCAAAGTTTCAGCTTGGAAAAAACAAACAAATAACAACAGCCTCAGGGCAAATAATTCTATTTTCTGTAATGTCCAAGTATTGTATTTCAATGCTGTTGGAAGTGAAAAGAGGTTTTTTTCCGGGGGAACCTTTCTTGGCCTGGTTTGTGGGGGGTGTTATATCATCTCAGAGCTGGAGGGAATGTTTTTCACCCAGCCCAAAACCTGGCACCCACGGACAGTGCTCAGAAATGGGGCTGCTGGAAGGTGAGGTCCCAGCAGGGCTGGGGCAGGGCTGCTGCCACCCTCGAGCCCTGTTGGTACAATTCCATCCTGCTTTCTTTCACCTTGAAAGAGGGACGAGAGTGACCCATTAGAAACAACAAGCCAAGGGACAGTGCCAGCGGTCAAACAGCCATGTCCCTAAGCCTGGGCACTCACCAGGGTATTGTTTAATTTCTTAGGGACGTAGCCTCTGTTCCTGCCTGTTTGCTCCTTTTTCCAGATCACCAGAGAGTGGCACAGCCAGTTCTCCTGGGGAGCCCGTGGGTCACTCCCTGCATTGTCAAAATTCACCCTCAGTTCCTGCTCCCGTGTTTCCCTGGAGAACTCCTCTCACCAGTGGCATTGAGCTCTCCTGGGCTGGGGCATGACCCTCCACCTCTCTAAAGTGATGGAGAGGATTTCTTTAAGAAACAAAATGGAAAAGAAAAGGTTCACAGGAGGCAAATGAGCAGAAATTTTCTATTCCAGAGCAGGCAAAAGCACTGCACAATTTATCTGAGTGAAGTGGGATGGAGATAACCCCTCGCTCCAGCCCCTCTCTGAGTGGCTGAAGCCCAAACATTGATGATGAGCACCCCAAAAGCTGAGCAGATCCTGGTCTAGCTCAGGATAACATTCCTCATCCAAAAAGAGCTTCATGGGAGATGCTGCAGGAGCAGAGGGTCTGGCTGGGTCTCCTCAAACATTTGGGGCACTTGGAAGATACATCAGCAGGTTTCCTGGAACAGCTGCAGTTTCTCATCCCAGGTTTGGACCGGTCCAGGCCTCCACATTGCTCCATACAGAGCAGTGACTTGGGATTTGTGGGATTTCTGCACCCCATGGGTTGACGTGAGGACAGACCAGAGTGGGGAGTGACCACGTCACCCAGCCAGGCACAGCTCTGGGGATACAGTACCAAAATCAGGCCTCAGCACCGTGGTGGTGACAGCTGGAGCCGGTTCTACCAAACCCCCAGGGTCCCATCCTGCATCCAGTGGGATCGGTGGCATCTCCCCATGCACACACACCTTTGGACCTGAAGGCACCACAGGATATTTACAGGTGGATGACTCTTCCTCTGAATACCAGACCCTGGCAGTGATTTTCAAACATCCCCCATGGCCTGGTGATGCCTGGGGAGGTAGGAGATGTCCACAGCCATGGTCTCATTCCTTCACCTCCAGTATCCCAGAGCTCCCCATTTCATTCCCACTGGCTCCCAGGGCAACGCCCCAACAGCATCAGCCCCGCACATCGCTCTCCTCTCCACTCACCATCCCTGGAAGAATTTAAAAGCCATGCAAATGTGGCACATGGGGACACAGTTTAGTGGTGGCTTTGGCAGTGCTGGGGGAATGGTTGGACTCAATGAGCTTAGAGGGCTTTTCCCACCTTAGTGATTCTGTGATTCCATAACACAGGCACTGAATGTGCATGAAGGGCCTGGACCTTGAGCAGCATCTCCCTCTGGTGGCAAAGAAACAAGGAGTTTTGGGGAGAAGCACCTCCCCAGAGTGATTTCCCCGGTCTGGCAGCATTGGGAAAAATCTGGATGTGTGCCAGGTCATTGGAGCATCTTCAGTTCTGCCCCCAAGATATGGGAAGGGTGGGGAGGGGTATCTGGAGCTGTGATTTGCTGCTGGAGTACTCCTACTTCAAACAAGGCTTTAGAATTCACTAAAGAGTAGGTTTAGATTGGATTTTGGGAAGAAACCTTTCCCTGTCACGGTGGCAAGCCCCTGGCACAGGGTGCCCAGAGAAGCTGTGGCTGCCCCTGGTTCCCTGGAAGTGTCCAAGGCCAGGATGGACAGGGCTTGGAGCAACCTGGGATAGTGGAAGGCATCCCTGCCCATGGCAGGGGGCTTAAATGAGATGGGTTTCAAGATCCCTTCCCCTCCAAAAACCATTCTGTGTTTCTCTGATTAAATACAGGTTATTTCTCTGGGTGGAGACCTGTGGCTCAGTGCTGACACTGCACCCAGCAGCTGTTGGACCCTGAGTGCAACAGGGCTCCCACACAGGCTGGAAGCCTTTAAGGACACACAATCCATATTATCCCACCTGATTTCACACTTTCTCAAAATTCTATGTTTCTTTTCTGACTGGCTCGTGGGACAGTTTCATGCTGGCTGAATCTTTTCCTAATTTCCAACTTAAATCTTCCCTGACACATTTTCATGCCATTCCCTCACATCCTGTTGCCCAGGTCCCTTCTTCACCGTCCCACTGGAAATCCTGACAGACAATTCATCCTGGGACTGCAGGAGCAAAGAGTGGGAAGAGAGACCCCTCCATACTTATTTTCACCCCCAGCACGAGACAGAGACACAGCAAAGGCTGGTTTTGGTTTTTTTAAGCACAATTATATATTATCAAAAGTAGAAAATCATGCTAGATAAAAATTCCTGTTAATGGCCTGGCAGCGCTGCTGCCTTCTGTGTGATCCACACAGCGAGCAGGACTCTGGAAAAGCCACTGGAACTGCTCCTGCCTGCAGATCACAGCCACAGCACGGGGGGCTGGGGTCCAGATGGAGACAGGGAGCCTTCATCACATTGGAATGTGGCTTCACTCCATACCCGGCACCAACTGGATTTTCAGTGCCCTGAGGAGACATCTGGATGGGTCAGCCCTGAGCAGTGAATGCATCATGGAAGCCTTTTTAATAATTCATCACAAGCGTCTTTCCTGCTACCTTTCTTGCCCCATGGCAGCACCAGAGTCCTGCTCACAGTGGGGCAGCAGCTGGAGAGCACGGCCAGATGTGCTCCAGCTGGCACCCATGAGCTTGGTGGTGAATCCAGCTGATCACACCTCAATTAACATGTCAAGCCACGTCCTGAGCACCAATCTGTGTCCTGGGCACAAATCCATGCCCAGCCAGTCTAGTGGGAAGCACTGGCTATTTGTGAGACCACAACAGTGATGCTTTTAGTTCCTGAAATAATAAACCCTGCCTGCACTGGGGATTTTATGGTGGCAGTAGGAACTGGTTTGAGGTTGGGCTTGAGGCTAAATTTAGGAGGGAGCATCCAGGCAGATGTGGATCATAACCTGGTAACCTGGGAGACTGGAAGGTGTCCCTGCCCATGGCAGGGGGCTTGGAACTGGATGAGCTTTAAGGTCCATTCCAACCCAAATAATTCTGGGATCCTGTGATCTGCAGCTGAGAGGGGACAAGGAGGAGGCTGGAGAGAAAAGGCCACTTGAGGAAGCAGGACAGTGGGCAAGTGGCAGGACATGGCTTTTGGCTGTAATTCCAGCTCCTGAGGTTCTGGTCTCAGCATGAGGAGGATCTGCAACCCTATGTGACCCCCAAAAATGGATTTGGAAAACGTCTCAAGATAAACCTGGTGGGGAAAAATACATCAAACAATTCTGAGCCTTACTTGAGGGCTTACTCTGCCCATAAGGAAGGATATTAAAGAGTAAAACCCATCATTTTTCTGGTTTAGGCACTTATTTGTCCTGAGAAAACTGCTTTGGCCAGCACTGCAGCCCCTGGAGGCAGCAACCAGATCTCCACACTGGGACAGGCCAGTGACCTGTGCAGGCACTGGTTAAAGGACACACTTCAAGTCATCGTCACAAATACACCAAAGGCAGAATGCTCCAGCTGCCTGGCAGGACTGTGACATAAATAAGCTCAATAAATAACCAGCCCTGGACTTTTAGGGCATTTTAAGGCATTTGAAGTTCTTCAAAACTGCAAGGAGAAGATGCATTGAGAGGGAAGGTGATGTCCCAATGATGGAGGAGCACATCGGCCCCATGGCAGGGGCACTGTGGAGACCATTGTCACCCCACCACCTCCTGCCCTACCCTGCTGATGAGACAGTCACCCCAACACTGACCCAAGGTGACAGTGCAGCCATTTACAGGGTCACCCCGGTAACCCAGAAAGGTCTGTCCCCTCTCCCAGCGCCCCCAGTCCTCGCTGGGGGCATTTAGGGCCAGCCTTGGGGGTGGAGGTGAAGCACGGTGACCTCAGCTTTCTCCTCACAACAGGGTCCTGTGGGCCACAAGGGTGGGTGTCCCAAAGGTGATGGCACCCCACGAGGGCACCCTCTGTCCCCGTGGGCTCTGACCCCTCTTTGGGGGGACCTGCCACCCCACAGCTGCCTGTGTTGCCGAGGGAAGAGCTTCTCTGCAGACACTTGTGGGCACAAGAGCCCAGGATTGGGCTGATGCTGGCCGTGCCAAGGGATAAATCCCCTCCTCTTCCTCCTCCTCCTCCTCCTTCTCCCAGGCAGCCTTCGGGAGGCTGGGCTTCAGTGTCCCTTTGCACCAGGGCCATGTTTGTCACTGCGGCCATCCCTGTCCCAGGCGAGGTGATGCCTCCTGCGCTCGCACTGAAATACACCGAGGAGCTCTCGGTTGAATCCGGGGAGAAGCCGCTGGGATGGGATGTGGATGGGGGAAATGCAGGCTCCTGCCCTGCTCCATCCTCCTGCGCCATTCCCACAGTGCCAGCGCTGGGTTTGATGCCTCCTCCATTCTCTACTGGCAGTCCAGAGGGACGGATGTCCCTCATGGGGAGGGAAAAGTTTGCCCCAGGCTCAACACCAGGGGGTTTCCCCACCGTCCATCCTCCAGGAAAAGCCTCTCCCACGCCACCATCTCCAAAAGCTGCGTTAATCACGGACAGATCTCCTGTCTTCAAGGCCAGCTTCACCAGCAGCCAGTGGTGATGGTCTGTCCAGCTGTCCTCCAAACACCCTTTGGACTGCAGGAGCGATGAGCTGGTCTCATTTTTGGGGTCTGTCTTGGTCCCTTCCTCTGCCAAGGACTCTTCATCTCCCAAAGTCCCTGAACTCTGCCCAGCTTGGGAGCTCTCTCCAGATACCTCCTCATCCCCACCTGCTGCAGCACTGCAAGCTGTCTCCAGGAATCCCTGCCAGATCTCTGTGGACTTGGGATGGAGCAGGCTGTAGTAAACCACCAGAGCTGTGGCACCTGGAAAAGAGCAGTGATGGAAAGTGTCACTGAGGAGTCCCAGCAGCATTGTGGTCAGGTGTGAAGAGGCCAGACCTTGCTGCACCTCCAGATCAACAAGCCCTTTGCAAAGATGCCACTGAGAATCAGGTGTCTGAGCAGGACATTTTTCATTTTCCAAGCATTTACAGGGATGCAAGAATCCCGCTTGAGCAGATTCTGGTAAAGGAAGTATACACTCAGTCAAATTTAATCTGGATTAATCTGCAGACTGACAGTTGTCCAGCAGGCAGGGGACAGGGCAGGGAGGAGATGTGTGATGCAGGAAACCTTCCATGTCACAGCATCCCCATTGTCCGGCCATTAAATAAGATATCAGCAGGTTTTTAAGACAGCTTCCTACTAATATCCTAAACTCATCCAAGACCAGAGGAATTGCTCCTTTTCTATCCCATTTCTTTTACACGGTTGATCTGCATGAGGCTGCTCTGGGAAAACCCACACAGCTTCCCTGTGCCCCCATCCCACTGGGAAAATATGAACCTGCTTGGCACAAAGACACTTCAAGGGCTGGACCCCTCTGCTCTGGAGCCAGGCTGGGAGAGCTGGGGGTGTTCACCTGGAGAAGAGAAGGATCCAGGGAGAGCTCAGAGCCCCTGCCAGGGCCTGAAGGGGCTCCAGGAGAACTGGAGAGGGACTGGGGACAAGGGATGGAGGGACAGGACAATGGGGAATGGCTTAAACTGAAAGCTGAAAGAAATAAAGCAAATAGTCTGATGCAACTAAAATAGCTAAAGATAATTAAAATAGCTCACTTACTCAAACTACTCCCCAAAAGTGCAATCCAGGCTCTAAAAATCTATGTTCTTACCTATTACAGACCCTGACATGACAGCCCCAGTCACAGTCAGGCTGTTCCTCAGCTCTGCCTGCAGGAACCGGGTGCCCAACAGCAGCAGGAGCGTGTTCTCCATCAGCATTATCTGCAGGGCAGGGGAAAGAGAGTCATCAGTTTTATCCTTCTGATGGCTTTAGATGTGTCTCTGATGACAGAGAACACCCAGTTTCCAGATTTTCATAGATTCTCAGAATCACAGAATTGGTTTGGGTTGGAAGGAACCTTAGACATCATCTCGTTCCATCCCCTGCCATGGGCAGGGACACCTTCCACTAGACCAGATTGCTCAGAGCCCTGTCCAACCCGGCCTTGAACTCTTCTCCTGTTTTATTTTGCACCTAATTTATCACTTCAAACATAGAAGTTGTTGAACTGAACTTTCTGCAAGGTCTTCACCTATTTTTTACTACATTGTATAGCTGCCTCTAAGGAATCAAAGCCAGTGCAGAAGGCACATCCACCTTGGTGATCACATGGCTTTGTCAGGACACAGTAAAATGCTGAATTTTTAGCAAGTGGTGATGTGAGAAGTGAGAGTCTGAAGCTACAGCTTTTCCCCAGCAGCAGTATCCATGTGAAATACAAAATATCCTCGGTACTTACTGTGTAAAACACGGCCACCCTGGTCCTGGAGGGGCCAGGCCGGACATTGATGTAGCAGAAAATGTACACAGCTCCCAGCAGGCAGTTGAAGAGCCTCCAGCGGCACGGCTGGGCCACAATGTCCGTCTGCTGGGCCACCAGCCAGAAGGACATGATCAGCCAGTGGACCCCTGCAGGGAGAAGGGATGGAATGGGCAAAGCCATTCCTGGGGGAGGCTGCAAACAGCCCCAGCAGCAGGAACATCACAGGGCTGACATCGGGGTGGGATGTGGGGAAGGGGATCCCGGGTCTTACCTGCCACAGCGAAAACCCAGAAGGAATAGAGCCTGGCAAAGAGCACCAGGGCCAGGACCCGGGTCCCCAGCATCCCTGTCCTCCAGAGCAGCAGGCACAGGATGACGGCGGCCGGAGGGCTCAGGTGTCCAGGCTTCAGCAGGCACGTGAAGTGGCTGTAGGAGACCAAAGCCCAGGCCAGGGACAGCAGGGACAGCCCTGCACTGACACCTGTGGGGACAGGGGCAGTCAGGGCTCTGAAGGAGGCCCAGATGCACAACAGGGCCAGATGTCAATGGTAAGGAAATGTTGGTAGCACGGCACCCCCAAAAGCCAGACACCCCTCAATTTTGCCAAGTGAATCACAGAATCAAGGAATCACAGAATGGGGTGGGTTGGAAGGAATCTTAAAGGCCCTCTAGTTCACCCCTCTGCAATGAGCAGGGACACCCTCCACCAGACCAGGCTGCTCAGAGCCCTGTCCAACCTGACCTTGAATGTTTCCAGGGATCAAATTGGAGTATTTCAACTAAGTCCTGCTAAACCTGCACTCTGTGTGCTCAGCATCTCCCTGTGGATGCCCTCCGAGTGCTCTCGCCATGGACAGAGCTCTGCAGCCCCAGGGCAGCTCCATCCCCATCACTGTGATCAGACCAGAGATGGACAGTGAAGCAGCGTGACCTTGCACATGCCGTGACTCCACACCCTGACACCTCCCTCTGCACACCTGAAAGTTCACCTTTGGAGCAAAGCAGCCACCTCTGCATGCAGCCAGAGCAGATCTTTCAGCCACACTTGTCCCTGCTGCTTCACATCGAGGCTTCCCAGTCCCTTTGCAGCACATTCCCCCATCCAGAGAGCACACATATCCCTCACCCAAACACATCACCCCTCTACAACATGAACCTTCCTCCTGGGAGCTCACCAGGGATGAAGCCTGCAGGGTCCACGGCCACCACCACGTAGGTCTGGAGCAGGAGGTGAGGCAGGGTCTGCAGCAGGGCTTCCAGGAGCCGCAGCACACAAACATCCCCGAGCTGAGCCAGCACCTCCCCGGCACCGCTGCCCGTCTCTGCCGCCGCCCGCAGAACATCCCAGTACCTGCAAGAGCCACCGTGACGGGCTGCCCATCCTGGTTTGGGGATGTTTGGGGCTGCACCCGGGTTGTGGGGGTTGGGGGGATCGCGGGCAGCGTCTCTCACCGCTTCCAGAGGCCCAGCTGCAGGAGGTGGAGAGCCAGGAGCCAGCAGCCGGGCGGGTGTCCATCCGCCCGGAACCAGAGGATGCTCAGGAGCTGGGCGGCGTAGCCGGGCACCAGGCAGGCGATGGTCAGCCCGAACCAGCCCAACTGCCCACGGACAAGGTAGTGGATGATGGCACAGAGCCCTGGAGAAGGGCAGAGAGGCAGCGCTGAGGGATGACACAGCCACACACCCCCAGGGGCCCAGAGGTGCCATTCACCACCACAGAATCCCAGACTGGTTTGGGTTGCAAGGAACCTTGAAAATCATTGAATTCCACCCCCAGACATGGGCAGGGACATCTTCCACTATCCCAGGTTGCTCCAAGCCTCATCCAGCCTGGCCTTGGACACTTCCAGGGATCCAGGGGCAGCCACAGCTTCTCTGGGCACCCTGTGCCAGGGCCTCCCCACCCTCACAGGGAAGAATTTCTTCCTAATATCCAATCTAAACCTACCCTCTGTCGGTTTAAAGCCATTCCCGCCAGAACTCCATCTCCCAGCCCACCCAGGGTGTTCGCAGCCCTTGTCCTGTTCTTATCTCCAGCTGCCGGCTCCCGGTGGCTTTGTCAGCTGTGACACAGCCACCGCCACCGCGGGGCCCGGCCCCAAGGAGAGCTCTGATAAAAAGCTCAGACTCCAAAACAAACAAATAAATAAATAAGTGGAGGGGAAAAAATCGATTTTTCGTATTAAAAATCCAAGAGAACGCCCGCGCCCACCGTGCCACCGGGGGCAGAACCGCGCATCTCCCCCTGCCCGGTCCGTGGGTGTGATCCGGGACCCCCGGGATGGCCGCAGAGGGGCCACTTCCAGCATCCCATCCGCCTCCCCCCGCTCTCCGCGGCAGCGCAACCCCCGCACGCCCCCGCGCATCCTGCGCGCATCCTGCGCGCTCACTCACGGGCGCCGCTCTCCGCCGCCAGCAGCGCCAGGCTGAGCCCGGGGACGGCCCCGCACATCCTGGGAGCAGGGCTGGGAGGAGGAGGAGGAGGGAGGAAGGGGAGGAGGAGGAAAAAGGAGCCGCCGGGTCCGGTCCCGCTCCGCCCGCCCCTCCCCGGCCCCACCGGGCACCTCCCCCCGTGTCCCCTCCCCGGGCAGTGTGACGTCACCGTGCTTGCGTCACCTCGGGGGTTTGGGGACACAGAGACCGATGGGGGTTCACCAGCCCGAGACCCCTGGGGCTGCTGTGCACTGCCGCAAGCCCATCCCGGTATCCCCCAAAATTGCTGTGCACAGCCGCAAGCCCATCCCGGTATCCCCCAAAATTGCTGTGCACAGCCGCAAGCCTGCTCCGATGTCCCCCGGTTTCTTGTGCAGTGGCACGAGCCTGTCCTGATGTCCCCTGGGTCCTTCAGAACTGGCACACGCCCGCTCCGATGTCCCCCAGGTTCTTGTGCAGTGGCACAAGAGCGTCCTGGTGTCCCCCAAATTGTCGGTCATTGGCACACGGCCGCCCTGATGTCCCCTGTGTGATGCCCGCGATGTCCCTGTGCCGCAGGGATGAGCACTAGGTGGCAGCTGGGACATGGTGTGCACAGAGCCATAAATAAATTCGGTTGTTTTCTCTCCCTACAACGGAGATGAAACCGTTGTGGAATGGGATCCCAAGCGTCGGAGGTTGCAGGGGCCCTCTTGTGTGCATCTGGTTTTTATCCCAGTTTCCAGCCCTGCCGCCTCCATCTCTGATGCTTTTTAGAAAATAAATCCCCAGCAGGTCACTACAGGAAAAGCCACGAAGTGGGGTTTAATTAAGTCAAAATATCATCTAAGGTTTTGGTTTTGCTTTTGCAAAATGCTGCAGGAAGCTCCCAAAACTTCGTACATCAGCTGGGCTGTTGGATGTACCTGTGTTCAGGGGCTTTCATACATTTATTGTTTTTTTTAAATTTTATTGAGTTTTTTTGCAACTCTGACGATGAAGTTCAGGCTCTGCTGCTTAACAGGAGCCACCAAACTGCTCAGGAATGCCCTTGCCTGGTTGTCCCTACTCGTGGGAGCGTCCCCAGGCTCTCTGTGGGTGTCCAGCACTGCTTTTCACCAAGAACTTGGCATCTCTGCAGCTTCAACTCCATCTGGTTGGGTTGGGGGCCCTTTGGGTGGAAAGGACAATCCATTCTTCCTCCTGTCCCACTGCCATGCCTGTATTCATAAATAAATGTTTCATAAATTAATGATGCTGAGCTGTTGGGCCGAGCTCCAGCAAAGCCTTTTAATAAAGTCAATTAATTTGTAATTAGGGATCTGGAGCCAAGTGAAGCTCAGCCTTGGCTGCCTGTGTCGTCCAGAGCAGCAAATACCACGGGTGCCAAGTGGCCCATTCCTAGAAAACCCAATTTTTTGCATACAAAGCATAACTCAGCCTCTAATGGGCACCAAAGCCTCTTCCAGACCTGAGGGTGGGATGTGAAAGAAACATCTTCACAAATCCAGCGCGAGGAAGCTGCCAGGGCCCATGCAGGCACAATGTGACCCTGCTTGTCACCCACAGATGTGAACCTCCTCCTCTTGCTCCCCCTACCCTCCATCATCATCATTCCCAGGGAGAATCCACCCTGAGGGGTCTCAGCTGTCTTTCCTCAGTCTCTCCTCCTGTGTTCCAAGCCAGGAATAAATTCTGTGCCATCATCACGCCGGATCTATGCCAGGCAGAGTAGGAGAAAGCCAGAAGGCCTTCCAGAAGATATTCCCAGAGTGAGCCACCCTCCCCAGTTTCTCTGCCAGCTCCCAGTTGCTCTGGCTGCTTCCCAGCCACTGGTTTGGCTGCACTTTTCTGTGCTGGATTTCAGCACCCAGAAGCCTCTCCTGGTAAAAAACTTCCCATGTCTCCAACAAAGTTCCATCCTGGAGAAGAGAAGGCTCTGGGGAGACCTCCGCGCCCCTTCCAGTGCCTAAAGCAGCTCCAGGAGAGCTGGAGAGGGACTTGGGCCAAGGGAGAGGGACAGGACACAGGGGGTGGTTTCCCACTGCCAGAGGGCAGGGATAGATGGGATATTAGGAAGGAATTGTTCCCTGTGAGGGTGGGGAGGCCCTGGCACAGGGTGCCCAGAGAAGCTGCGGCTGCCCCTGGATCCCTGGAAGTGTCCAAGGCCAGGTTGGGCAGGGTTTGGAGGAATCTGGTCTGGTGGAAGTTGTTCCTGCCCATGGCTCCAGCTCTTGGAGCATGTCCATGGAATCCTCTGGACTTGCTGAGCCACGCTTCAGCCCAGATGTTTGGCTGCACATCTGTCTGCAAATACCTCACAGCACCACGGAGGAGGGTTTCAGCAACAGCTCCGCCCTGACAGACCCGGGGACCAGGACACATCTGCAGGTCCTTCCCTTGCCTGAGGTGATGCAGCAGAGCAGTGATCCTGGGTGATGCCAGGAGATGCAGAGATCAGTTTTTTCTTGCTCTAAAATGGTGTCTCTTAGAGCAGCTGGTCCTGGCAAGAACATTTGCCTTCCTGGATGACGTGCAGTGGACCCAGTTCCAAAGCTGTTTGTGGGAGCTGCTCCATAAGTGACCACAGCACAATTATGTTTAACCACGTTGTGGGACCAAATACATTCAACCTGAGTATTTAATCTCAAAAAAAACAAAAGCGAGGAAAGAAAAGCAGCAAAAGGAGCAGTCCGGAGAAACGAGAAGCCTGCGGGCAGCCTGAAAGCTGCTGAAAAGGCTGTGCTGGAAACCTCAGTGAAATAGTTGCTTTGATTGGGAAAGAAAACAAAGAGATCTAAGAAAAATCCCTGCAGGGCATGAAGGGCGAGCCCAGGGAGGCTCTCGCAGGGGTGAGCTCAGCCGTGCTCCAACAGCTGCCAGAGGAGAACGGCAACTCCCATGGAACGGGGCCGGCCAGACTCGGGTAGGAAATAGGGATAAAAAGAAGGTGAAGAACCCTTTACAACAGGCACCTGAATTTAAAGAAGTGCCTGTAAATGCGTGGAATGCAGGGAGCCGTTGGGGGAGTCCTTGGTGAGAAAGGAGGATGCTTAGGAGTGCTGTGCTCAGTGAACTCTTCTGTCCATGGCAAGAGAGTAAAGATTATAATGAAACTAAAATTGCTGAGCATGGGCTGTAATCATTTCTGTAAATAGATAATGGCATAAAATGTCTTGCATGCCATGCAGGTAACCTAGTAATGAAAATGTTTTGGTACAGAAATTTGAAAGAAAGCCACACTTCCTCCTTTTTTTTCCATAACTATTAGATTTCTATTTTCCGCTCTCACTTTTTTTCTCTACCACGCCCTAGTGCAGATCTTTTCCGTGTTCTTAATTGTCCAGATTTTCCTTTCCAACAGTAGAAATTAAATGGAATTAATGACAGCTCATTAACCCTCCTCCTGAATTTCCAAAGAAGGACTCATTTCCCAGTTTATGTAGGTTTGGGTTTGTTTGGGTTTTTTAACACAATTCCAGCTGATGATTATTTTTTGTCTATGGTGATATATTGTTCATGTTTGTAAGGAAATATAACACCCTTGAAACTAGATGGAAAATGAGACTTTGAGTGAGCTGCTGTGGCCAAAGTGCTGTGCAAAGGGAGGTGGCCCAAGGTGGTTTGTGCAGCCCAGCAGATTTCCTGAGGTGATGCTGCAATGCTTTGAAAGCCATCCCTCGGTTCCTCTTAGGAGGATGACAGCAAAGACGATTCATCGGGTGTCCCCAAAGCTCCCCAAAGCCTGATTGGCCACCACAAGGCTGTGGAGGTCAAACATCCCTCACCACCTTCCAGAAACAGCACAAAGCCATGCTCTGCTCCTTCATCTTCATCTGACCAACACTGATCCAGGGACTGTTCTAACCTAGAGCCTTCTCCTACCTGGTAACAAGCAAAATATTCTCATCATTCATCCTCTCTTAAAAGGTTTCATCCTTCTTAAATGAGCTGGAGACTCCGTATCTTTCATGTTTTTCTGCATTTTGTTTCATAGCCTTAACTGTGCAGGGACTCCAGTCTGACACGAGCCAGCTCCAGAGGTGGCAAATGTTGATTAGGGAGAAGGGTTTTTGTTGGCTGCAGTGTCTTAGGTTACACAGAAGGTGTAACCAGAATTATGTATTCTATCACCATCTCCATAAGCTGTTGAGAACAGCTGGGGCAGTGTTCTTTATCTTCAGCAGGACTTAGCCCTGATAACACCATCTCCGCTCATGGGCCATCAAGGTCTCCGGCAGTGACTCATGGAATTACATCATCCTATTGTGGGATGCCCCGCCCGGGAGGGAGGAAATGAACATTCCCACCTGTATATAAGATTAGATTTTGTAACACTACGACACCACTTTCACTGGATTTCCAGAGGAGAAGAGCTTTAGAGTCACCACTGGACCTCCAGAGACCAACCAGATCTTTCTTCAGGATCACCAGACCACATCCATCACTCCAAGGAGACTGCAGGTGCCATTGACTGCTATCACCACCCTGACCAACGGGGTGGCAGGTTGTCTTCTGATTCTGTCATTTGAAGCTGGTGTTTCTGTATTATTGCCTTTACTTTAATTTTTCCTGTTAAATTGTAATCCTGACTTGGAGTCTCTCGCAGTATATTTGTGTGGGGTTGATTCCTCCACTGGTTTGCTTCCAAACTAGCACATGAAGAAAATGCAAATACTCAAAAAATTTATCCTGGAAATCATGTAGTTCTTGAGGTAAAGAAAAAGCAACAGCCTCTAAGTGAGAATAAGGAAAAGCTGGCTTTTGAGTTAATCGTGAAGAAAATTGCTTTTTCTGGTCTTTTTTAATTAGAAAAACTTAAGAAAACCCATGGGGTTGTTTTGTACAAATCTAGCAAAAGTTGTCTTATTTTTTGGAATTAACAGATTGAACTTCCCTAAGGCAAATCAAATTTATTGCATTGCAAAGTATCAAGAAATCAAGGATAAATAGCTGGTTACTTGATGCATTAATTAAAAGGGGATTTGAAATTGAGTTTTTTGCATGGAAGTTTTTTTCCTATGCCATGATCTTCTGTGTGCTCCAGGAGAATCTTAGGGCAATATATATTATCATAACAAAAATGTGTAATAACCCCTTTCAGGTAACTTCCAGGTTTTGAAGAACATTTCTCTATGTCACTTCTCTGTCTGTGGAGGGACAACCCTCTCACTAATGTCCTGGTTTCCTTTCTCTGTAGTGACCTGAGTTCCCAGCCCACTGTGTGCCATGAGAATCCTTCCTTTTCTCCTTGTTCTCCTTCTGGTGGCATTTCACGGAGCTGCAGGGAAGGTGTAAATCAAGGCGAGGGACTAAAAAGTCTTGCCAAGGGCTCCTGTCCCCTTTGGGATGTGGCCAAGCTGCCTCCTGCAAAGAAGCCTTAAACAAATCATCAAAACTCATTGGCAAATTACAGCTGATACGTGAAATTAGCAGACAAATGATCCAACCATTCCTTTGAAAGCACCTGGGGCAACCCCAAAATTGCCATTCAGCATTTTCCCTGTTAAACCCTGCAGGCTTGTACTTAAATCACTTTGCCTCTGAGTCACCCAACAAAAAAATTAAATCATAATTAAGTATTCTTAACCCATTCAGGGAAAAAAAAAAAGAAGGAATCTGGTTCCTTGTTCTTCCAATATCCTTTGCTTTAGGATCTGGTACTTGGGTTAGAGAGGCATAAAATCATGAGTTACAATTTAAATGCTACTGGCAGCATCTCCTTGGTGGAGAAAGCTGTTCAGCTATAAGTGGTGGTGTAGGGCTGTGTCTGTAGGGGACTGCAAAGGGGTCTGGAACCCAAACCTAACCATTCTGTCTGGAAAAAGGGATTCACCCTGAAATACCCCTGAAATACCCCTGAAATATCACCCCTGAAAATGGCACAGCTACATTTGCAGGGCACTCTGTGCACAAACAGCTGCTGCTGGAGATTTGGGGATGATCTCTGTGGGAACACAGTGAAAAGTGCCCTCTGGGGTAGTAAGGATGGCAAAAGACTGTGATGGACTGCAGAAGACAAGGAATCTGGGAGCAGTGTCATATATATCCCTGGAGGGATTTAAAATATGTGTAGATGTGGCACTCGGGGCCATGGGTTAGTGGTGGGCTTGGCAGTGCTGGATTAACAATTGGACTTGATGATCTTAAAGATCTTTTCCAACCTAAATGAGTGTGTGATTCTGTGATTCTTATTCTTATTCTTACCTGGGCCTATGCTTAGGGCAGTTCTTAGAGGCAGAACAGGGGGCAAAGTGTTCCTTTTGTCTGTTTTATGCCCTTATTTAACACACAGTGCATCTCTGGGCTGTTTTCAGTAGGACCTTCTGGGTATATTAAAGCAAGGAATTCTTCTGTATCTGGAAAAAAAAGTGTTTTGGAGAGCTCAGACTGCTCACAGTCACCTCTGCAGTGCCCTACAGACAGTTTTATTTACCCTTCCAAGCACTCCTTTATTTCTCCCTGTGATTTTCTGGGTGTGCATGCATCACTCCACCCACGTGCTGGGCATGCAGCTCAGAAGGGATGTGCTGGATGCACTGTACATATGTAATATCCATTATCTGTTTGCTGGAACTGATGCCTGATGATTTTTTTTCTTTTCTTTTTTATACCCTTCTTATACATTTTTATACCCTTTCCCGTTCCTTGTACCCTTTATATACACTCTTTGTACCTTAGTCCCACATACTTATAATTCTTATAGTCTGATATTTAGCTTAGTTTGGGAGTTTTGCAAAGCAAGAAGACCAAACATTTACAGCAAGAGGCCAAGAGCTCTATACTATCTCAGAACTAGAAGCTCCAACCTTGGATGGAGTCTCTCTCTCTAGAACATATTTTGTAAACTAAGCTGTAGTCACATTTAAGGGAGAGGTAATTAGAATAGGAGGACAATTACTTCATTTATTAAGTGTCTTATTGGGGATTTTAGGTAGCTATGCTAATTTGCGAAGTCTGTAAAATTGTATACACGTTGTACAGGGTGCGCTTTTCGATGTGTTTTCACCTTTGACGAGTTGTGCACCTAGGATCCTACTAAAACCAAAGTAACACCCTTTTCCCCTTTACTGCTGTGTCTACTTCATATTTCTACCAGCCAAAAGGCAACAGAACAAACTCCCCCCTCTCTGAATATGCTGGACTTAGCATCATTCCATGGATGAGCTAGAAACTGGAATTGATTGCTTCATGTGCACTCAGTCAGGTGCATCCAGAACGCATCAGCTGCCAGGCTACATCTTTCTTAATCAACCAAACAGGGCCAGGCAACATCCTGCCTCATTGCTAGTCTGCTCCCCGGGGTTCTTTTGATCCCTGACAATTAGCACTTTCACGGATAAAACCTGTTCTGGGAATAGCACAGGCTGGTGGCCGTTCCCAGAAGGCAGTTTGGGTGTGGATATTCTATTTTATCAGGGAAGACAGCTTAGCCATGTAGGTAAGAGCAATTCCAGGCTGTTCAGCCCCAGACTCTGAGGGCAATGCCTGGTGTGCTGCATTTGGTGTCATGGAAGTCTCATTCTGCATGGACTGATGAATTTATCCATGTGTGGGAGCCATCCCTACGAACTGCTGGGCACCAGGACCTGTTTGAGATGTGGGTGAAATGTATGGGGAGGAAAAGAGGACAAATCTATAGAACCATGGAATGATGGAATGGTTTGGATTGGAAGGGACCTCAAAGATCATCCTATTCCACCCCCTGCCATGGGCAGGGACACCTTCCACTATCCCAGGTTGCTCCAAGCCCTGTCCAACCTGTCCTTGGACACTTCCAGGGATCCAGCGGCAGCCACAGCTTCTCTGGGCAGCCTGTGTCAGGGCCTCACCACCCTCACAGGAAAGAATTTCTTCCTAAAACCTAATCTAAATCTCTCCTCTTTTAGTTCAAAACCATTCCCCTTTGTCCTATCAGTATCTATTCACATTAAAATTCTCTTCCCTTCTTCTCTGTACAAGTGGGACCCTCCCAGATGAGCTGGTGCACCTCTCCCTGAATTGTGAGCTATAAGATTTTAAGAGCTACTAAGTGCCCACTTACTGTGTTCTATCAGGTCTCTGATGTCCATCCCTAAAATCTGAGTTCCTAAGGGAGTCCTGGGCTTGGACACACATCAGAAGAAGGAATCAGAGCATTTCCTTGATTGTTCTGCCCATGGACCTCCTCTTCTGAGGGTTGAACTGTCATCACTTTGGGCACCAGCATGACATGGTGTCAGCTCACAAGGATTAAGCAAAATGCAAATCCCTGCCAGAAATAAAATGTCTCCCATTTTTGTTTATTTGTTGGTTTAATTGTTCTTTTTTAAGGCGGAAGCTTTGCAAGACACAGGAGAGCTCCGAAATGTGGATTTCATGGGAGTTTCTGCCACAGGGGGAAATGTCCTCATGGCAATGATTACCTGGGGTCATGTAGTTCTGGATATAATTGCTGTAGACGGTAAGTTTAGGATTTATCTGGGGAAAAGATGACTTCCCAAATTATCATTTGAATCCCAAGTAGCAAGATTTTTCTCATAATCATAATTCTGGAAACCCTGAAATATGCTTTCCTTTGTGTGGGGTGTAGTGGGGCTAATGGTGGAGAATTTCCAGGAATGATCACTTTTGACATCATTGGATTCAAGGAATTGTACCAGCCACCAAGGATTTTTCATTCTCCTTTCAATAAAAGCAAGATCTGCAGAGTTTGCATGGCTGCCCTGTGTGGTGTTGTCATTCATTTCATTGCCCGTTCATTTCCCAAGTCTTATTTCCATTAAGAGTTTTAAACAAGAATTCTGAAATCAATCTACACTTGCCAGGAATATGTAGTTTAACAAAATATTTTCCTCCCCTGGGGTGTTGATTGAGTGAGTACTGGCAAGTTTTCAACACACACCTGCTAGGAATCCTCTGCCATGACTAAGACTGGGATCAGTCATCATTTCCACTGGGAGCACAAAAATCTTTTCCAGTGTGACACTCCACAGGACCTCTGCTCTGAAAACTTTGGGTTCCCATCTCCTGGACCAGGGCTTTCAGACTTGGGAACAGCATCTTTTTTTATTATAGGAACTGAAGGCACACTGAGCAGGACAAATTAGTAATTTGAAGTCTGGTTTTTCCCTTGGTTTTTCTGTCTGATATAAATTTGGAGTAAATCTGTGAAATTTAGATTGGCTGCAGTAGCAAATCAGGAGATTGGAGTTAGACCTGTGGCATTGCTTGAGACAGTTATAGAACCATGTGCAAGAGGCCAATTCCCATGTGACTTTGATCACTTATCTTCTAAGAGATTCATCCTGTCGTGCCCTGGACCACAACAGAAAACCCAGAAGGCAGAGGTTGCTCAGTGAGCTCCTGTCTCTGCTCCTCCATGGTCAGGAGCATTCTTGTGCTGACAAGGACCCTTAGTGCCCAGAGAAGCTGTGGCTGCCCCCTCCCTGGCAGTGTCCAAGGCCAGGTTGGATGGGCTTGGAGCAACCTGGGATAGTGGAAGGTGTCCCTGCCCATGGTAGGGGGCTGATAGAGACTATCCTCAATGCCGCTTTCAATCCAAACCATTCCATGATTCTGTGAAGGAAGGAGCAGTAATGATTGACTTCTAAGGGAAGCAACCAAACCTAAGTGATGATGTGCAAAGGACTGACTCAAAGCCTTGAGCTCCCCCTTAGCTGCAGGGCATCTGCCCATCCTTCACAAAACCACCGAACTTTTAGGGTTGCAAGGCACCTCTGGAGATCATTGAGCCAAACGCCGCTGCCAAGGCAGGGTCACCTGGAGCAGGTGGCACAGGAACACATCCAGGTGGGTTTGGAATGTCTCCAAAGATGAAACTCCACAGCCTCCCTGGGCAGCTGTTCCAGTGCTCTGCCACCCTCAGTGTAAAGAAGTTCTTCCTCATGTTGAGGTGGAACTTCTTGTGTTTTATTTTATGGCCACTGCTCCTCATCCTGTCACTGTGCATCACCGAAAAGAGTCTGGCACCATCCTCTGAAACCCTTCTGAGATATTTATATGGATTGTTGAGATCCCCTCTTCGTCTTCACTTCTGCAGATGGAACAGGCCCAGTTTCCTCAGTCTCTGGACCTGTTCAAAGCAGATATTTCTGCAAATGACTCTGCCACCATTGAATTTCCACTACTGGGAAGGGCAGGAAGCTGGGCCAACGGCTGCCTCCCAGGTATTCCTCTGGATGGAAACCTGAGGAAGTTGCCAAGTGGAGCCAAACCAGCAATTTGCAGTTGATGTCCTAAGAAGTTTTTGCACAATCCACAGTAGGTGAGTGTTTCACAAACTGGAATGGCACAAGAGTTTTGCTCAAGGACTGAGGACTTTGCAGGGAGGGTTCAGCCCTTGTAATTTTAGATTCATCTGTCTGTAGCCAGCATGACACAGAATCCAGTCTCATCATGCCTTTAGCTCACCACCACAAATACCTGTCCTTGCCTTTATGGCTGGGGAATGGCTTCAACAGACAGCTTAGAGTGAAACAGAGGCTGAAACCCCCTATGATCCACGTTGTGCAACTCTTCCCTGCTCCTTATCCCAATTCCATCTCCCCAGCACTCTACATATTCAAATTCATAAAATCAGAGAATTATTAAATGGCTTGGGTTGGAAGGTACCTTAAAATCATCCTACTGCCCTGCCATAGGCAGGGACAATTTCCACTACACCTGGTTGCCCCAAACTCCATCCAACCTGGCCTTGGGCACTTCCAGGGATTAAGCTGGAGCGTGTGTTAATGAGCAACAGCACAGAGATGCAGTTAATTGCCACCTTAACGAAGCTCTGTAAGGATCCTGACTACTAGATGTAGCTGCTCCCAGCCCTTTGCCTCCTGTAGCTCTGATACAGCTCAGCAGATATATAAAAAAAATGGGGCAAGGCCTTTTCCCTGATTCTGGCTGTGGCTGTAGCTGTAGGATCAGGGTTTCCTTCAGTAGTGAAGGAAATAAAAAGCTGTCCTGATTGCTCTGACTACCATGGCAGAGTAGTAGTGAAGAGTAGTAGTGAACCCCCTGGGTACAGATCTGCAAATAGTTTGTACAATTTCCCTCACTGGGGAGTGAAAAAACAATAAAATATGGTGAGTTGTTGGGATCAAAGGCGTATTCATGTATTGCCCAGAGAAGCTGTGGCTGCCCCATCCCTGGAAGTGTTCAAGGTCAGGTTGGATGGGGCTTGGAGCACCTGCTGGAAGGTGTCCCTGCCCATGGCTGTAGGCTGGAACCTCCTGGTCCCTTGCAAACCAAATCATTCTGCGATTCCATGACTCATGTGACCACTCAGTGAATACACACCACACACAAGACCCCCACACACGTTCCCATAACACCTGGTGAACCTACAGCAAGGCTGGAAACATTTATGAAGATGCACCATCAAACAGCAAAGGGTTACACACAGCAAATTCCACCAAACAAAGCCACAATTAATCCTTCCTGGGATTGCTGGTCGGACGGGGATGTCATCCCAAGTGGCGTCTTCCCAGTTATTTTCAAGTGAAGCATAGAGAGCGCGCTTCCCGTGGGGGGAGGAGGACAGAGCTCCTTTGTGTGGTGAAAGTGGCTTGTTTGCCAAGGCCTAACGAACAGGGATGCTGTGTGTGCGTCCCCAGAGGTGTTCGGCAAACCACAGCGCCGGCCGGCCCTTACGCAAGGCGGGGTGACACAAGATCCTGGGCTGGAGGCCTGGGAATCCTTCTCAGGTGGCAGATGAAAAAAGCTCTGCTGGTTTTTTGGGGGAAGAAAGAGAACAAGGAGCTTTGGGGCTGGACATTTTGAGGTCTCAGCCATCCCAAGGGACGCTGTGCCAAGTGGACAGACCAGACTGCTGCTGCTGGTGCTGGGAAGCTCCGACCCCTGGGCTGTTGAGTGCATCCTCCTGCCAGTGACTGGTCACATCCCCTCTCCTCAGCTCTGTCCCCGTGCAGGTGGCACAAGACCTGCAGGGAGAGACCCTCCCATTCACCTCTGCCTCCTTTCTCTTCCTCCAGAGCTGCAACCCTGCCGGCGGCGACTCCCAGGCATGCGGATCCTTCCTGTCCTCTGTGCTCTGCTCCTCCTGATGCTCCAGGCAGTGACAGGTAAGAAATGTGGAGGGTTTGTCCTTTGTTAGTGTTTTGTAGGGATGATTTGCCAGCTGGGCTGGTGAGCTCTCCTGGCTCCTGCTGCAGCCCTGCCGCGTTCCCCCTCACCCCACGCCTTTAAGGAAAGGCTCCTGCTGCAGGTTGGAACCAGAGCTGGGACATTGCACTAAATCTCTCATCCTTTCCAAACTGGGATTTCCTCCCCTCTCCACACCTCCTGGCCCTTGCCTTTCTGAGTCGGCAGCACTGGGCACAGCACCCTGCTGGAGAGGAAGAGGAAGGGGGGAGAAAGGGAAATCCTGCTTTCATCTGTGGAGTTCTCCCTTGTTCCAGGAGGGAGGCAGCAGGCACGATGGAAAGGCTCTCCCAGAGCCTGCTTAGGGGGGCAGTGAGTGTCTCCCGTCCAAGTGCCATGAACTCACCGGGATTTCTGCTGCACGCACCTGCTCAGCTGTTGTGGCAGGGGCGGCCAGGGCTGGGCTAACGCTGGCCATGCAGGACCAGGGGCTGTGCTCAGCATCTCGGCTGAAATTATATAAATTAATCTCCTCTCTCGGTGCCCTGCAGGGCTGTCCCCGGCTCGACCATCAGCCCAGGACTGTGAGCGCCGCGGGGGATTCTGCTCCCACCGCTCCTGCCCGCCGGGCATCGGCCGTGTTGGCCTCTGCTCCGAGCAGGAATTCTGCTGCCGGATGTAAGTTCAGGGCTGCCCGGAGGGCTCAGGTTGCTGCCTGTTGGGGTTTCCGGTGGGGCTGTTGCAGAAAAAAGGGGGAATATGCAGTCCAAGGGTACAGGGACATCCCTGAGCCCTCACTGCTGCCCTGGCTGGGACAGGCACTGCCAGACTTTTCCTCCTGCAGGCGATGGTATCCCTGATGGGCTCCCTGATCCCTGAGCAGGACACCAGCCCGTGCCTTCGCTGCATGGTCAGGACGATGCTGCCTGGAGGCACCAAGCAGCAACCCTGGACAGCCAGACCTTGATCCCATGGGAATCCCTTACTCAGTGTCCCCAGTATGTCCTCAATACAAGGTGTTGGTCATTCCCACTGCCAAGATGTGTGTCCTGGGTGTGCATCTCTTTCCTCTGTGTGTAGGGAAGGGCAGAGAGGACGGGGTGAATTCCTGACAGATGTGGACACACAAACACTGCCCCACCATTCACCCTCTCTCCGTGCTGGCTTCAGCCACACCAGCATCTCCATCTGTGGTGGGAGGGGGGACACATGTGACACTCATAGGGACCCCAACATCAGCCTTTTGGCCCAGCAAGGGGGCCTGAGCGCTTCTCATGTGGGGTCAGGGATGGGGGGTTGCTGTGACACCTCTGATTTCAGTAGGGACCTGATGGTTGCCCACTGGCTCCCAAGCTGGGTCAGGAGTCCTCGTGATGCTGTTCTGTGGGATACACACTGCTGTGGTGTCCTTGGGTCCATCCCCAGCTGTGGGGCCTGGGTGGGGGGGCAGCAGGGGGGTGTTTTGGGGCCCAGGGGTATCTGGGGGTAGGGAGAGCCATTCCTCTCCAAAGGGAATAAGGACGGATGGCTGTGCCGTGGGGCTTCTCAGGAGCTTGGGATTGAGCTGGGGGTCAGTGCTGGGAGGGTTTCAAGGCCTGGGGCTGGGGTGGGGAGCTCAGTTAGGAGCCCAGGTGGGTCATTGTGGATGATCCTTGTGGCAGATCCAGGATGCTCAGCTCAGGGGGGCCAGGGGGGTGGCCCCTGCACTGCCATGGAGCTGTCACCATGGGGCTGCTGGGGCAGGGGACAGCCAAAGCCCCCTCCATGGAGCAGGGCAGCCAAAGGGTGGGAGCAGCCTCTCCTGGAGTACTGGGCATTGCTGTGGGTATGGGGAAGGTTAGATCAGGGTGCCAGCTGCAGGTCCAACTCTGTGTCTGGATCAGCGAGGCCAAGCTGCAGCTCTGGTGGGGTTGAGCACAAGATCCCCAGGTGAAAGCAGCTCCCCTGCAGGGTTGGCCCCAGGCATGGCCTCCCTGCAGTGGGGGCTACAGAGGCCCTTCCCACACCATAAACAGCACTCCCTGGTTGTACTGACCCTGGGCTGGTTCTGAGTCTGCTTCCAAACATCCAGGAGCAAGGATGCTCCAAGGACCCAGCAATGGACACCCAATTCTACTTCTACAGATTGATGCTCAGGGGATGTCCCCAGAGTGCATCAAGGCCAGGTTGGTTGGGGCTTGGAGCATCCTGGTCTAGTGAAGGTGTGCCTGCCAACAGCAGGGGGTTGGAATTAGATGGTCTTTAAAGTTCCTTCCAACCCAAACCATTCTATCATTCCATGCATCTCTCTGAGAGATGACACCAGACCTTGTGTCTGTGATGCATCCAACCTCAAGCCCCATTCTTCTCTCCAAGATCCAAATCCAAGAGCTTTGGTCTCCCTGAGCAACAGACCAGCACTCTGGAAACATGCTACAGTCAGGTTGTTTGTAAAAAAAGGGTTAGAAATAAAGTTTACTAGGAATATAGGATGTAGGGCATGGCCAGAAAGCAGCCATGGATATATTGCTTCTTTCTATCTCATGGTCTTTCCTCCATGGGCCACCTTGACGTTTATCTTTCTGAAACACCACAGAATTTCTATAAATCCAAAAACTCTCTTGATCAAGTCCACACCTCCAAGGCCTGATAAGGCCCTATTTGCCTTCTTTCACTAATCTCCCATAGTTTACATACATTTACACAGAGTTTTGCTTCGGTTGAATCGCATTTGTAGATTTTGGCAGTTTTAAGAGCAGTGAATTCAGAGAGAATGAGGTGAGTTGTGGTCTCACCTGACTAGTTTTCCTCTATGCACTGCTTGTTTATCTGAGTAGCCATCAGAAGGGCAACCTTAACTTATGACTTCCTGGCAGGGTGAATGCAAGTCACCTTGGCAAGGATGAAGCTGTTCTTGTGATGTAAAAAGAGAAGAAAACCAAATTTTTTTTTAATTTTTCTGTATGTCACACAGCACCGGTTCACTAAGCAAACTGACAGAAGAGGAAGAGACAAATATTTTGTCATAGAATCATGGAATGGTTTGGAATCGAAGGGACCTGAAAGATCATCTTGTTCCAACCCCCTGCCATGGGCAGGGACACCTTCCACTATCCCAAGCCCTGTCCAACCTGGCCTTGGACACTTCCAGGGATCCAGGGGCATCCACAGCTTCTCTGGGCAACCTGTGCCAGGGCCTCCCCACCCTCACAGAAGAGACTGGTTGGGATTGGTTCCTACTTCTGCCAGCACCAGCCAGCCTGTTCTGTCCATCCCATGCAGTTCATGCCAGGCCACCACAGCCCGGTGCCGCTGTGCCGTGGGTGTCACAAGAGGTGTTGCATGGGCACAACGGTGATGATTGCAACAGCCCCAGGAGGCACCTCAGCCTCTGCCATTACATCAGAGAAGGATAAGGAGAAGCCACAGAATCGCCATATGGATGGGTGGCTTTCTGATTGGCCAAGGGGAGATGTGTCAGCAAAAATAAGTTAATGTCCCCACAACTTGCAACGATATAAAATCAGAGTGTTTTGGCCAAAAAAGTGCTCCTTGGACCCAAGGGCATCTGGACACAGTGATTCCTGTTGGGTTTGTTGCTGTCTGACCACCAAGACCTTTGACAGGTAGGTGACTGTGGGCTCTCCTGGAAAATGATCAGATGAGGTAATGGATTTCTCAGAGACTGACAAATCATGAAATGCTCCCAAGATTGGCAGGGGGGCACAGACATCAGAGTTCTTTTTAAGAGAAAGGTAGAGGAAACATCATCAGCGGTGGCTGGGAGCAGCCCCTCTGCAGTTTGGTGAAGCACCGAGCCCAGGCTTCTGCTCCACCTGGGGTCCTGCATGTCCCCATTGCCTTGGTGTCCCCTCTGCAGCCCTGTGAAGACCCAGGAGAGGCACCAGCCATGAAGATCCTGTTCCTGCTCTTCCCCCTGATCCTCCTGTTGGTCCAGGGTGCTGCAGGTGAGAGGGGAAGTGGTGAGATGTGGAGAGGTGTGATCCTCAATTATTGGGGGTTTGCATGTCCTGGGAAGTGACCATGTTAGTGGGAATGATGCAAAGGTAAGGGAGGACTGAGGAGAAAGTTGTTTCTCCAGTGACAGTTCAATAGGACACAGACATGGGGTGGAGAGAGCCCATGGAAGTGGAATCCTGGTTTCTTCAGTGGGTCAGGAAGGAGGTTGTCATCAGGCTTCCACCCTGCACCCAGCTGTTCCTGTTTGGGTGCCTCTGCATGACCTTTTTCCCTGTGTGCGATCTTTGCTGGGGTGAGGTTGAAGCTGAGCCCGTCCGTTGGCCTGAAATGCACAGGGAGCATCAGCCTTTTGCAACCATACAGTGCTCTCACAGGTAATAGCTTTCATTGTTCTGTGTGTTCCTTTCCCCATGGAAACCGGAAATGCAGCTGGATGCAGGCAAAAAGGGGGATTCTGCACTTATGGGAGATGCAACTTCCCTGCGAGACCCATTGGAAGATGCACACTATACAGTGTCTGCTGCAAGAGATAAGGTCTGGAATCCTGCCTGAGGAAAGAGCTTCCTCCTTTCTCCACAATGAAATATGTTCCAAATTCATTTCCTGTCAATGTCTGCTAAATAATCTCCTTATTTATTCCTTGTGGGAGAAATGACCAAGAAGAGAGGGAAAAATGCTTGTGGGTTTGACCTGCCCTCAGTGGGGCTGCAGCAGCTGCAGAGCAGTTAAGGCTGCCCCACTCTCCTCCAGACCCAGGGGGCTCATTCAGGTTTGCAGGGGACTCACGAAAGCCACCAAAGAGAGAAACATTCCGTGTCCTTGGGCAGCACCAAGGACATGATCCAGGTTTTGCTGNGGCTGCTTTTCCCAGCTTGAATAAAGACGAGCACTTTGGCATTGCAGGGCTGGGCCGTGTGTGCGTGTCCTGCTGCTCGAGGGCTGCTGTGCCTGCTGGCCCTGGGGGTGGCACTGCCTTGGTGGCAGCAGAAGGCCCCGGGGATGGTGCTGGGGCTGAGCAGTGTCTGTGTCCCTGGGGATGCTCCTGCCTGGCCGTGCTTTGGGGACGCTGAGCCTGGCAGTGCCTGCAGGGCCAGGCTGTTTGGGGTGGCTGTGCTGGAGCTGCCCTGTGGATTCTCCCTCTGGGGGGGGTGGGATCCCTGCGCTGGTTCTGCTGATTTTGGGTGTCCCTTGCCCCTGGCAGCCACGGCCTTATGTGCAGTGCTGTGCTGGGAGCTGTGTCCCTTCAGTGGCCATGGCCTTGGTGACCCACACCAGCTGTCCCTGCTGCTCCTCCTTGCTCTGTTCCAGTGCCACAGCCCTCCCTGCTGTGGCTGTGCAGGAGCTGTGCTGCTCCACACCCCGTCCCAGCAGCCAGGAGCAGGAGGAAGCTGTTCAAATACTGGGCTGGGTGACCTGTGAAAGAGATCCCATATTTCTGCAGAAATGTCCAAATTTGTTTATCCACAGGGAGTTAGCAGAGTGTCCTGTCCTCTCTGCCCATCTCAGACAGTCTGTCGTGACAATGCTCTGCTCTGTCAAAGGCAGGGACCTCTCCCTGTGTGCAAGCAAACCTCAGGCTCTTGATTGCCTGAGTTGTTCAATACCTGTAGGGGTCCATGCACTCGTGTGTATGGGAGCAGCTGGTGACCCTGCCTGGTTCAGGGACAGCTTTTTTCCCAAGAATCACAGATTCATAGAATTATTGATGTTGAGAAAGCCCCCTAAGACCATCAAGTTTGACCACTTCTCCAGCACTGCCAAGCCCAACACTGAACTGTGTCCCCAAGTGCCACATCTACGTGGCTTTTAAATAGTTCCAGAACTGGTAATTCCAGCACTGCCCTGGGCAGCCTGTCCCAATGCTGATCATTAATTCTGCAAAGAAATTGTTTCTAATATGCTGTCTAATCCTTCCCTGGTGCTACTTGAGTCCATTTCCTCTGGCCGTCTCCACTGTTACCTGGGAGAGGAGACCAACCTCAAAACGGCAAAACGGCTTCCACTGCCATTGCTTTCCCAAACTGGAGTGTTTGGTGAGGGATGCCATGGCCCTTCCTCCCTCTGTGTTCACCTGTCCTGGCACTGACCCTGGAGCTGTCACCACGAGCTCCATTGAGCTCTGTACTGCAGAGCTGTTCCCCCATCCCAGGGGCTTCTTCGCCCAGAACATCAGGAGCCAGACTGATGGAGGTGTGGACAATCAGCTTGTGGATTTTGAGGACAGACAGAGGGGAGACAAAGGGAAAGATGGAGAAAAAGAGGAAAATTATTTTTTTCAAGTGTTCATACAATTTATTTGTTCCATCTTATTTCCAAACTACCCAGACAAACCTGTTCAGGCGAAGTGAGAGGCAGAGCTTTCCTCTGACCATACAAAGCTGAGAACATTTGCAATCTTCAGTCTGATCTTCCACATACCGCTCTGAGTATTTATAGCACCGATAAAATGCGAGGACACAAAGAAGGAAATGTTTTCCTCATTTCTAGTCTTCCCAGGATCAACCATTCTACCTTGTCCATCCCATCCTCTCCAGCCCAG
>VZTX01027376.1:0-45683 GCA_013400915.1 Pardalotus punctatus
GGGCGGCGGGAGGGGAGGGGGGGAATCCTCCGGCAACCGGTGCCTCGGCGGGGACGGGGGCGCTCGGAGGGAGCCCCGGGGCGGCCGCCTCGCAGGCGCGGGCAGCAGGGAAGGGCGGGGGGGAAATCTCCGGGCGCGGGTCCCGCCGCCGCTGCCGGCTCGCTCGAAGGCAGAGGAGCCGCCGGCTCTCCCAGCGCTGCTGTGGGGGACGATGGCGCCGCGCCCCCCGTCCCGGCCCCCGGCGATCCCGCGATCCTGCCCGGCTCAGGCCCGTCGCTGCTCCGTGGCAGGAGGAGCCATTGACACCGCCAGGGACGCGCTCGCGAGCGGGCGGCCGTTGGGCGGCCGCGCTCCGCCAATTGCCGCGCCCCACACAAAAGGCCTGTGAGGGCACGGCCAATCCGCGCTGCCGTACTATCGGTGCGCTGGTTGGGGAGGGCCGGGCGGGCGGCGCGGCGCGGGGTGGGGCGGCACGGCGGCTATAAAGGGGCGGGCCGCGCGTGCGGGGCGGCAATGGCGGCGCTCGGTGCTTGCCGTGGCCGCTGTACCCGTGAGGAGCTGAGGCGGGAGCCGGGCCTGGAGCAGCCCGGAAGCCCCCGGCAGCGGAGTGGCCGGCAGGCTCCCTGAGGCCGTGTGCGATGAGGGAGAGAGGGCGGGCGTCTGGCGAAGGTGCCTTGTTGTGGTGCTGTGCGCCTTGGTAACCCTGCCTGGGTTGGGATTAGCCGTGTTGCGGGTGCCGGCTCGTTTTGGTTTCCTGACTCGTTGTTAACCGGTTTTTCCCTCTGGGATTGTCTGTGTTCCTTGGCCGGTGTACACACACGTTTGTGCTGCCTTTTGCTAATGCAACGATATTGTGTTTATCTTGGGCTAGCACTTTAGACCGCATATGAGGTTTCTCTTCTATTATTTGTTGTGTTGGTGCTCAGCCGGTGGCCTTAATAGGGAGAAAAAGTAAATGAAGTTAGCAGTGGTCTTTTTCCTTTTTAGAAATCACTTATTAAAATGGATGGCACAACACAAGCAGTAAGGAAGAGATCTTCTCTTTCTAGGGTTGTTCAGGAGTCTGCTTCTAATGCTGTGAAGGTGGGTTTGTGTGTAGTCCTACTTAAACTAAGTTGTGGGAGCTTCTGGAACCAGGGCCCTTGTCTATGCGAAAAAAGCAAAAGAGTGTTATCTGGAATAAAATGTAAATAAATGATGGTAATTAAAAACACATTAGGTAGTAGCTTGTTTAAAGCTGACAAATGAAGGTATAACACAGCTATAGGAAATGGCAGCTTTTACAAAGGAAAGGCTTTAAAAACACTTATATTTGTGATTCTAAAGGAAATGACAGTGAAATTATAAGTCTTAATTTCATATTAGACCAAAAATAAATGTATGAGAAATCTCAGTAGTTGTTAAGGAACACTTTTGAGACTTAACATTTTGTTGCTTTGAGGAGTGACTGGAGAAATAGTGGAGGATGTTTTTCCATGTCTGAGGAATGCGATTCTTGCCAACTTCATTATTTCTTCCCCTAATATTAGAGAAGTGAAGCTCCTTTGAGAAGAACTTCATAGGGAAAAAGAGTATAAACATAAGTCTGTTTGGGGCCAGTTTCTGTCATAACAATTACCAGGCTACTGTACTGAACATTCTGTTGAGCTACATAATTACATGTAAATATAATAAAACTATTTTTATTTTTGATAGCAGTGTTGTGAAACTCTGCTTTAACTCTTGAATGGGAAGAATAACCCTACCCAACTATTGTGCAGAAATTACTGTCATGACTAAGGATTTTTCCCATTCTTAAAAACTTCTTATCTTTAAAGTAGACTGTTTTCATAGTTTGGATGCATTCCTGTTCAGTTGTTCTAGTTGTGCTCTCTTCATCAGCCATATGAATTCTTGATGTCACAAGATTACCTGAAATTGCTCAATATAGGTATAATCCAAATTTTTAGTACTCTGTGTAAATTTTTGAAAGCCTGTTCAAGGGTGGATGACAAACTAATTTTCACGTAGAGCCTTCAAGAATCTAAAGCTTCTGATACTAGAATAAAACTTTAATCAAAGCAGACTCTAAACTTCCTTTAAAAGTCTTGAACTAGTTTGAAACTGAATGATCTCTTGGCCAAAAAAGCATTTTCTGTAACCAGCTCCTTTAGGTCTGAGATACAGTCTTACTGACAGCTGCAATGCATTGCGGGCAATCTATTGAAGGTTATGCAGAAGTTTGTGATAAATGCTCTGAGTTGAAACAGTGAGGAACCGCATGCTGAATAAGACAGACTTAATCAAGTTACTAAATAAACCACTGGTGCAAAAAAGTGATAACTGTAAGTATTCAATATTTACTTGCAAAGTGTGGAGTAAAGAAGTAGTTGCAGTGGTCTTGTCTGTCTGTGCTTTAGAAGGCCAGATAGCAAAACACCTGAAAAGTCTTAAAAACATTATTGACTAAAACTCTAAATCTCTTCTCATAGCAGTTAAATGTATCCTATCTGGGACTTGATCATAATTTCATGTTTGTTTGTCAGTCTTTAAAATGTTATACTTAGACATCCTGTGTCTTCATTGCTGCTGTAAAGCCTTGGAGAAGGAAAATACCAATCTGTGATGGAAATGGCACTGAAAGCCCAAATGAATAATTTGGGCTTCATTGTATTGACCACTGTGGAGGTGCTTTAAGCCATTCTGTATGATGTGCTAATAAGGCATTCCTGAATGTGGGTGTGATTTATACTGGCAAGATAATTTTGCCTTTGTCAAGACAGCTTTTTCTTTATTTAAATGGGGAAGAAAGGGAATGGGAAGTGGAACTAAACTGTACAGTGATCTTTTTGCATAATTATTAACAATAGAAATGCTTGCTGGGCTGGTTATGTTGGCCACAAATCACCTTTTGGTGACCCTTGAACAGCTTCACATTATGAACAGAAAGGTGTAAGACCTGGTTGAAGAGCTTGCTTGGAGCATTTATAGCATAAGCAATTTGGACAGAGTTGTCAAGTGCTAGCTCATCATATTCAGACTATCTTCTAAGCTGCGCTGAACTTCAAATGTGTGTGTATTTAAATGTTAATGATAACTGGTTCTCTGTTTCTACTTGAAGAGTTGGCTGCTGCTTTGAAGAGATCACCTTCCTTCCTGCATGGAGGAAAAGATGCTGCAGAGTGCTTAGTGATAACAGTAACTTGTTAATTATGTGTTAACAGAATAGTTAGAGATGAGGCATAGAGGGAAGTAGTGCATATTGTCATGAAGGGCATTCCTATTTGTGAGGGTGATGTGCAAAGAGAGAAGAACAACTTCGAGTCGGCTGACTTGCTCTGAAGTGAAGAGAGTTAAAATAACTTGAAGATCAAGATAGTGAACCAGTGCAGTGTTTCTTTTCTAGAATCTCGGAGTATTGCTCCTCTCGGAGAGGTTAGAGGTGGTGGGGTCACAGAAAAAGCAGGATTGGGAAATGAGTATGGGACAGTGTAAACCATTAAGTTAGCAAGGCTCTTTAAGGCCAGGGTGATCTGCAGGAATCGTCACTATTTTATTCCCTTTCAGGTTGCTCGCAGACTTGTACATTTAAGGCCTTGATTCAGAGCCTGTTAGAAATTCTTTGAATGTGGGACAGATACATTTAAGTTGTCATGATCCATACTTACCCTGAGGATGTGGGTATTGCTTTGACAGTTGATCAAAACAAGTCTATGATAACAGATTTCAATGAATCTGTGATCTGTGGATTACTTTTAAGGGGTTCACAAAACATAAGTAAGGACAGACTTGTATATCATGGCCTAAAGCTCTATTTAAAAGTTATTCAGAAACTGAATAATTTTGAAAATTGAAAAAAAAAAAAACCACTGAATTTCTGGCTTTTAATTAAGTGGCAAATGCACAGTGTTCTCCCTAGCTTTTGCTTCCTAATATTTGGGAGAGAACAAGAAATATTTTGAGAGCACAGTTACAGTTTGTTACACAAAACCCCCCACAGAGCTGAGCCTTCAGCTACAGCTCATGGATTTGAACAAGAAATACAAGGAGTAATTTTTTCTTTTATTGTGCTCTTTAATCGATCCAAGTGGCTTTGCAAAGGAACCACGTCTCTCTATCTCTCTATGGATGAAAGTGAGGCAGAAAGGGCCGAAATGACTTGTCCAAGAGCATTTCCAGGCTATTAACAGGGCTATGAACAGAACCCGGGTTGCAGGAGCCCTTACCTAAGGCTTTCTCCACAGTGTCATGTTACCGCTTTCAGAAGCATAGAAATGTTGACTTATTTCTAACCATCTCATCTGCTGTTAACATGTGTCTGGACTAAAAATTCTGCATTGAAGATTTGAGACTGGCCCAGTGTGGATCTGACTTGTAGCTCTTTAAACTTAGAGGGTTGTTTCTCCTAAGATTGGAAGATGTGAGCCTTTCAGGAAAAGCTAATGATACCTAGAACTGGTTGAACGTGCTTGCTCTGCAGCTCAGAAATTTCAATGTCATTTTGTTGCAATGTCTCTGACCCTCAGTTCCTCTTAATTGTGTTTTACATCCCATCTCATGCAGCTAGAATCTTCTCACTCTTGCAGAAAAAGACTCTTAAATTTCTCCTCCTTTTACCTGAAATCCAGCTTGATGTTAGCTGACCTTCCTGGGTTGCCTTCTGGGTGAATGTCTGTGGCTGGGATGTTTGCTGTTGCTATACCAACCTGCTTTCTGCACTAAAAATAAAGACCTCAGGGTGGGGAATGTGTGTTGTTTCCTATAAGCTCACATGACTGTTGCAACATGTTTATCTAACATGTTAATTCTGATTCTGCCCTAACAAAAGCTCTCTGGAAGCATGAGTGGTACTTCAGTTCTCATTAATTTTTTTAATAAAAGTAACTTCTAAAAAAATGTCCTGGAGGGATCATGACTGAGTTTTAAAGCATTATCAGCTGTCTTGCTAGAGATTTCATAAATATCTGCACATCAGTTGCCGTCTGGAGTTTTTGAGAGTGCGTTCAAGGGAGGGAGAAGGAGTATGGAGCTGTCTCAGTCTATATTTTCAGATAATTTTTCTGGGTAGTACCCACTGCCCTCCGCTGAAATCACCAAGCTCAGTCCTCTGGATCCTTGGTCCGCTGATCAGCTGTACGGAATTTAGGTGCTTCAGTCTGAACTGATGCAAAGCTTCATTGTTACAATTAAAATGCATTGGGTATAAAATCAACAGTTTTACAGGTGACCTGTGAAAACAGCACAAGTCTCTTGAATGATCTGCTTAGACACAATATAATACTGAGATACTATTTTGACTTGGTGGTTCTCATTCATTCAAGGTTTGCTTCTCACTGTTCTTTTATAGACATGCATGGACAGAGATAAAGTATGGACTTCACTCAATTTTTATTCCTTGGAGTCTACTTTTGTTTTGCACATTGTATCAGCAATGTGTCCATATGATGAGTTCTGTCTTTAGAGCTGGGATTTTCCGTCACTGGAATATGGCTGGTGTGGCTATTGTTTATATTGCCTTGGAGAGGATGCAGCTTGAGGAGATCTTTCAACAGAATGAACTTGAGTTGTGTCCCAAATGAGAAATGTTTACAAGAAGTGTATCCAATACTCCCAAATGGAAAAATCAATCATTTAATACCAGAAGGCTAGAGCTATATGAGAGCCTGCCTCCAGATTTAGACCTACCAAAGGAAAATAATGGCTTCTTTATGAAAATTTTTGCTGGTTTGGGAGGTGGTTCTTCCCTAAAAATCTCTATGGGATTCTGAGCTCTTCATTTTTATGAAGTACTTATGTTCTCTGAAGCTTGTCCATCACAGGCCTAGAGTGGCAGGAGCAGTTAGTGACACTTTGCTTCATCTTTGTTGTGAGCAGTTAAATTTGAAATGAGCGTGAGGAATCCCAGTCTTTCATTTTCAATGTGTCAAACAGTTGGCAGCGCTGTAGAGCATCCAAAGGTGGGATGCTTAAAGGCATTTGGTATCTCCATACAGAGAGGGGTTGGTCAGCAGTGAGGAGTGATGCTTCTTTCAGTCCTGGAGGCAAGGAGATGAAAGTGGTCTCACCATCAGCCGTGAATACAATTGCCTTCACTTCAAATCTGGAGAGCAGGTGGGTGTGGGTTTTATTGGTGCTGACAGTTTTAACCCTAACAACAACTGATTTTGTTAACTGGTGGGAACAAGTTCATTGTAGTAAAAAAGATATTACAGATTTTCACTCTAGTGCCATTTTAAATGTCCTGCTCCAAAGCTGTATCCTTTTCTACATAAGAGTTCTCTAAGTATAGGAAGGTTGAACCCACCTTGGGAAGAAAAAATTGTAGCACAGTGTATGCGTATGTCTTGCCAGTTTACTCCTTCTCTACATTGAGCAGGTAGAAGAGAGGAGTTCAGGTCTTTTCTCCATCTTGCAGTCTCAGGTGGACCTCTTGGTTGTGCCCTATCTGATAAATGGGGGGAAGGGTCTTACTATCCTTGTGACCAAGAGGTATTTCATCAGAAAGTGTTTTTGAATGCCCTGAAGAGTGTTTTGCAGTTAGGGTCCAAACTGCCATTGCCATTAAGGATCAATCCTGCTCTTCACAGTCATGTTTTTGCTGCCCCTATGGTGTTGTCTGTTCTGTCAACCAGCATTTCTGCAGCAGCACAGTTAGGCAGATCAAGGAGGTGATCTGACTGCAAACTAATCCAGCTGAAGGCACAGATATTTTTTAGACATGTGCAATGGTAGTGCAGAAAAGTGGTGGGACAGGATGGCCCTTATGTGGTGAAGGAAGCTTGCACACAGATTGGCTTACTGTGATCCTGGAAGCATGCCTTTAGTATTTCCCTGGGCCTGTGGGTGAAAGTCATTTCTAATTAGATATGTTTTATTGGAATGCTCTCAGGCACAGCGGTGTTGCTGTAGGACCTGTCTGGGCTGCTGCTGAATCCCTACGTTCTGCTCTGTGGTTGAGCTGTCCATCCAGGCAAGTGGCAGCATGTATTTCAGAGATGACCAACTTGGGAGCACACAGTGGCTTTAAGCAGTTAGTTTCTCTTTTTTTGCCACGTGGTGGTGATGTTGGTTGTTGCCTTCAAGGAGGTTTGGACTTCTGCTACTGAGGGCACGTGAAAGGTAAGTTGGCAAGGAATGTCTTACAGGCCAATACCTATGGGTGACTTTATCCAGTGCTGCATGGTTTTTCCAGTTATCCATATGGTGGTGACATTTTTGCTTCTATTTATTCTCCATTTTCCATGTACACATTCCTACACCTCAGCGGGGTTAACTAATCAACAATGGAAGGTGTTTTGTTAGGAATAACTGACAAAATATAATAGATTTTAAGGGTAGCATGCTGCAGGCATCTCCTTTTGAGTCTGCTTGGCTGTCATCCTAGGTTATTCTAGATGTAGAGGTTTTCCTATCCCATCTTCATCACATCAGAGGCTTGGTTGTGATCTTTTAGACTCCCCAATGACCCTATTTCTGTGGTGAAGCCCTAACATCTCAGGTTCTTATAATTATCTTACTTTATGCTGATAAGCAGAGATGGAGGAGAGATCATCCATTCAGAAGAATGTGTATATAAATGAGATCAATGGCCTCTAAAATCCTCTCCACCAACTCTTGATGATGAGCATGAGTGTGATCTAGGCCTTGACAAAATTTATCTAGTATATGGAAATGCATATTCACTGTAAGGTCAGCTTACAGAACAACTGGTTTAAATATGTTACATAAAATCTGCTTTTCTTCCACTTGACTCTGTCCAGTACTACAAACTCAGATTTACTGAGTTGCTGAGTAGTTTCTGAGTCTTAAATCTTCTCATTGCTTAAGTTTTTATGGTTTTCTTCCCAGCAAATCGGAAGAGGAAAATGGGAAATCAAGATTATCATGTATTTTCAAGTCTCAGTTAGTGAAGAAGAGAAGGAAATAAGAACAAGACTAGTATAGTATTTTAGAGAATTTTACTATTAGGATTGAATAAAGGGAAGTGATGTCTCTATGCTGTTTTATTGAAACAGGTTGCTGACAGTCACTGCAAGTGCATGTTCAACATTGGTAGAGAAGCTGTTTCTCTAGAAGTTTATAAATGTTCAGCCTTTTTTGTTGGTTTTGTAATCTTAATTTCTTAACAGCTGATGTTTGTCTTTCTTTTTTATCCAACTGGTGACCTTAATGACTATGTGTCATTAAATGGATGACTTTGTCTTCTAAGCTGCTTGGCAAAACCAGGTGTATTTTGATGCAAGTTTGGTTTCTTCAGATTTACATCTGTGTGGATGACATTGCTTCTGTAAACTGCTTTGGGTACAGACTAGTTAATAGTTTTGCACAACAAAAAATGCAGTGAGGCATTGTACTTTTTTAGTGATACGTGAAGTGGAAAACAACTGAGAAGAAGGAAAAGCATCAAATCAAATTTTCTCTCTCTAAGCTCTATCCCAACATGACATTAGGTGCAGTAGTCAGTGTTGGGCAGTGCTGGGTTGTGGCTGCTCAGTGCTGCAATTTTGCATAGCTCTGAACATGTTTGGGTGGAAAGGGGAGGTCCAGATACCACAATTGTGGAGTTTCCACAGGCTATGTGAGCATCTTGACAGGTCACTGGTTCTGTTGCACCACACTCTGTTGGACTACTTGTATGCAATATTTCCATACTCAGCCTATGAGGTGTGGAAAAAGAAGGTAGCAGTCCAATCTATGAGTCAATTTTTGGAGGTGTGGAAGAGTAGTCAGTGAAGGATCGTAAAAAAAGTGAAGATTGGGGAATGGAATGTTTGGTGTTGGTTTTAATTAGAAACATCCTGTTCATCACTCAGAGCTGAGATAAAAAGGGAAGAATGTCCATTACTATAGCACACTGAAAGAGGAAATACCTGTATTATACTGAGCAATTCTAATTGAGCTGCCAAATATAATTGAATTGAAATACAGACCCTATTCCAACAATATTCCCCTTATTGTACTGTATGAGGGAGAGTCAACTGGCATTATGTTTATTCCTGATCTTTCTGCAACTGATTACTTCTTTCTAAAATCCGAAGTACTTTAGTACTAACTCTGTATTAAACTTAGCAATTACCTCTGTCATCTAAAAGATGAATAAAGTCCAACCAACAAACCTTTCTTTTATGAAGACAAGGCTTCTTGTACCTCTCCCCTCAAAATGATACAAAGATGGCACTTGTACCATGAGCTGGAAAGTGACTGTGTAAACCAGAGAAGGAAGTTGATAGTTGCAGAGCTCAGAACTGAGGGTTCTTCTGGTTTTGGGGGGGGCCTTTGTTCTTGCCAAGGCGGAACAAGCAATTGAACTCCTCACCTTCTCCTAGGTGTGGTGCTGTGACACGATGAGAGAGGTATGTGCTGCCCATGACTGCAGCTAATTATGTAAAGTCCAGCACTGCAAACCAGCTGCACTGACTGAGACTGTTACTTCAAGTGTTACTGGAAATTAGATTAGAATCTGCTGCTCCTGGATTTGGTTAATTAGCTGGCAGTATTTTTAAAATACTCTTTGGAGCATTTGGACAGTGATGTGAAACACGTATCATTTTCAAGGCTTAAAGCTTACCAAATTAAGTGAAACAATCTGAGATCCTTTCACATGTCAAAGAGAAAAGTTTAAGAGGTTTAAATTCAGATTGCTCTACATTATAAAACTTAACAACTGTCAATATAAATGGGTACAAGTAGTCCTTTCACCCTCCAGTTGATACAAAAGACTTTCCTCACTTTCTATGAATGTTTCTATGTAGACTGAAGCTTCTTCTGAACAAATTTTTTTGGCTTCTGACTAAAAAACATGTGAAGAGGTGTTCTAAGGTAAATACTTGAAATTACTATGAAGCTGTGACATGTCATACCTAAAAATAGTGGTAGAGAAAAGAAAACTCTTAATTGATTGCTTTCATGTTCTAAAATACACAGAAAGACATTTTTGACATGATTCCATTCAGGTCATCAAATTCATACAAGCTATTGTACTACAATGTAAGACATAAATTTTAAAAGAATGAAAAGTGCAGGAAGTTTGAATGATGCATGACCATAAATTTACTCATCTTTTATATAATGCCTTCTAGAGGTGCTGACATTTTCAGTACATTAATTGTTCATAATGAATACTTCTGCATTAAACATTCAAAGGTAATTTTCTGAGGCCAAAGAATGACTAAAAAGTTATTCACTAAAAAGCAGTCAATAATCTGTATCCTAAAGAACACTCATGGGATGTGAAATAAACTGATGTAACATGTAGAGCAGTTTGCATATATAAAAGAATCTGCCCTTTTTACAGGTTTGACCTAAAAGAGAAGCCACGGAATTGGGTGTGGACTGGTGCAGAGGCAAAATCATTGTGTTCTAATCATGTTTCCGTGAAGGAAAGGAAAAACTGGCTTTGGGCAAAATATCCGTATCTTTTGTGGCGGAGATCCAGGAGGTAGTCACCTCTGCTGCAGGTAATATATGATCCCTTTTGTGCTGTATACTTCAGGATGGATAATAACAGTCAGTGAAAATATGTTTAAAGAATATACTGAAAAATCAGGAAAATAAATTAATTGATCTATCAGGTTTCTTCCAGGCAGTAGATTTTAAACAACTTGTCAAATATTTCTTGGCTGTTACACCGTCGCATAAGAGCTTTCCCTGGCTCATAAAGAAAATTAATGTGAAATCAATAATGGTATTTAAAAATGCACCAGATATTTCCCATCCAGTGAAAGTCTCACTTTCAGAGTGCCACTAATGCAACAGGCAGAATGGAAAAACCACACAGACTTGGCCTTAGTGGTAAACAAAAGCCAGTGCAGATGGAAAGTGCAGTGAAGAGATGCTTTCAGAAGCAACCAGGAAGAAGACCTGCCTGCTTCCCCGCAAGAACAAACCTCTAGGTGGAGCCACTGTGAGCATCAGCTTGCAAAAGTCTTGCTTGAACATGCAGTTGAGATGCTACTCTGACTTCCTGCTGGAAGGTACAAACTGGCCTGAACAGCAACCAAAGAGAAAAACCATAAGGGTGAAAACCACAACAGAAACAGTAAAATAAGCTTCCTATAGCATAATGCAGCCCTATGAGCTGCCAGATTTCAGACAATAAAGAGGAAACATTGCTACTTCAGGTTGCTTCATTTTGCTCTTGCAGAAAACCTGGGATCATTGTGGAAATGGGAAGAAACAAGCCATAAATTAGATTTGTTTGTTAGTTTGTATTTTTAATAGAGGCACAAAAAGGAGTAATACAGTACATGGTGATCTTGTGGCTGTATCTGCATTTAGGCGATTTCTCTGGTGAAGGAGATAAATTGTAGTTACCATTTATGTAAATTAATACAATTGTAATTACCTGCAGTTGCCACAGTTGATATGTGAAAATAAATAGGATTTGTCAATATCTCCTCCCCCTTCATCCCCTAAGTGATTCAAAACTGTTTGCCAGCTTCTTGCACAAGGTTGTTCAGCAAGGGCAGAAGGTGAAGTGCAAGCCTGCAGAGTTTGGGGGCATTGGTCTCTCCTGAAGGGCTGATTTTTTTTGAGCTGCTGCATCCAACAGTGAGTTTCAGAGTTTGCTCAGTATTGTCATCTCCAGGCACCCATGCCCACGCTCTCTCTGTGGCATGCACAAAAATTTTAAAATATACTGCATTATTACTCATGGTGATACTTAGTTTTGGGGGTTCGTATGTCTCACACTTCCCCAAGCTTTTTTATCTGACAGTGTTAAAAATTTGTTTTTCTTTTTAGGTTAGAATTCAGCTTCACATGGAAGCACTTGACTCCTAAAGCTGCAGCTTCAACCAGCAGACAGGAGATGCGTGATAAAATTGGCAGAATTGCACTGCTCTAAGCACTTTTGGAGACATATGCTGCTTTTCCCATTCCTGGAAGTAGTCCCACAGATGTCTCATGATTATTCACTTGAGTCATGGTTGCAGAGTTGAGTTTTTGGTGGTTTGGATTCCCAGATTCCTACACTGCATCTTTAATAGAAGAGCAAATTCTGACTGAAGACGTGCCCGGTTGAAGACAGAGAGGATGCATTACCAAAACCCAAAGTTTTGAACTTAAACCAAATCGCCTCTTGGCTTACAACGCTATTTGGTGAACATGAGACATTTCCAAGAAGAAAGAGACTCCGGGTGATGACAACGCTCCGACCATGGCGCTCAGCTGTTGAGTTGGGGTGTTTGTTTTGCTCCCGCGGGGACGTTTCCCCCGCGCCGGTCACCAGGTGGCGCTGGCCCACGCGCTCCGCATCCCCGCTTGGCCGGGGCTCCCGGAGCTCGGCCGCCGTGTGTTTTGGAAGGGAAGCATGGGAGTCACAAAGCTAGACAGCAGCAGGTCTGGCCCGCTTGGACTGGAGTGAATTTTTAGAGCGAAAGCGCTCTGGGGAGTCTGGGTGTTATTTTCTTTGCTGCGGTTCCCGGGGCGAGGGATCGCTTGTGTGCCATTGCTGACCGGCGCTTCTCCCAGGTTCATGTGCTCCGTGAGAAACGTGGGAGCGCTAAGCCTGTGCTTACACGCACTTTAACTCTGCGCTGCAAGGCTTTAGTATCTAGTGTATCAAAAGAATAATAGCTTCCCCCCCCCACCCCGTGTGCTCTTACTTTTAAATGAATTATTGCATGCTGCAGACAACCTGAGAAAACCTTAATTTGCTTTGTCTTTTTAAGATTCTATCAGTTCAATTTGCTGGGGGCTTTTTGTTTTGTGTTTGTTTTTTTAATAGAAAAGGAAAACAAATTCTGTCCATAACAATCCTTTACAGGGTTCATAATCTTACATGTACCCTGCTAATGGAGATTTAAAGATTCATTGGATACTAGAGATGGTCTGAAAATGATGAACGTTTCTCAGTGCTTTCTCTAAATTTTCCACAAAGCTTCTGGAACATTTGAACCAACTGACTCTTAAGTCGGTTCAGTTTTCAGGCAAGGAAAGTTGTTTTCTTTTTCCTTGCTGGTAGTATTTTTACAAGAAGTGAGGACAAGATCAGGCAGATGGAAGGAAAAAAGTGTGAAGGAATTGTAATATCAAAATCTTTAAAACTGCATTATTAGTTTGAAGAGATGAAGGCATTGGTTGTGTAGCTTCTGTGCCTAAGTTTCAGAATGTTTTAAAAATGCTGGTTTAGTTTTTAAAAACGCTGCGTTTATTCAGAGACTGCTGAGAATGAAAGGTATTGATAAGCTCTACTAAGCGTTTTCATATGGAATCTATTTTCAGCCACATACCAGAAAATGTCTTTGTTATTTTTTTGAATGAGACCCTAATCTCGGAATGACTTTTCATTTATCAGAGCCTTTTAAGTCTGCTATTGTGTTTCCAGTCAGATCCTTTCCACTCACTTCTTTTTTCCTGTGTCAGCCTCTTACAAACTTGCCATAGGGCAAAGTTCGCAGTTATTTTCCACAGGCACAAGGATTTCCCCTCTCAGGGGTGCACTTGGGCTTTATGCAGTGGAAGCCAAGCACAAATTAATGCCAGCTCTAAGAGTTTGTGATAAAGTTTCTTGTGGTATATCATACTTAATAGCAAACCCTACAATTTGTGATTTAACTTGTTAGCAATTCAAAGGCTTTTGTTTCTTATGCCGTTTAGTCAGATGAAATGGCTTAGTGGTTTTTTGCATCACCAGCATTGGCATTTGTGTCTGTGTTAGTATTCTTATTTAGGGTTCTGTTGGTTCATACTTCAACTATAATTTAATAATGTTCTAGAAAAAAAAGAAGTAAGTTCTGGCATCTGCAGTTGAGAAGTTGGAAAATGTGAGTGCAGTAGGCCAAAAAAAACCCCTGAAGAAATATAATTGACTCCTCTTAAAATGTAATGATTTTTCTGGTTTGTTTTTTTGTTTTGTTTTGTTTGGGGGTTTTTTTGAGGGAGTGGGGATTAACAATATTGTGACACTTAAGTTCCTTGAAATATATTTATTTGAACCTTTTCTGGGGTGTTCAAGTTTATTTCTGTGTATTTCATAGGCAAGACACAGCTGTAATTCTCTCAGGGGGTTAAAAAAAGCACAAAACCTGTTTGTTCTCTCCTAATTCACTGTTACAGATTTTGTGACTCTTGGTATCAAGAAGGATTTGTGTTTCTACCTTTGATCGAAACTTCCACCTCCCCATCCTTCTGCAGTGTGGATGTGCCAGCTGTCAGCCTAGCTGCTGTCTCCCACCCTCCTGCAGCTGAGGAGAGCTTTTAATCAGTCTTGGAAAGTGCTTTGCTGTCCTTTCCCTGCCGACAGAGGCTGATGTTCAGGCTGTAGTTTCTTCTCAAATGTGCTTCTGTGTCTCTCACTGGGCATTTGCTGCCTTCAGCTGGAGCTGGGACCAACACTTGTTTGCCTGTGTCAATAACCAGCTAACAACAGGAGCGAGCAGAGGATGCATGGATCAAAGTTGTTCTGGTTAGCTGCACCATGGACTCAGATTGCTCAGTAATGGCTTACCAAGTATCAGTGTGAAAAAATAATCAGTCAGGTTGTTTAGGTAACCTGCTTTACCTGTTGGGGCAAATAAACATCTGCATCACAAAATGCAAGCAATGGGCAAGAAATCTGGGGATTTATGCAAGTCCTGTTCTGAAAAAGCCGGTCTGGTCAGAGTCAGCTCTCTGGGAAAGTGTCACCAAGGAACCAGTACAGATCAGCTGGGGCTCCAGAGGCCTGCAGCCAGCACAGCCTGCCTTGACTTTTCCTCCTGACATTGAGAGGTGACCTTTGGCTGATTCCCTTCCCATCTCTCCATGCTCTGGTCTCCTCCTACTGTTTGATTGCTTTGTCTTGTTGGAGTTGAGCTCCGGGGCAGGGGGAGGCTGCAAGTTCCGTTTATTAGGTGTGTGTGAAGCGCTCGGCACCACAGGGCTGAGCCCAGTGAACATCTCCAGGCTGCTGCACCAACAGCAGTTTTTACTATTAATAGCAAAACCAACAAGTTGTAATAGAGTGTGGAAAGGGAACAGCTTTCCATTATTGATGTCAAGTTTAAAGAGTAAGAACTGCATTTGTGTGATTACCAGTCATCCTCTGGAGAACCGTAAGCATCTCCCTGGATAGGAATCCAGTTTCTGCCTTTACCCTGTATAACCTCATCAGTTTCAAAACAAGATTTAATGTCATTAAAGCAAATTGGCATCAAGGCAAGGGGTTTTGTCCAAGGAATTCAGGTTGTCTTTACTTATTTTTCTAAGCACAAGGCATCAGAAGGATCATTGAAAAATTTACTCATACCAACCTTTCTTCCCAGCTGTCTCAGGTCCAGCTTGTATCACCAACCTTTTTTTTCCTATGCTGCTTTCCGTTTTTCTAAGTGGTAAGCACCCTCTGAAATATCTTAGCATCCTTCAGAATATTTTATACTCCCTTTGCTCGATCTCATCCAGACACAAGGGATAATTGTGTTGTCTGGTTGTCAACTGGGAACTTGGTCAACTCTCCTCATATTTTCATGATTGGTTGTAGATTAATAATTCTTTCTGGTATTACTGTGAGTAAATTATAACTCAACAATGAAAAAGTGTATATGACTAGCATTTAGTTTTATGCATTCCCCTTCCTTTTCTGCAACATTTTTCTTTTCTGCAGTTTAGTATGAGTACCTACTTTCATGATAGATTGTGTCTGGAATTCCTGAAGGAGTAATTTAGGCTATCCTACTGTTCTTGTCTTTGCTTGCATTTTAGAACTTTGAAATTTCTGCATTTCAAGAAAAGGAAGAAAATTCCCTCCAGTATGGAATTGCTTAGATTTCATTGGTAGTCTTTTAGGGTTTCAGCCTGTGCTTTGCCTCCTGGTAGGTACAGCTCCTCTGTAAATGTCTGTCTAAAGTCCTTCAGGATACCTCCTAAAAGAATGTGAAGTTAATATGACTTGCAAATTGTTTTAAGTGATTTGTTTATTGGGTAGCTTGGGCTTAGTTCATTCTCCTTGACAAAATGCAAGCAGTTGCTTTGCATCATTCCTCATAAGCTACAGTTAGAATCTTCTTTTGTTTTTCCAGGGAAGGATCTGAACCCTGACCCCAGCAGCTCTTTGAAGTCTTCCCTGACAGACAAAGCTGAAGCTTGAGGTATCAAAGTGTCCTGGGAGGGACGTGACCCTTCAGTGAATGAGGACCTGATGGGGTGGGCTTGTTGTGCAGGGCCAGAGATGGGGAGGAGGGTGACTCTGCATGGAAGCGTGGCTGCTCTGGAGCCCCCGTGATTGCAAATTGTAGCTGAAGGCAGAGGAGAAGCCAGGAGGCTGTGAGGGGCAGCATATCGTTTGCTTGTGTCATCACAGAAGAATAAGAAATGTGCTTTAATGGGGAAAGGGGTTTTATCTTTGGATAAATACATATGGATGCCCATGTGTTTCTTGAATCTAAAAAAAAAAAAATGAGTTTAAGATTTCCACTGTGTTATTTTGATTCCAAGAGAGACAGTGGCCTTGATAAGCAGTAAAGAAACAAGGCTTACTGTGATTCTTTCTTCCTGTGAAACTTTCAGCAGAAGAAATAGAAAGTATGGAAAGGCAAATAAGAGGTTGTGATATAGGAGAAGATTAATTCAGATCACATAGCAGATAAGGGTGTTCCCAATGTTCAAGACATTCTTTTAGGAACATCCCTACATAAAAAGGAATGTCGGATGCCTTGACCAAACTAAATCAATCTTCATGACATGACACGTCTGTAGGCATTTAACATCCTTGCTCTAGCACCTTTGTGACTGCACTCTCCTGTTGCATAGATGTGTTCCAGGCATAAAAGTTGAAGAGATAAACATTTCATCTGTATTGAACTGTAGGCTGCATGAAAGATGTTAAAAAAAAAACCTGGGACTTTTTTTCAGAGAGCCAGGATACATGAGATAATGTCAGGTGTAAAGACAAATTCTTATATTTGCAGTGAGAATATTTCAAGTGAAATATTTCCATCTGAACCCAGGAGAAAGAGGAATGATAACAGCTCATTTCTTGTCAGAGATCAGCTGTCAGAATGAACAGATAATACTTACTAAATGGCATCCAAAATAGAAATTCTCCAGTTCAATCTGCACAGTCCCTGTAAAAATAACAAACACAGCAAAAAAGGAATAATTAAAAATTTGAGAGGTATACAGTGAGAAAATGCAAGATGAAATGAAGCTCTGAGAGATTAACTAACACAGAACAATTATTTTGCATTTTCCGTCATTATTTTCCTTCCACTTTCCTGCTTCTTCTCATTTTTTTTCTTGAAGCATATGCCAGGAATGTTTCCAGTGAGTCAATTCAGACAGATTGTGCAGATATCTAGGGGAGCAGCCTTTGGTAAATCAAGTGGGATCATAGAGGTAGAACTGGAATTCGGTGGCCTAGGCTGAACATCCCTTTGTAGCTGAAAGGCTTTGCTTATTCAGTCCCACAGATGCAGCATGGCAACAGGGATGTGACATATTGCTTATTTAGGGGCATGTGCCAGAAATTGTGAAGTGCAGATCAAGCTTTCTGAGAGAAAATCAGACAAATTAGAATCTTGTCTCATGTTTTTAATTAACTTAAAACTCAGCCTTTTATTTCTAGAAAGGAGTGCTTGTGGGAATGGAGGTGCTTGGATACAAAACCATCTTCCAAACAATTTGGAATTCACTCTGATAAGAGTGGTTTTTGACTGGGTTTTATTTTCAGCTAAATTTTAAAGCAAGATGCCAAGCAATACAAACCTGTACGAATTGAAAAAAAAAAGAGGAAAATCCTACTGGTTTCTGATAGCTGTATGTTGAGCCAGTCAGTCCAGTTACTACAATATCTGAACATCTCAGTCTTAATGTGTGTCACTTCAAAACTTCTTTATAGCTGTGTCAAACTTCTACAAACTTCTTTGTAGCTTTATAGTGTGTCACTTCAAAACTTCTTCTAAAATTTCTTCTAAAGGTCAAAATCATTCTTAGAAGACACTTATGGGTGAGAACCCATTTCTAAGAAGAGTTTGCATGCATATAGCAGGTGAAGATATATTGCATATGCTGGCGTTTTTCTGATTTTTTTATTTTTTATTTATAAAATCTATCTTTCCCAGGCTTACAACTGGCACAAAACCAAATATAAAATTCACCTAATAAGCTGATAAAAAGCAGAACATCATCCATGACACTTCAATCTGCCAGTTCTTATATTTTTCACCCACTACCATGCTAAGGTGAAAGTGTCAAGTAAAAGGATCATCTCTCAACATATTCTTATACATATATATTTTAGTCTAATATACTCAGATTTTGTATATTTTTAGAGTATCTTCATCATTATAGTATTTGATCATTACCTCCTACAGACCACATATGGAAAGAAATACTCTGGTATTTGGCTGGTAGATATTTGGGAGCAAATGGGAATCCAAGAGGAATAAGCCTGAGGAGGCTCAGTTCCACTCACAGAATGAGCTGCATGGAGCAGTTTTGTCCAGTTAGGATAGGGGGAGAGAAGTACAGTACAAATCCATAGGAACGTCATGGGATAGTTTTTAGGGCTTGCTTGTTGTTGGCATGCAACTACTGGAGTGAACGTATCCATCATTTTCAATAGGCTGCGCAGGTCTGGAAAAGAAACAGCCCTATCCAGCTGTTTCCATAATAAAACCTAAGAAAAAAGATGAAGTTGGACTCTCTAATGCCATGCTGACAAGTGATATAATATTCTTATTCATCTTTTAATCCTGTTCTTTCAGGTGTCTAATTTGGTGCTTCTGCTATTAACTTTCTCATTTCTTCCTGTGTGGTACATCAGAGGTCACTGTACCTCTTGTCATAATATTTCCAGTTTATAAGAGGGCAAAGGGAGCAGAAGGTAACTACAAGGTAGTTCTGAATCTTTCATCTTCACTTCTAAATCCTGTAATTTCTTTAAAGTACATATTCTCCTTCTTTCTTACCGCCAGAAACAAGAACTTATTTGAATGTCAAACAGGGTTTTAATGAATCCCATAAGATAATCACAGCAGCAGCTGTCCAAGTTAGTTTCTTTAAAAAATTCTGTATGATTTCACTTATGTTTTTAAGTGCTAACTCAAGAGTTTGCCTTTTTCTTCCTCTCACACATCCATTTGAAAATAGGGATGTTAATTTACTAGTTAATGCCTTCTAAGTGTTTCTTCACCTAAGATACTGAACACAACTCCTAAAATGTGCCAGCTGAAACGGAGTGTGTGCCATTGAGGAGAGAGGTACTCAAGTAGCTGATATTGCAGTTATTACATTGTTGATATAAACATTTAGAAATGTCTTTATATAACATAACATTATATAAATAACATTAGTTACCATTCAGCAAAGGTTGGCACCTCTAGAATGGTGATTATGAAATAATTTTATGCTTTACTAACTTGGTTCAACAAGGCCTAAAGGGTTTATTACCCTCCTCTGAGAAAGCACTGAGCACAGGCAGGGTTTTTCCTGTGCTCTACCTTTTGAAAATCTCTCCTACAAAGAAGGGCAGATGACAGTAAATTGAAGTTTTGTTGACTTTTCTTCTAACATCTGGGTGTCTTGTGCATCGCTAGCAGATGCTTATGCCTTCCTTTGGGCATAGAAGTCTGAGGGTATTCTAAATTTGAATCACTTTGTTCACACATACATCCCAATCCCAAAATGAGTATGTACAGCCAACACGTAAGGCAGTTCCTTCATGTAGGAGTCCTTTCCCAACATCTCTGTCTGGTTCCCAAGTGACAACTCTTAACACCAGAATTACTTTAACAAGAAGCAAGGCAGACAGCCAGTTTCCAGGCTGTTCACATTGCCTCCACTTCTTTTGAGCCTGCCAAGGTACAAAGTCCTTGCATAACCCAAAAGCTGAACAGCAAGATAGCAGGTCGCTCTAAGAGATGAAAACCTGCCTGCATGCTGTAAAAGTAACATTAGAAGACTTTGCAGTGATGCTGCAATGGTGATGCATGGTGATGCTCCCCATGACAATACGCCTGCTTATCTGTGAACAGAAAAGGTAACTGCAAAGCTTCAGCACTTCACTTCTGGCCTGCATTTCTGCAGTTGGGTTCTTATTGTGTTTATTTGTTTCTGCAAAATAAGTAGGAATCAGCTTTCTCATAATGCACTGATGCTGTTACCATTTCTCTTTAAAAATTTTTCGGTGTGTTTAGTGACAGTTTAATTTTCATTCCCAGCCTGATCAGTTAGACAAATGGGCACATTTTTACTTCATGGAGACATTTTATGCTTCATTTTGCTTTCATCAGTTACTGAGGCTTCATCCTGATATCTTGTAGGGCATCCCTCAAGAGTACTGTGTTTCACACATGCTTTTCTCAGAAGAAAAGAAGAATTTAGGTTTTTTCTTGTAGCTCAGAGCTGGCTGTCTCTAGTTCTACTTCACCTTTTCCCTTCAATTGTTTCAGATTTGCAAGTAAGATGCCACTAGTAACATAGGAAGGCTGCAGTCACTTCCAGCCTGTTCTCAGCACTGCCTACAGACTGATGCAAATTGGTACATTTAAAGCCCAGGCAGACAGCAGCTGTGTAATCCAGTGGCATTTCCTTCTAAAATTTTCTACTCAGAAGAGGAGCTTGAAAGGAAGTTACAGTGTGGGGAGAAATCCAATTCCAGCCCCAGAGGCAATGCTGCACTAAGCAGTAAATCTTGTCTGTGTCTACAGAAAGAATAAGGCACTCCTGGCTTGCTGGCTCTGTCTCTGCAGCTAGGGAGGAGCCTGCAGACTTGCTGCCCCGCTCTTCTATATCAGAAAACTATTTGACCATGCTGCAATTCCCTGTCACTGCGTGCTCCAGGTTTTATTTTCCAAAGAAATGGGGATTGCTGCCAATGGAGGATGGGAGAGATGCTGTGTACCTTATTTCAACCTGACATGGCTTTAGGATATGAGCAGAAAACAATACCAGAGCCAGACACAGCTCTTTTTTTTTTTTTTTTAATTTTAGCTTGCTAGGTATCCAATAGTTTCAGGCAAGTCAGACAGTGTCTGATGTGAAAAACAAGCTCAAAAAAATCTGGAAGCATCTAATTCATGCAGAAAAGTACCTACTAAACTGGGGGAGAATAGAGACTTAAAGCTAGTCAGTGCTGTAAAGTCACAGACAGTTACATAGCTTCAAGGTAGCAATGCCTCCTATCTAATTCCAGCACAATCTGTCACTTGGCTTTGAAAAAGGCAGTGTGAGCAACAGTCATTCAGTAGCAGAAAACATTGGAATCTATTGTGCCTGCACATCAGTATTGGAAGGATGATTTCTGCATGATTTCATTCCTGAGATCCCACTGGGGTTTCTTGCTATTCCTTTTTAGTAAGAATGGATCTGCTTCTAAATTTCCCATTAAAACAATGTTTTTTATCAAAAATGCAGTTTCTGCCACATGAGCAACTTTAATGCACTAACAACTCTTTCATCAGGAGAAGTAAAAAAAAGTCTTGCTTTTAGGGTTGCCTGACCTGAGCTTTTAGGGTGCCTAACCTGACCTTACCCTCCTTCAGCCCACTAACCTAACCCAAAAGGCTGAAGGCTGAATTGCTTCCCTGCGAGGCCAGCAGGGAGCTGCTCCTGCCATCCTCCAGTCTTCCCATCCTAATGACTGCTCCAGCAGCAAAACATTCTTTTCTGGCTGGGCTGAGTCAAGGAGATTGCTGTAGGAGGTGCGTGGCAGTGACATTTTAGGAGAAGGAGTCCAATGTAGGAGGCCAGACCAGAGAGGAGACACAGAAACCCAGGCTGCAGCTCTCAGGAGATGTGGTTTCTTTGCGCAGTGAGATGTAATTTAACTTTGAGCTGACTCAAAATAAAAAGCTAAAGGATTTTTCTCTCCCACCTCCCTTTTACATTGCATGGGTACCTTTCTTTTTACCAGTATCTTCAGGCTTTCAGTTCCTCTACCCAGCTACAGCCTGTTCTGCTTCTGGGAAAATTTGGGGAAAGGAACTGCAAATAGAAAATATGTCTTCTTGTTTCTCTCCACCTCTTCCCTCACGTGCTTTGGTTTAAAAAAAAAAAAAAGGTGTAGATCTTATATCTGGTTTTTTGGTTTTTTTTAGAGTCCAGATTGCTTTCCTTAATGCTTTCTCTAGTGATTTCAGCTATACTTTTTTCTTCAAGAAGAAATAAACCACTTCACATTTAAAAGTCACAAATTGTGTCTTCCATTTTGTCAAAAAGGCTGGGCTCCTTCCAGGTTTAGAACTGCACTTAAATCTGCCAAGTTTTGTCAAGCATTACCTTCCTTTAACAAGAAATATTCATACTTTTTGGATTAAAGAGAAAGAGGAGAAACAGCCATTCAAGTGCCTTTTATAAGAGGGAACATTCTGTATTTTCTTGGGTGCAGACAAGGGGGAGGAGGAATATGGAATGAAAAAACAAAAAAGAGCAGACAGAAATACCCAGCTGAGGGCCAATCTGAGTTTATAATTGGTATCAGATTCTGCCAGTCTTACTCATGTAGTGCAATTCCTATTGATTTCTGGAAGTTCCTCACAGGGTAAGCTAATGTTTAACATAAATAAGGGTTACTGAATCTTGTCCTCGAGAAGTAAGGGTCAGGAAGCTGTTATCAATTGAACTGCTCTATTCCTAACTGGCAAGCCTGCTCAATTCAGGGTTAATTAACTGATTCCTTAAAGCAGAAGTGTTGTGGAGGAGCATGATCATTACTATTTGTATTCATTCTAATATGATGTAGTCCAACTCCCTCCCCATCATGTCTTAAAGAGAGCAATCTAGTGAAGGAGAATGACAAGTCTTTGCAAAATGATCTTGAATTCTGCCAGATACTCATTGTCTAAGTTGTCTGGCAGTGCAAGATCAGATACAGTGTGAAAGGCAATAATACATACATTTTTTACTCCAGACTATTTTCCAAGCTTGTGTGATACAAAACCCCATCATTGCTGCTTGCTCACTTTTTATGTCAACCTTTGCTACCTATCCCACTCCAGTGTGCAGGAAAGAAACTGAATTTTACCAGGATGCCATGCATTTTAATAACACTCTGGAGAGATTGGCATGGAGTCTGGATTCTGGGGCTGGATGCAGTATTACTGCCAGGAGGCAATGTTGCAGAGAGGGGCTACAGCTCTGAAGGGACCTGGCTACTCTGTCCATATGTCCTGTGTCTTGTAGTGCTTGAAGGTACTAATTTGTTCACATTTTCCTCTGTTCATTAATGCATTCTGTCCTTAAATATTCAGCTTTTTAAAATAGTAATGTGTATTGTCTATTTGAAAGATTAATCACAAGTAGGTGCTTGAGGTGGGAAGGCTTTTCCAGAGAGGTTCCACATGTTGTCAACTAGTCACTCTTAATGGCAGCTTCCAGTAGGTCCGCTAGCTTCTGGAAGTGACATTCAATCTGACATGTGCCAGCCATGCAATCTACCAAGCCCTGCAAAGTGCAAATATTAACATAAATGCATATTAAGTTGCTGTGTGTTAGCTCTTAACTGAAATAGAGTGGGGGTTCCAGCAGAGGCAAACAAATAGCATTGATTTACACTGGCTTGAGGATTTGGCCCATTACCATCTTCTTATACACTTCTTAGAGGAGCTGCAAACTAGATAAAGGCTTTTCCTGGAACATGACAAGCAATGGTATGTTTGGGCTGTCTAGGAGTAGAGTTTGGGAATCTTAAAAACTGTTCTGCTGGATAGCTGATTTCTCATGTAAGAGCTACTTATTTAGTTAAATCCTCCATCCTAGGCCTGTCCCTCAGGTATATCTTCCTTCTCAGCTATCCCTTTGAAATCCAAGTGGATTTTGAAGCACAGCTCCGATGATCCAGGATATCTGTGTGTCTGACCAGTCTGTCTTTTGAAGGAGGTCCTGGACCAGCTGCACCCTCACTGTGCTGAGCAGAGCAAGGCCTCTGGCAGCATCTCACTCCCGGCCTGCCTGTATGGAGAAGGTGCAAAAGCCACTCCAATACTTTCTGAAGAACTCCAGCACAAGTGCAAAGCAATGGCAATGCGTGTTAAATAACATGGGTGCTTCCAGAAAATGTCAAGCTTCCTGCCCAAAGGTGTTGTACCTGCTCTGTGCCCACAGTGTGCTGGGGTCAGGGCTGGTGCTGAGTACCCCGTGTGCCATGGCCACCCCAGAAGCTCCCGAGTGTCCCCCGCTGTACTGCTGATGGCATTCTGGTGGTTTTAGCTGCTTTAAAAGCTGGTTTTCTTTGTAGCATAATTTGATGGCAGTTTTGTTGGGTGTTTTTGCTGCTCTAATAAATATGCTGTGAGTACATCTGCAAGCATTCATATGTTAAGATAAAATTACTGGTGGTGCTCATCTTCCCCTGTGCTACTGCTGCTACCTCCTGTAAATGCTTGTGTGCCTGCATGCCCATGTACAGACATATGCATGTGCACAGCACCTGATCCTGCTTCTTAATTATTTTTAGCCCAATTCCCAGAGTTGTTCCGCTTCCTGCTGATGAATGGGAAATTCTAGTAGTGCTGTTTCATTTCACCAGACTCTCAAGTGTAGAAATTATGGTAAATTTGAGAACAAGTGAGATTGGATTGATAGTTACACCTCCTTCTTTAATTAGCCATCCATGGGATCTGTGGAGATAAGGGAGTGCAATAAGAATTTACCATGGTGAGAGTGCTGGGGGTTCTTTCTTTTCTGTCCTTTCTTGTCCGTCTGTTCTCACTGACAGTAGCCCCTTTCGTGATGTGGGGTTTATTTACAACTGCCCTGACTGTGCTACATCAATGGTTTCCCTGACCTTGGCTCAATGATTATGCAACAGAGCGTTGTAAATTATCTTGTCACTAGAATCTCTATTTAAGCAAGTATAATCGCTTCCTTGTAAGATCCCAGGCCTGGTGTACGGAAACAAATCTACTGCATAATAATGAGTGCAGTGCACTGTTAGGGATGAAAAAGCCCCTCTGCCATATGGAAAACTACCACATACTGGCACTGGGAGCCTGAACGTCAGGAATTTGTGCGGAGTGCTTAGCAATCTTCTGCAAAAAGGTGTAAATTACTATTTGTAGCTGCCCTATATAATGCAGCATGCCCTGTCCTTTCTTTGATGCAGCACTGAGCCTCTCTGTGCCTTGCTGCAGTGACACTTGGCAGCGCTGTGATCCCTCCCTGGCAATGCTCCTGCAGGCTCCATATTGCAGGGTGCCTTCTCCGCCTTATTGGCTCTCTGATCAATGTGACTTGCAGCCTAGTTCTTCCACACCCATGGCAATAAAACATGTAATGCTGCTCTTTCCGATGCATCAGAGGAGCGGAGCACAGCGATCGCATTCTGCTTGCTCCAAGCAAATCCCGTTATGGAGATGAGGTATCAAGTGGCCGTGTGGCTGCAGGTGGGTATGTGCACACATGTGCATACTGATTCCTACAAGGACACGTATCCTTGCTTGGCTTTGTCGGCTGGGCTGCACGAGATGGGAGAGGGATGGGCTCCGATAGGGATGGCTGTGTCCAGCAAGCTCGAATCAATTTCAGATGCAGCATAGCTGCTAGTGCCAAACCTGTTCTTGTGTTTGCTTTGCTTCAGCTGAGAATTACACTTTCCCTTCTTGTGTCTCAGAATGATGGGAAATGTCCCTCCCATGAAACACCCCTTTGGTATACCTCTAGACCAACTCATCAGCAACTTTTCATTTCTCTCTCCAAAACCTTGAATGTAAAACCTTGGGCTGCTAAATTATTATTACTGTATCTGAAGGAATCACACCATCTTGTTCTTACTCCAAAGATTTTACAATTAGTCCTCCAGCACAATACCTTCTCCTCTCTCTCTCCATAGTAACAGGGGAACTGTTATTTTTGTATATTTGTTAGGAATGTCGTTAGAATTCACTGGATAAACTCAGAAAGCAATATTTCACATAGAATAATTATGAATATGTATTTACATGAATAAGCTGTTGATTTTGCATGAATTCTGCACTCTGTTTCTTAGGCAAATATGCTAATGATTGATGTGTGAAAATTTACTTTATTTTGGGCTTGTCAGACTAACTAACACAGTGATCCAAATCCTGAAAATTATTTCCTTACGCCTAAGGAACCATAACAATTACAGGAATATTCCAGGGAAGTTGATTACTAATACATCAAACCCTTTTCTATGGATATGATGACTTCACAGCAATATTTCCAAATGAAATTTATTTTGCTGTTGTCTCTTGGCATTGGTATTCTATCAAGTCCTCGTGGCTGTATCAGCTGCACCAGGAGACCAATTACATTAGAATCCTTTCACATGGACTCTGTGACAAAACCTGGGCACAACACGATGGGCAGTGATGCCAGTAGTCAGAGAAAGGGGCAGTGCCAGAGGGTCATGGCCATCTCAGCAGGCACTGGCAAGCAGTGGGTGTTGTTTACATGAACTTTAACAAGGCTTTTCACAGTCTCCTGTAATGTCCTGTGTGCTGAGCTGGAGACAGGAGGACTGAGCAGGAAAATGAGTGGAAAATTGACTGGACCACAGGGCTCCATGTATTCCATGCAGCAGGTCTGAAGTAGTGACTGGTTACTGGTGGTGTTCCTCAGGGGTCACTGCAGGGCCTGATATTATTCAATGTCTTCATTGAAGCTGGACAGTGGAGTGGGAGGGAACCTCTCCAAGATCACTGATGACCCAAAAGTCAGGGAAGAGTCAATGCACTGAAGGGTAGGGCATTGAAGAGGGATGACAACTGGCTGGAGAAATGGTTTTGAGTTTTGAGTGAAACTTCATGAAGTTCAACAAAGGCAAATGCAAAGTCCTGCACCCAGTAAAGAGTAATGTCCTGCGACAGCACAGGCTGATCTTGCTAGAAAGCAGCTTTCAAGGGGAGACCCAGGGGTCCTGGCAGACAGCAAGCTGATGGTGGTGAGGCACTGGCACAGGTTTCCTAGAGCCCTTGTAGCTGCCCCATCCCTGGAAGCGTTCAAGGCCAGGTTGGATGATGCTTTGAGCAACCTGGTCTAATGGAAGGTGTACCTGCCCATGGTGGGGGACTGGAATTATGTGATTTTTAAGGTCCCTTCCAACACAAACCACTGTATGATTCTATACTGGGCCAAGTTCAGCAAAAAACGCCAGGATGCTCAGGGTGCTGGAGCATATGGTGTACAAGGACAGGTTGAGAAAGCTGGTTGTTCATCTGGAGAAGAGATGGCTCAGGGAGTATCTCTTTGCTCTCTGTAACTACCTAATAAATGTTTATAGAGAAGATGGAGCCAGGCTTTTCTTGGGGATGCAAAGCAAAAGGCATGGAGCAGTGAATCCCAGCTGCAGCAAGGTGAATCCCAATTAGATAAAAGGAGAAAAGCTTCATGGTGAAGATGATCAAGCGCTAGAACAAGTGCTCAGAGAGGTTGCAAGCTCTCCATTTTTGCATATACTCAAAACCTATCTGGATAAGGCCCTGAGTACCCCCATCTCACTTCAAAGCTGACCCTATTTTGAGCAGGAGTATGGACCAGACATGAAAGCTTCTTTCCAGCTTATTTTATGGAGAGTTTATGGTGAGCACTTCTAGTGGATTTTGCACTTGAAAAACTACTCCTTCTATCTGTATTTTGGATATCTTTCATGTCACAGTAAATTTCACCAGAAAGGCATCCAAAGAATGGGAGTTTTGCCAAAGAAAATGAGTGCTGAGACTAATTTGTATCATGACAGTCTGGCTATGAATTTATAATTGTATCACTCTAAGCCCTGACTGGTTCCATACCAACGGTTCTCTGCAGCCGAACATTAATCACCAACTTCTAGGGATGAAAACTTTCCGGAGCTTTCATCCCCAGGTTGTGGGGGATGCAAGCTGTGCCCTTCAGTGGGCAGCCACAGTCTCTGGCTCTGTGTTTCCAGCCTGCCTGACTGCGCTGAGCAGCCCCACGTTTGTCTGGAGATCTGTGACTGCTCTTCAGAGCAAGTGTCAGGGAGCCAAACGTGCAGCCTGAGTGTCTCCCACATCACTTGCATGTGGAGAACTATGCAGAGAACTTCCCAGCTGTCCCAAGTGTTAGTCAATGGGAATTGTGCTATTGATATAAATGACACCAACATTTCGCAGTTCCCTTCCCTTAAACGTGCATTCAAATTCTAGAGGCAATGTTTAGTGCAAAAGTAAGTTAAATAAGCAGGTTTGCACGAAACACTGGAGGGGTTTTTTTGTGCTTTTCTTTTTGAAATGTGAATGAGACTTTGCTTGCAAACTGAATTTAATAGTTCAGTCCTGAAGATGAACCAGAAACAACCATCTTGATGTGAGTTTGTATCTGGAGGAGCACGCTTTGCACTTTGCTCAGCCATTTCAGTGGCAGGGCACCTATTCTAATTCTCTGGCTGATGTACTCAATGAAGCATACACAGAGAAGTTCTCCAAATTGTTCAAGAAGCTTTCTTATGCCCACAAAGAGAATTTTAATTTCTGTTTGTATGGCAAACAAATATACAAGAGGAATTAAACTAGTGGGTAGCTACGTTACAAGACTTTTTAGCATTGCTCTACTAATGTGACTGATTGAGTACAAGATGTGTTGCTTGCCATTTCCTGGAATAAAAAAATGAGCTGTTGAGTCTTAATATGCTATTCCAATTATGGTTATAAAATACTGAATCAAGTCTTTCTTTTTAAAAAAAAGAAAACCATTTGGAATTAAACAGTTCAACAGAATTAATAATGATTCCAGATGGGCCTGTATTTGGCACTGAGAAGTGTGTGAAAGGAAACATTTTAAACCAGAAGCTTGAATGATTTATAAGAGTTCTTGAGAGATTTTTCACTAGTAAAGATGCCCTTTCAGCCTCTGCACATTTGGAGCTAACAAAGGAAGTGACACTTAGTGAGTGAAAATCTTGGCATTGGTGAAAAACACACATATGTTCACAAGCAGAAGTGCCTGAAATAGCACAATTAGCAAAGCCAGGTTCTTGACACACTCTCGGCTCCTCGTCTCCCTATGAGTAAAAGAGGAAGAGTAGCAGTTCCTCACCTTGAAAAGGTACTGAAAATAGGAAATTTCTCATGACTGTGGAGTAAATGATACCGTGGTTCTGATACCTGAAGCAATCTGGTAAGAATAAATGCAGCTTCTGATTGCAAGTTAAACATTTTCTTAGGTCTGGGAGAGACAAGACACTGAGCCAAAACCAGAGAGGTCTATGTCTGAGAATTATGTCAGTATCTAATGTGGGGCAGCACATTATGTTGGAGTAGCACAAGGCAGAGTTACAAGCTCTTACGCAAAAATGAACACTATCTAATGAAATAATTGTCTCCCTCTTCCATAACATCGCTGTTATAACCACAAAGTATTTAGCAGATATTTGACTTTTTTTAAGTGCAAGTCAGTAGTCAGAATTAGCAAAAAAGTTCGCATTGTGTGGTCAATCAGTCTCTTTACTGGTCACCATGATTCATGGATTATATTAAATGGAGGGGCAAGGAAACAGATTACTCACACTTCATGTATCACATTAAATCAATTATTAATAGACAGCTGGGTATCTGACTGCCTTCTACTCTGTTATGAACTTGTGGAAATGATGAGCAGCAAAGCAGAAGTTAATAGACTGCCCCAAACCACTTTTTTACCAATTACGGTGTTAGCCTGGTGTCAATTAATGGAAATCACTGAACTTCGCATCCTGCCTCTTCTGTGATTTACAACCCATTCCTTGATCAAGACTTTAGGGAGGTTGTCTTTTGCAGGGGGAGTGGAAACAACAACATATGGCTTCTGTCTCATATTACATCCATTTGTAACCTGTAGATTTAACTACTTTTCTTCCTATAAAGCCTGAGAGACATCCCCTCCTCCCTCTGCTATGGCGCAGCTAGATACCAATGCCACAGAATCTCTCCTTGCCAAATTCCCTTTTATTCCAATGTCCCTTTCCTTTATTTCACCACTTTAACACTTTCTGTCTGCTAATGCCAGTCTTTCTTTGCATGTAAGATTGCCCAATTATTCATAATTTCTGGGCCCAGGTTCAAAAAGTCTGTTTGGAAATGATAGTTATTCTGTATACACAACTTCCTTTCATACTGGTGGTCCTGAGGCGCATATCAAGCTCCTGAGAGCTCATCCTTTTTAATGAATAAATGGCATTCTTATTTACCTGTTTTAAAACGTTAAAAAATTATTCCACATGCAAGTGATCAGATTTCATTTCTTTCTAGAGCCATCGTGTGCTGTCACATGGCATTATCCTGTGAGTGAGTGTCATGATCCTTGTTATAATTTAAAGGCAGATGTAGTGTGATCAGGAATTCCATTCACTAATTCCATTTGTTGAAAATAACCAAGAATTAGCCTTCAGTTTCATTTTTAATTGCATCTTAGTGGTTAAGCAGTGTATCTCCACCTTCTAGTAATTCTAAACTTAAGAAACATCAAAACTGGTCCTTTTACTTCCTGAATTTTCCAGGCCTTCAGTTCTTTCCCCTTTACAGCTGCATGACTGTGGAAAAGAAACCAACCCCAGATATTGCAGGCTGCATGTTGGATGTAGGAGCATTTCCATGTTGTCCATGTATTCTGTGCTCTGAAAGTTGTGCTGCCTGCTCTCTTCTCCTTTGGGCGCTGTGGGCACAGCCACTGCTTCTCCTTCACCCTCACCATGAATTTATCTCTTCTAAAGGGGTTCACAAGGTTGCTCAGTTCCTTCTTGTTCTTGCTTGTTTTGTGCTCTTTTGCTAAAAAGATTGGTAGAGAAACTGATCATGTGCTTTTTCTTCTCTCTGCCTTATTCGGCAGCCTCCGTGGAGTGAAAAGTATGATGTTGTCCACAGCTCTGTAACTTTTCCATTCATCCAGTATGTTCAGATGAATCTGACTTTCTGGTGTTTAAACCAAAACTCATCCAAGCAGATGGAAAAATTTCTAATTCCCTCAGTTTCTGGGCCTCATAAACTTGGCTTGTCTCTGCAAGTCCTTGCACCTTTTGTATAATTATTTATAACTTTGCAAAGTCTTTCAGAAGTTTTCTAAATATTGCCCAAATGAAATATCAGGGTTTCCCACCCCCTCTGTGGAGCTGTAGATGAGCTAGAAAACTCAGAAAGTTTGTTCTGCTGAATAAAATAATACTAAAGATTTGGAATTAATGTTGGGCTTAGGCAGGCAGAGTAAAGCACCAGCAACTCTGCCTAGGAAATGTAGGGAGAAGAGCCAAACCTCATAAACATTTCCTTTCAAGGAAAATAGGTTTTGAAACAATGTAAATAAAGTCATTACCAAAAACATGTTTTTCTTCTAGGACAGCACCATCCAGAATGGATGTTTTTTTCCATTTAGGAAATAAGAAGTCTGTGAAAAACTACCGAAGTCTATCAGAAGCAAAGCAAACTGGACAAGAACAGGAACAATCAAATTAAAATTAACCTTATTTTTTTAGGATTGTAGGAGCAGTCTGTGGGGTCCTGTTTTGTTGATTTTTTGCATGTTTTTTTTTTTTTCCTTTGAAGGTCTCATTTTCTGCCAGAAGATCAACTTCAACAGAATTTTCAGCCTATGCTTCTGTACATGTTTCTGTAAAATAGCAGATGCTAACGCTAACTTTTATTCACAAAAACAACCCCAGATTTGAATGAGCCATGAGGAAAAATACAACCTTGCTGCTTCTGCTTGCTAAGAGAGAGCCTTCCTGCCTTTTTCCTGACCTAGCCCACGATAAAGGTAAGAGTTGGGACTTGAATCCTGCCAGACCCTATGGCAGGCTGGATTGTTCACTTATTGATAGCTGTGTTGCAGTAGTGTGACACAAGCTTCAGGTCTGCACCTGCACAGCATTACTTCATTTTTTGGATATATCCTTCTATTCTTCACAACCCTTTTCAGTTATGCATAAGAGGCTTTTTAGCCATTCCCTACTGATTGGGAAAGGAGAGGGCCATTCCCAGCCTATTCCGTGGTCTTTGACAAATCCATGCTGCTCCACTGGCGGAATTGTAGGGAGGAGGAATTAAAATTAGGAGAAAGGAGAAATTCAGAGCCTGGGTCATTAAATGACTGCCTGGGTTTGCAGGCACACTACACCTGTGTTAAAGAAAAAGCTCCAAACTCAAAGTGATTGTTTATAGGTGCGATTTTAATTCTTAAAAATACAAATTTGCAGCAGAAACACGCATATTTCTGCCGTACCAGAAAAAGGCATTTGAATGAACTGGCAGATTCTAAAGCCCACTAGAAAGTGAAGCTCACTTCTGCTTTCCCAGTTGCCTAGGTGATTAACATGAGACAAACACAGTTCTTCCTATGGTTAGTCTTCAATCCTTAAGACAAAGAGTTTTTGGGCTTTGTGGTGCAAGATGTGAAGGTGTTTCAACAGCCGGATTTCACAAGAGCTGTGCCCTCCTCATGTCCCTTTGCTTGTGTGGCATTTCTGCTGTGAAGGTCACCTTAGAGTCACTATCTGAGCGCCCTCCAAGCTGTCTTAGGGCCAGGAGGGGACACTGTCCCTAGGGGCAACCAAGTTCAGCAGGTGTATGCCTGTATGTAAAGCTCCCAGTAGTTAAAAATACCAAGCCATAGGCAATTATCTTTAGTGCCGTTAACACTCTGTAAGCACCAGAGCAGCAAAAGGTGGCTCGCCATGAGAAAGAGGAGATTGCTGGGCTGGAAATCAGAACCCCAGGCTTCTGCCTCTGGCATCCTCACCAAACCGTGCAACTCTGGGCTTGTCAACTGATTTCTAATCCTCGTGCTATTCTTCCTCTGCCGTCTCTGTTTGGAGAGTGGGTCCTTTGTGACAGGGATGGCTCTCCCTGGGTGTTTGTACAGTGCACGGCACAATAGGCCCCGATCCCCATGGATGGCTCCCAAACACAGAGCCTTCGGACAAGGCTTCTGGTACAGAAATCATCCTCCGTGATGGTTCAGAAAACCCTGTTCTGCTGCATTTTTCCTTCTCCTTTCTAAGGATTTCAGGCTGCTCGTAAACCAACATCAACACAAGACATTGAAATGCTGCTGCCCTTCCGTGACAGATCAGGAAATAGAACTACAAAAATGGGGAATGAGTATCCTTGGCTTATATAGCAAACATGCTTTTTCCTCCCCTCTCTACCCCAGTTCAGTATTACAAAGAGACAAAACCTTTCTTCAAAACAAAAAATTCCCTGCATGTCTTCAAGGTTTTGCCTCCTGCTTCCTCTCCCTCTTCCTGGGCTGGCAGAAGCTGCCACATCTGCAAATATGTGCTTCCTTTAATGTTTTCACTTTCTTCCATGATTCTCTGCTGACCTCTGGAAACTCTCCAGGGATTACTGGAGCAAATTTTAGCTGGGGAGAAATGGTCGCTTCTTTACAGAGGCAGCCACTGAACATGTGTGTTATGTCTAATCCATGATGAGGTTACAAACACCTGCATTCACCTAGCCCTATTTATCCACAAATTAGGAATTTTTTTGGGAGATAGGAATTTTTGGTGAGACTTGAACATCCACACATTGATAGTAATCTGATTTTTTTTTTTTTTAACTGAGAAGCAAAAGTAACAACATCACCTTTCATTTAACCTCTCAGCTCTGTGGTGGAGGAGACAAGATAGAATAGGCTCTATTCTGAAGATGGGCAAACAGAGGTGAAGGATTACAGTACAATTTGTCTGGCTCCTACAGAATTCGGAGGTGAGGCTGGAGGGATTAAGCTGGTGATGTTTGGGCTAAAGCAGCCCATCATCTGCTTGCTATCCAGGAGGGGAAACAATTCTCCTTTGGGTCAAAAACTTTCCATTACCCTGCAGGGCAAAACAGAGATCTGCCTTTTCCATCCTGTGCATTGTGCATGAATTTGAAGCTGCTTCAAAAAATGAGGGTGCTTTTTAAAAAAAGAAAGAAAAAAAGAGAAGAAGTTATTTCAGACATGTTTCCTGGGTTGTTGTTTGTGTTTGATGTTTTCATCTGAAGCCAAGTGGAACGAAGCAAATGCAGCCCTGGCTGCAGCGCTCTGTTTCCCTGGCTGGCAGGGACACCTAGTGGGTAGGACAACGTGTGCTGGTGAAGGCAGGGGAAAACACGCGGTCTTGACTTCCCACCAAGGGCAATATTTCATTTTCTGAGTCATGGCAGTGCCTAATTGATGCTCATGTTATCCTTTGGAAGTCACATGGAGTCGGGAGGAGTTTGCAGCCAAACCTCCTTCAAGGAAGAGTGAGTGTAATGTGAGAAGGTGATCTGAGCAGTGTTACCCAAACTACTGCTAACGGGAACCACACTCAGCCTGGCTTTTGTGCAATTGATTCTTTTGAAGCCTGTTACAGTCACAATAACACCTACACGGGCTCTGTGTGAGAGCTGACTCGCTGGTGGCATGATTCATCTCTGTCTGCACTTACGCCTTTCATGGGGTGTTGCATTGGGGCCACTTTTATTCTCTTGCAGACACCTACAAAATGACATTTACTGCTGCTCTCGGTGGGACAGCTTCATCAGGAAAAAGCAGCAGGAAGCTTGAAAAGAAGAGGAAGGCGGTGTGACCATCTGCCTCCCCCAAACCAGCAGGGCTGTTCGGAGTCAGAGCCAGGCCCAAATCCCTCCTGCCTCCTCACTGCTCACAGCGCAGGTTGGGCTTTGCTGGCCCTGTCCCTCAAGCTGTTTACCAGATTGGATCCTTGATTGCATTCCCTTAACATGTGTTTTTATGGGAAGAGGTTGTTGAGTAATTTCTTTGTTTCCATTGTGGGGCTGTGGACAACTTTTTTCCTGGCCTCTTCCCAAGCACCTGTCTGAGAGGGCTGGCATGCAGATGCTACGTTCCAGATCAGTGGCATCCTTAAAATCCTCCAGCCTGTGCCAGAAACAGAGATGTTACATGTGAGAGATTTCATGCAGGAAAAAAACAAACCCTTTTATAAACACGGTAATTTTTTTTGTTTGTTTGTTTGTTTGTTTTTGTTGTTGTTGTTGTTTTTGTGGTTGAAGCTTTTTCTCTGCAAACTAAAAAATGCAGAGGCTGGGAAGAAGCAGCAGCCTCCTGCTACCACTCTGGGGATGTAGGCCCCAAAAAGACTCTTACACTCAAAAATATAAGATGAACTGCAGCTTTTTATTCAGAAACATATCATCTAAATAGCAAGAAGCAGTTATGCTCTGGACATTTTGAAATCATCTTCTCCTTATCTAATTATGTGCTAGCAGTAAAACTGACACAGTTATGGTTATTAAGCACTTTTCCTTTTTTCCACCTTTTGCCAAGAATTCTATTTTAGGATTAATAGGCACTTGCATCATTTCAGTCCTATGTGCTGTATTAAGGAACATCTACATCATCAGCAAATATTTTTATTGTGCTGACACTGCACACAAAGTCAAATGTGAGGGTATAGAGCTTTATTTTTTTCCTCTGGACTCTCAACATAATTTGAATAGTTTATGCCTCATAAGTTCCTTCATTAAAGAAGGAGCCTTAATTATCACTTAATGAAATCAATATATTTGAAGAAAGGGGTAAAAAATACTTCTTTCTGACAGAGCTGCACAGTTTTGTAGCAGGACCTGAATATCTGTATTCTAAGTACTGATGATGGGAAGAAACAGTAGATAGGATATTTAATAAGCTTTTGGCACTAATAACGTGAATTCATACATATAAGCTAGCAAAATGCAGTTTATGCAAAATTATGATTATCAGTGTATATACAAATAGATGAAAAAACTCTCGAAGTATTATTGCCAATGACTCAATGTCAAACTGGAAGGAAATTTCAAGAGAGCATTCTAAGCAGATGTGCAGAGATCTTCAGAACTGATTTTAGTCAATATTTTTATTAGTGATTTTCACGATAAATATAGAGTACACTTATAAAATTTGCTCAGTCTGGCAGGCAGGATCAGAATGCAAAATGCTAAATTGAAGAAATGGTCTCAGATGAACAAGATGAAGTTCACTAATGACAAGTAGGAAGTGCTACACTGCAGAGGGAGATATCAAATGCATAAATATGAATTGGGAAATAATCAGCTCAGCGTCAATATGAGAAAATGATACTGTGTGTATAGTGGTTCATAAATTAAATATGACTCAACAATGTGATTATGCTGCAAAAATTGCTAATCCCACCTGGAGTTCTGTTCATAGAAGTGTTGCATGTGGAAGAGGAGAGATTGTGCAAGCATCCTGCAGCTCTTTAATTACAATCTGGTCACCCAGGCAGACCATGCTGCCCATCACCTCTGCTTCCTCTCCAGGCCCTTTTCTCAGCCACAGCCATTCTTCGCTGACTTCCTCTGTGAAGGATCCTTGACCTCTTCTTCCCTTTGGAAAACACTACCCATACTCCTGCTGCATCATGTTGTTTCTTCTCATGAAAATAAGCAACTGGTGATGCCAGGGGTGGTCTCCATATGAATCCTATAGGCTCATCCTATATGGGATCCTGTATGGATCCCACACAGGCAACCTGTGCTGCTCAGAGGAAGCTTACAGGGACTCTGGCAAGGAGGGGACGTGCTGCTCTTGCAGAGGTGTTGGCTCTTGGCAGCTCTGTTCTGACACACGGGAGCATCACACAAACCAGGGCAAGTGTGTCACTTCCAGGTGCAGCTCCATTCAAAGGGGAAACAAAACCCTTAAACAAAGAAGGAGACAATCCCCTGAGAATTACCACTGTCCAAGGCAAGAGAAGAGCATAGAGGGAATTGATTGCATTTCATTGCATCGTTTTTTAATCCCGGTGAAATTTTTGAAGGTTTTTGGTTGTGGGTTTTTTTTTAAACCACCCGGGTTTTAACCAGCCGGAACCATCCCCATTGCGCCATGTGATGACCGAGGCAGCTGCCCCAGGGCTGTGACACTGTCACAGCCAGCAGTGACAAGGTTCAGGGCTCCTTCCATCACTTCTGCAGGCAGACCGGGACTGCGGGAAGGCTGCTAGAAATAATATCTTTGTCAGAAATCATTAACAGCTCGCCCAAAAACCTGGAGGGCGGTGCGCAGCTGCTCCCAAAAGCCCGAGGCTGCCGCTAGATGGCAAACTTTAATTTTCAAATCCTGGAGCTGCCGGGGCTCGTGCCTGGGGCCGTGTGCGGCCAGGGCTGGGGATGGGAGCCCGGAGCCAGCCGTGCCCACGCCGCGGTGGCCGCCGGCTTTCCGACTGCCCCGCTTCTTGTCGGCACCCGGCCCAAAGCTTTCCCCGGGAGCTGGTGCACAGTAAAGAGCCACGAGATGCTTTGCCAGGTTTCTCTCCCTTCCAAAGCAAGGAAGCAGGGCTCTCCTGCGGTTTTCCACTGTGTGGAGGCTCGTGGCAATGCTGTGAGCAAAGCCACGGGGGACAGAGGTCCAGGTGGTGGCTCAGTCCGGGCTCTGCAGGACAGGTGTCACCAGCAGCTGGACACGCTCCGAAGACCCACCACACCTTCTCCTCCAGCCCTGGCTTTTCTCCCCCTCTTGGCCCTGGGCTGGCGCTGGGTGTTCTGGAGAACAGAGCTGTTTTTCAAGGCTCAGGACATTGTATAGGATGGGAAAAACACTTTTCTGTGCTTCTCTCCCTGATGGTTATCTCGGGAAGCATTTCGATGTAAGCTAAGAAGGGAACTCTACTGACCCTGGTCTTCTCCAGATCTTTATCGATCCCCGAGGAAATGGGCACAAGCTGAAAATCAGAGTGGTGCCAGCATTGCAGCAACCTCATGTCTTGCTGTATGCGGAGTACGTAAAGCATATAAGGTCTTGCATATATTTTTAGGAAGTCTAAATACTGTCTAAATCAATCTTAATTTTCTTATGAACTTAATGAAAATATTCATCTTCCCCATCAGCCATGCATGTTGCCTTATTTTAATCAGTTAATTTATCTCAGTGTGAAGAGATACCTTGCTGGATACTGGGAAACTCCAACCCAAGTGTGAGCTATGTGTTCCCTGTACAGAAATAAACTGTTCTATCATGTTTCTCACACCACACATTTTAGACCAAGAGCTGACCTTATGAACAGCATCGCTTCTAACATGGCAAATGCAAGATCCTTCAATGGGATAAATCACATCTCCTCCAAAAATATAGCTCACTGTTCTGTGTCACACTAGCAGGAAAAACATTTCTTCACCACAGCAGGTAATGTTTTTGTGGCAAAGCACAGTGGTTAACATGGCAACTTCTGTGATCCTTGGGGCTCCATAGGGTTCCATATGGTTTTCCTTGCATCTGCCAGTCGTGGCAGTCCTTTCACATCTTTTAAAATGTTTCTTACTAAGTTGTTTGATTCCCATCAGTTGTCCTCTACACACTAAAACTCTTGCTGAATTTTGCAATGTGTTATGAAAAACAGGGCTTGCTTTTACTGACTGTTTTAAATTGCATGGTAGGAATGCCATGTGAGTTGTATTCTTCATCTTCTGTATTTTAATTATTTTTCAGTTGTCTGGCCCTATACCCAGTGTCATTTGCTGAAAGCAAAATCAGACGTTCCTTCCAAGTGACAAAGAGCTGGCTCCTCCCCATGGTATTCAGAGTCTCCATTTTGAAGCCCAAACTTCCCCAAGTGGGGAAGGATCTCCTCTGACTCCACACAGCAGGGTTAATCACCTCATTTCAAAAGTAATGTCCTGAAAGAACCACGGGTTTTTTACCAACAAAAGCAACTTTTACTGTCTAGAATTTAGATGTTGCAGCAAGGTGAGGACTTCAAAATACCCTTGGGCTGGATAAAGGACTTCTGCCTCCAAGTCCCTTGGTGAATCGCTTCCCCTTAGGCATGGACTGGTACAGCACATTCAGAAGAAGGCCCCTGCCTCCTATTTGCTTTCTGTGGGATTGGGATGTGTAGTTCCTTTAACTTTTTCTGAAAATGGCTGTCCAAACTCATGTTTCCCAAATCACCAATAACAGGGTCAAACTGAGCTCAGGTACCTCCTTCTCCTTTTCCTTCTCCCTCCTGTCATCTTGGGAACCGTAAGTTTCTTCCTGGGTTTTTTTCTCTCTTCTTCTGATGTATTGTCAGCACTGGGCAGAGATATGTGATACCAGGGATACTTCTCATTAATGTGGAAATTCAGTGTTAGCTAACACTGAGCTGAGGCAAATAATGAAGCAATATTCAAAGTCTGTTTTCCCTGATGGATCTTGCATCAGCACCTTTCAGTAACAAAAATCACAGGCAAGTGAAAAGATCAATTTAGGGTCAAATAACAAATACGTAATACATTATTAGTTATTACTTCTTACAGGCATGAGCTGAAAACTGTAAAGAAAGATCTGGTATCAAAATATATATTCATTTTTAACAGAGAAGGGCTAGCTTTGGGAAGGATGAGGCTGTATATCCTTTGTTTTCTGAGTGGAGAAACCATCAGGTAGTTACATAAGGGCAGGGATTTAGTTTGTTTTACTTTATTAAGGTCTCATTCAATGCTCTTGCCTGTAGTCAGGATGGACACAAAGGAGTCACACCATCTAGCTGCAGTAGCCCAGGACCTCTAGTAAACTGGGACACAGTGCCCACATGCTTTAACACCGGGGGAAATTTTTATTGGGATGCTCTTAACACTTCTGTGACATCAAAAAAGCATTCCCTGTGTGTTTGGTGCAAATGGTGAGCGTTCCCACCCACCCAGTCAGAATCTCACCAACATGAGGGACATGCCTTGTGGCTCTGAGCAGTCAAAAGTATCAGAGAGGAACAAACATTTCAGACTGTTTTCTTACATGTGAGGAAGGAAAAAAGTTTTCAAAATAACCTTCCTCCTCAAAGTTTACTATACTCACCTTCTGTGAGAGGAGAAAGCAGCTGAAATGTAATTGTCCATTAGAAACTGCAACCTTGAAGAGAGTAGCTTGAACAATGAAAAAATATCCAGGGAAGGACTGGACCATGTCATATAAGCAGCTGGATGTCTGACAGCTCATTCGTTATTGCTGAAAGGTACCACTTGTGAGGGACAGGGAGGTTCACGGGGATTTTGCTGCCTGGAGCAGCAGCTGGGGAAAATCACTGAAGTTTCTCAGTAATTCCAGAGCTTCTGTTAAGGGTGCTGGTTACAAACTGCTTCCCACTGGATAAATGTCTGTGAGGCAAAATCTGCCACCAATGGCACCAAGAGGTGTGTTATCCAAAGGCAGCCATGGCCTGATGGTTATTCTGGTTTTCCCCAAGAATGCTTGTTCCGCTGCCTTATGGCTGAGGCTCTCTGGAACACATGTTCAGTGTGGAGGGAGCCCAGGTGGCTTCCTGTGGCAGTGGATCCCTGGAGGTACTCCTTGCCCTGGACATGCCACCACAGTGACAGTCCTGTTCGCTTCCCTCTGCTTAACTGTAGGGCTTGGGGTGGGGCTTTGCTTTCCATGTTTTATTTTTAACACCACCACAGGCATTTAGTAGTGTTCAAGTGAACATTTATATTCATAGCTTGACAGCATTTTTGAGTTAAAAATTATATTGTTTATTATTTTTTCTTGAGTTTCTAAATAATAATTGTTTTCCTTTATGTTATGGTACAGCCTGGTTTCCTGTTGCCCTACATATTATGCAAAGAAATACCTAGGGTAATATAAACCCAGACATATTAAAAAAATATTAATGAATACTGGATGGAGAAAAGGGGAATAATTATTTGAATTCTTCAAATTTTTATTGTCCTTACTCAGAACAAAGCAATGTTTAAAGCTGGCAAAAGGGATTTAATTTTTCCGTGTGTTTTTCCTGACACATCTTGGACATGTTTTGATTTTCATTAACTATTTGGTAGCAGATTTCTGAGGTAGTGGAGGAAAAAAAACAAACGAAAGAATAATATTGGTAATTGTTTTTCAAAGGGCTGTGTTAGCATTCCAACCATTCCCTTTATGCAGCAGGATAGTAAACAAAATGAATGAATGAAGAACTGGCTTTATTTAAAAACATTAATTGCTGATGCAAAAGGTGCATGGGATTTAGTCTTAGCTGGAAGGTCAATAAAATACTTTTTTATTATTGATTTTTAATTTTTAACTTTATATTTCCTCATCATGAGTCTGTAAAAATGCAATATCCTAATTTTTTTCATCTCCTGTGTTAAATACAAGGGATTGCATTTAAGGAAATGCAAAAGCTTTCTCTTTTTTTCAGTAACACTGTTTAATTCTCCCTCTCTCCCCAGGTAATAATTAAATGTAGAACATGGAACCAGGAAAGTCTGTTTTTAATCTCAGACTGGTATGAACTGGGAGCTAATCCATGGACTTGGTTGTGTGACAATGTGAGAAAATGGTTGGGAGATCAGAGTTAAGGCTTCTGTTTCTAGGAAGACTCATTGAAGAGCATATAGCTATTTTCCTGGAGAGATGCTTTGGAGCCTTTCACATGCTTATTTTAATAATTTATTAAAAATACACCAAAGAGAAAAAAAAGTTGAAAAAAAAAGATGTTTCTAATTCTAGTAGTTCCAAGCGGTGTCTCAAGGTTGAGCACAAAACAAACCATACAGAAATAGTAGAAAACAGTCCGCATCTTGTTGCCATGACAATGCCCTACTTATAGCACATTAAGCTGATTCATGTCTTTTCTCACCTCACTGTTAATAAATTATGGTGGCTGATGAGAATTAAGCCAGCTGGAAGAGCCAGTGAATATAAGCAGCAAATTAATTTGCCACTTAAACGTGGTGTCCTTCAGGGGAATTACCCTCTACATGGCAAATAATATCTTACTGTATATGTAAAGCAGTAGGAATACGTTGAAACAGCTAATCTTTGTTTTCTTTGTCATATTGACATATCACAGCTTATTGCTGGACCAGCAAGAGCTGGTGCAGCCCCACTCCTGCTGTAGGCAGCAGCACCAACTTCATTTGGTGGCAGACGAGTGTTGCAGAGGCTCCAGCACTCCATCAGTGAAGATTATAGGAATAATTCTTTAGAACATTGATTCCCCAAGTCAGAGTCATGTTTTCTCATTGAAAGTGTGGGACATTTGGCCAGCAGCTGCTGAAGGATGTCACCTGCAGTCCAGCACCTTTACACTAGACTGGTGCACTGGGCCTGGGCGTGCAGGGTTACAATGGGGACAGTCATTTCCCAGCTGATGTGTCAATGGAGTTTATGCAGGTCACAGTGCAAGAATTCAGCTGAGGGCAGGCATTCATCAATGGTGAGCAGAATTTAGGCTCCTTGATTAATGTATATTCACAGCAGAAAAGATTTTCTTCCTTTTCTGTAGGGACAAATTCAACAATGGTTATGGTAGAACTGAATAAACACTGTATAGCTCATAATGGCAGCCTTTAACAGAAACCAGCCACACTTCATTCAAACCTTTGTCTCTACACTCACTTGAAGTCAATAAACTCTAACAGCTGGAGCCGGAGATCTGTATTGGAGGACTTTCCAAGTCACAAGTATAAACCCCCTTGAAAAATTGCAAATGCTTACTCTTGGGGCCTGAAATCTGTGAAACGCTAACTGAATTCTACTTATAAATATTCTGTGATCTTCAAGTATTTGCTCAAGTGCAGGAGTCTTACTGCTTTCGCTGTATTTTTTCTTCACTGACTTTCTTCTTGAATGGATTCACTTCTCCCTCAGCTGTAAATCAAATGCAAATTTTCTTTGGCATTGCACTTCAGTTCGAGTTAACTAAAGAAACATTACCTGATCAGAATCACCTGAGGAAGCCAAATTAAAGTTGTTCTGTGTAGCTTGGCTAACCTAAGCTCTCCTCCCTTTGATTCCTAATTTCATCTGTTTCTGTCAATTACATGAAAAATCACTGGAGGCTGGCACCTGCTCAGCTATCAAAAATGCCACTACTGTGTATTCCAGTTTGCTGCTCCTTGTCAGCCCCTTCTGGTTCTGCAGCCTCCCTTAGCAAGGCTCAGCCCAGAGGATGCCAAGCACACCTACTCCTGGTCCTTCCCCGCTACATTAATTCAGACTGGGAGACACAAGAGAGAGGCATGCCAGCCCCACCTCTTCTCAGCAAAATGATATTTGGGGTCAACGTTGTTTCTTTCCTCCACAGTGCTCAGAAGCAGAACCTTCCCTGCCTCATATGCACCTACACACACAAGGTGGGACACAATTAAAGTTTACTTCATTATTTGTTCTCCACGCATTTCTGCATATACTCTCCAAGAGGCTTTTGGAGAAGATCCGCTCTGTTGTGCTGGGGACCTGAAGAGATGATTCCTCTCAGAAGCTGAGTTCTCACCATGATCTGAAAGCTGTGCTTTGTTTTGGGCGGGAGCATTGTCAGCCTACTCGGGTGCAGCACAGCTGGAGAGCTGGAGCCTGCAGCTGCAGAACTCCATAGAGCCGACGGCTCTGTGGGGATGGATGCCGCCGGCATCAATAGGCTTGGCCTCTCAGTGTCTAGACACTCCTGCCCACCCTTTCACTGCAGGAAAACAGCCTCAATGATTATATGGATTTTGCAATTCAAAAGCATGTCTGTGCACCTCATCCAATGGCTTTTGAGCAGTGAGGAAGAGGCAGGCACACACTGGGAATTTTTGCTTTATTCTGTATGCAATCCTAACTCTCATCTTCTTCCATTTCTGTAGTGCTCATCAGCTCCATAGCAGTGTTAAGGTTTCTTTCTTTTTATTTCCACATCAGCAGATTTAGATCTTGGTGAAGAGGATGAACTGTTCTAAAATGCCTTTCCCCCCCCGTCTTTATAGAACTAGCTGTGAGGACAGCTGAGAGATATTCTGAATGGAGATTTTCAGAATTATTAGCAGCTTTAAGCCCACAAAGCTAAAATTCTTTGATTTCTTGCAATTTCAAGACAAACACAAATTTTTATTTTATCTAATGCAAATTTGTGACCAATTAATTTGGATCCCTACTCTGAATTATGGAAAAAATTAGCACATGGTAGTGCTGCAGGAATTTTGCATTGAAATCTGCTTAAGACATTCTGAAAATTGCAGGAACTGATGTGAGGCTGATTTCCAGCCTCTCAAACAATTTACCTTATGACAAAAGTATTAATGATCCAAAGTGCCTTCACACATGAAACCAAACCCCAAATCTCACAGCAGAAAAATGAATGCCCTCTCCTCTCCTCTCCTCTCCTCTCCTCTCCTCTCCTCTCCTCTCCTCTCNTCTCTCCTCTCCTCTCCTCTCCTCTCCTCTCTTCTCCTCTCCTCTCCTCCCATCATCCACCCTGCCCTACCAGAGCATCAGCTCCTGGCATGATGGCTTAAAACCTCTCCCCTCCAGTGCAGCTGAGCAAATTTATATCAGCTGGCTGACCCTCCTTTGTAATTTGCTGTGTGTAGGTGCCTCTGGATTACAGGGACTGGAGTGGCAGAAAGGTGACAAGGCATTTCCATGTTTCTTTTTGATTGTTTTCCCTACTCAAAAAAGGAAGCAAAAAGTGATTTGGTTACTTGTAAAGCAAGTGCTGAGCAGCCACAGAGAAAGAGGATATGCTTATCAAATGCCCATGCAGCTTCTGCTGGAGCCTTGTCATGGTGGGGTGGAAAAAGCTAAGGCAGAGTGGGCTTTGTTATGTCAACAGTTGTGTTTCCTTCTACATGTACTGAAAATGCCAAAACCTCAAATCAGCCCATGCATAGGAAGGAACACAGCCTCCAAAATCTGCCATTACCTTCCTGCCCTCACCAGGAATGCTGTTGATTTGAATTAAGGTATGTCACAATGCATCTTGGATGTCTGGGAAGTTTTTCCTGTTCTTTCTGCATGTACCTCTGAAAGAGGGAAGCATGGGGTGGAGAGTCTTTATAGATCAGCTTGCAATCTCCTCCATCTGTTTCAGTAAATAGTTCATGGGAATCACGAAAGGCAGAGCTAAAAATCAGTGCATTCAGTTGCATGACACTTAGCACGAGGATGTCTGACTTCTACAGCCTCATTCTAAAAACTATTTTATAGATGAAAGATTTTTTTTTTCTTCTCCCTAGATTATTCTAGTTCATCTTCCTCATAAAGATTCTCTCCTTCAATTTCCATTGTGTGGCACATGATGTGATTCTTAGGGCTGCCTTGTGCAGGACCAGGAGTTGGACTATGATTCTGTGATTTTATGTATTGCTATTTTAAATTAAAGTGAAACAATTTTGTGCTGTAAAATCACAGAATCAGATTTACAGGTGCTGTATTTTGCCTTTTCCTCCTTTCCTCCAGTACAGCTATGTACACTGATATCAACTTAGAGTGACTTCTTGTGTGGTTTTCTTAAAGAATATGACATTTAAAAAATCCGCCAAGTGTAAGTCTAAACACAGCAGTGAATTATGAGCTTTGTGGACAGGTAGCCTTCAACAACCCACGCTATTAATACAACTTAGAATTGCCTTCGAGTAGTTGTGTGTAGTTGCCTTTGAGTGTTGTCAATAAAATGCAGAAGGAAAACCAGTTTCCAGTCAACTTTTCATATGCAGAAACACCTGAGCTCAAAATTATGAAAGTGTGTGACTTTATATATACAAATGCCAGTGATTCTATCTGAAAGTGCCAATATTACACACCAATATCAGGATATAAATTATAACCTTACTTACTAGCTTTAAAAGTATTAATGTTCCTGATGACTTTTTGTTTTCTGAGATACAGAATTGAGGGGGTTCAGTAGCTATTTTGCAGACATAAGAACCCTGGCTGAAGTTGATTAAGTCAGCGCTTAAAACAAATGGTCTTAACATTGCCCTAATTTTTTGTGCACCTTGTATGAGAGGAAGATGTTGCCGATCAGCAACTGATAATGCAGCCATCGTATCAACCTGTCTGATCTTGTTTCCTCAGAAAATAATTGGACATTTTTTTCTTCAGTGGCTAGAAGCAGCCCCAAATCTCCTGCTTTCCCACACTTCAATATCTTGTTG